>CM039733.1:73631457-73852237 GCA_022539455.1 Dendrobium nobile
CTCTATATCGTTTTGCCTTAAATTTGATCTTATAAACGATATGGTATTTGAGATAATCTTTGCTTGCTATATGATTTTCTTAAAATCACTGTTCAGACATTTTTTCCTCATGTTTCTTTAGGATCCAAGGAATCATTCCCCATTTGGTTAATATATAAGTAATTTTAGCTTTGTCTCAAGTGATCTCTACTACTGCTGAATCTGTGGGTGGCACCATACTTCGACCAACTTCTGTGCACTTTTAGTTAAACTTGAGACTCTAATTACTATTTATTTTTTATTCATGCATAAGTTTAATTGGTGGGGAAATAATATGCTATTTGCATACTTAATTAAGAAAAAAATAGAGACAATTAGTGAACTTAATTTTAGAAAGGATGTGGTAGAAAGTAGATCCATTAACAAATTCACGACTCATAATCGTTACTTTATTTGGACATTTTGTTGTGATTTATGTGAAATGTTTCATAACTAAAGAATATTCATATTCACATGACACATTTCTTTATATTATGAGGATAAAAATAAGAAAAATGCTCTTCTCCTCCTACTCCTTCACCTTTGTAAATGAAGAGATCTACTAAATTGTAATGCTCATTTATAGTTTGGAATTTCTAGATCTTATTGTTGTATATTTATGTTATTTGATCAAATATTTTTGCTTTCCAAGTATTGGTCATTTGTGATTTCAATTGATATATGATGATATTCTTCTACGTATTGTGATTTTGGCAAAGCTCGATGGAATCCATCAAGTGATTCATTTTTTTCATCATTTCTTGATTCCTTTCATTCTGCTAAAGGTTTTTTTTTTTCAAAATTTGTTGATCTTTACAGAAGCCATAAAGTAATTGCCACAGTGGGAGGAAATGCTAAATCGCTCACAATGATGGGAGGCTTTCTCACTAGAGTTTATGTGTAAGTGATTATGAGTTGAATGATTTATGATGAGGTTGTTGTTGCCTTTTGTAACTTCTGTTTGACATATCATCATTGTTTATTTTACTTATACAACATTTTTTTGTGCCAATTTTGGTTGGTATTTGTGGTTTGTATCCTTTCTCACACTTGATGTGTCTACAAACACAAAGTACATTAAAATTTTCTCTGTTTCTTGGTTCTCAGGCTTTTATTTGTTGTAATGTAAGTTTATGAGAGGGTTGGAGATGCTCTCATTTCATTGTAATAAGCATATCCATTTTAGTCAGTTATGTATTGTATGATGAATAGCTGGCGTAGGAAAATGTAAAACGAAATTGTATTAAAAAACAAACCATATTTTATTCATTTTTTAAAGTTTAATGCAGCAAAACATATTTATTCCCTTACAATTATTCAAGATCAATCAAAGTGCACATATAAGGGTGCCATAACTATTGAGAATCATCATAAGCCTTTGGTTCTAAAGGAGCTGAAGAAATTATGGAATAATCTGATCTTCCATGGCATAAGGGATATTTCTCTCCATCTAATTAATTTTTTATATTTTCATATCCCATAATTTAATTTATATTACGAGAAGCAGTGTCAAGAGGAGATATTTGAGTTTATTTTGAGAACCTTCTTATCAGTGATTATGTTCAATATTTTGTAGAAGATCAACCTTTTTTTCAACCTGTTATATCGGCTTCAAATCAACATTAGTACTTTTGCAGCAAAATAATGTAGAGTAACTTTTACCATGAGAGCTGCAAGAGATCTGATAAGTTTTTCTCTCCATATCTCCAAAACTTCTTTAATGTTTTTTCTTACTGGCATTTACTCGACTCCTAGGTTTATTTCTATAATTATTTCGGCATTTTCAACTTCAAAAATGTATCATCACTTGGTCTTCTAGACTTCTAACATTTTTGACTCTTTGGAAGATGAAATCAACCATCTGAAACATCTCAACAAATGACGATTCAGCCAAAAGAGTAAATCCTAACCATCACATTTTCTCTATTTTATGTAATTGGTAAAATTATTCTCACATGTTTTTCCTTTAGAGCTTTCGTGTTTTGCATCTTGTTTCTAGATCTCTACTCTTTTGGGCTTCACAGGATCTATACTATTTTGGTTTCAAAATTAGCTAAAGGATTTTGATTACTACTTTATTTGTGATTGAAATTTACTTTTGAGATAATATTGCTTTTATGTTATGCAATAAATTATTCTGTTTTCTTTGGATCATTTTTTTCTTGTTTGGAATGTCATATTTATTAAAAGGCTAAATTGAATAGTCTAAGGCATTCTTTAGTCGGTTGGTTCTACAATTGTCTTTCTCAATCCTCACATGTTTTAAATATAGTTAAATTTGATTTATTGTTTTTCTTTCCTTAAGCTCTAACAAAGCGATACACTTAGTTGATTCTTATCATATGGGTTCCGTCAAAACTTATGATTTTTAAAAAATTTTAAAATAGTCATTTGTATTTTAGTCCTCTTTATGAAGAATACAGTTTTAAATTTTTTAGCATATCCCTTAATCTTAAACTTTTATAAATAAGCCACTCAAATACTATGTGCATAATAATTATCCCCTAATATATATTTATGATTCTTCTTCAACACCAATGCCTACTTAGGATCCTTTATTGGGGACCCATCGACTGATAGGATCCTTTGGAATGAGCTTCGATGGATTGTCATATAAGGGATTGTGAAAAAATGCACCAATTTTGAGCTTGATAGGCTGCATTATCTCTAGGTGTATCCCAACAATTATTTTTTTGTTTTTTGTGGGATCTCGACGAGTTTTTTTTTAAAGCTTGATAGCTTTTTGATCTACCTAATCAAAGGTTTTTGGTCGATTTTTATTGAGAATTTATTTATGGCTGAAATTTACTTTTGAGGTATTCCAACTGAAAGGAACTAATTTTGCTTCTAAAATTTAATCATTTAGGAAGGTTGTTAGGGCGTAAAATCCTTAAAAATTTAATTATATGACTGCTCTTATTTGATATTCTTGTCAAAATTTTATCTTCCCCTATTATACAACATATGACATATATGAAAAAACTTGATCATATAAAGTGAACATGATTATTCATGTTCCAATACAGCATTTTGATGATAAATTACAGCATTATGATAGTAGAGGAAATCAAAACCACTTTTTGTCCATCTCTTTTTAACTCAAAGTTGAAGAAGCAGTTCTTTTTTTTTTTTAAATTATCCTAGCATGTTTACTCTTCATGGTATTGCTTGAGGTATCTTAAATGACAAGTTGGGTTTTGAAGCTGTGGGATTCTCCAGTGTTCAACTTCATCAATAGTTGGTCTTCCAATTCAACTTCTTCAATCAGTGCAGAGCATACATACATTTCATTCACCTGGTTCTGCGGCAATTTCTTCAGTTTTTTTCTTCACCACATGTCAGCTTTCATAAGGAATCTAGATTCTTCGTAAGGTAATAATTATATTGTTCTGCGTTCTCTAACCCTAAATGAAAAAAAATTTCAAATTCAAGAAGTACAAGGAATAAATGTGAGCCCCTAACTCCTTATTTCTTTGCTTATCTTCTCTGAAACAGGTTGTCCACTGTTCAGCATAAATACGTGAGTGCTGTAGTGATACTTAACCCAAAATAAATCATATTTCTAACTTGTTAGTATAAGTGCCAACTTGGTTGTAGCTTTATGGCATGATTGAAATTGCTATTTGGTTGTAGATTTTGAGCAGGAATAAATCTAAATTTATATAAAATCTTCCCAAGCTGTTTTTGTTGGGATTTTAATTGAATCGATTAATTATTAATTTCAGTTAACGATTGCATTTCATTGATTGAGATGATGTTTGATAGTAACATTTCACATGATTTAAGCACGATTAATATAAAATGTTTTAGCCAAAAATTATTACTCATTTTAGACTAATTTTTTCCGGCCTATTCCTTCATCTTCTTCTGCTTGTTTGCTTTTAAAAGTGTTAACTTATTACTGAAAAAAAATTGCATTTTTTTATTCCTACATTTATTGTTCTATTCTATTTCTTATTAATCTTGTTGAAATTCTTTAAATTTTTTTATCCAATTCATAAATTGACTGTGAAGATGGACATAAAACGTTCTCCTCCTCATGTCTGTGTCTTAATGAATCAGGCATCTACCTGCGTCAATTGCCTAGCTAAGGATTGCACTATCTACTCGTTGAATGAGATGGGTTTTCACGACATTGTTCTGAGGCTTAGGAAAGTGGAATATGATGAAATTTAGCAACATTTGTGTTTAATTGAGCTTCGAACTACAAGAGCTGACACCTACACCTAAGTGCATTTTGTTTTATTATTTTGCAGATCCTTTTGGTGGACTAATCATGCATTAATATATATGTTTTTTAATGATCCATATGTTGAAAAGGATATTTTTATCTTTCTTTTGAGAATTCGTTTGTAGTTATCTTCAATAATATTTACTTTTATGTTTTATTTGGGACATCTTCTTTATTGCTTATTAAATTATCTTTTTAACTAAAATTGTTAATTGTGTGACGTTATCTCTGTTACGGTTTGCCTGTGTTACTCTACGTGGCAGAATTTTTATTGTCAAATATCTCTTTGGTTATCACACTATGTAACCCACATCTTTATGATTCCATTAAAATAGAATAATTACTAACTTTATTCTACATTATTCTTTACATTTTTTTGCAAATATTCTCCTGCAAATTTCTATCGATATTACTAACTGATTTCTGACTTTTCCTAGCGTATTTAAATAATTAATCTTAAATAAATAATAATTAACTATTTAATTTATTTTAAATAATGTTTAAATTTTATATAGCCTAATTGATATAACCTATTTCTCTAATTTTTCTAAAATTGTAAAAAATTTACTATAATTTTAAAAATTCACTATGATATTAAACCCACGGACTTAAAAGGCCCTACACAAAATACTGCTATTTTAACTTGCTCTCAGACAACAGATGCTTTGCTTCAATTAATGGATGGCTGAAAAATAAGCCCATACTCTTCCTTTATATTTTTCAATATAAAGTAAGTAATGTTTTACGTGAATACTATTAAAAATCTAATTAATATTTTAATTTCCCATCATACTTTATTTAATATCAGTTAAAACATTAATAATAAAATATTAATAGTATCTGTAAATAACTTTTTTTTCAACTTTCATATATAATTTACTAATTATTTTTATTTTAACAGTAAATTGACATTAAATTGTCAATATTAACTTAACAATTAATTTTAACATTTTCATACATGGAAATTAATATTAATATATAGATATATATCTTTTCAAGAAATATATAACCATCACTAATATATATAATAATAAAAAACATTTGTTTTAATAATACACATAAAAAAATTAATTTTTCCTTTGCATGTCACAAAAAATGATAAAATTATTACTAATTTTCTTTTTCATTATACATTATCCTACTGTACAAACGAAATTATTAAATAAATATTAAATTTCTATTTTTATCTCTTCGCATAATCACATCCACAACGAAACGATGCTTCCAATTTCATTCTTATCTGATAACACAAACTGCTAGATGTGGATAAACTCCATCTAATTTTCTTTTTGATCATACATTATCGATCCTACTGTACAAACGAAATAATTAAATAAATATTAAATTTCTATTTTTATCTCTTCGCATAATCACATCCACAACGATACGATGCTTCCAATTTCATTCTTATCTGATAACACAAACTGCTAGATGTGGATAAACTCTATCACTATTTCCTATCTCCCTCAGCCCATTTCTTTTCCTCTCATTCTAATGCGCTATAAATCTTTGCCTCTCAATCTCTCACGCCACCCAAAGCAATCTTACCTCGGACCCGGCATCCTTGACCTCCTCCGACCATACAAGAATCCCGATCTATCTCTTCCCTTCGACCCACCTCCACCTTCATCCAATCGATCCTAGACATTCAAACTGTTAGTACCGCCGGACATCTCTCATGAACAGGTAACTTCTTTATTGCGACATTTTTTCTTCTTACCACAATCTCTTACTCTCCTTGCTGCCCTCTATGTATCATGTTACATTTTATATTCTTCCTTCTTCTTCATTCTCTAATCTTACTTCTCCTCTTTCCCTATATCATATTCCTCTTCACTTCATCTTCTTATTCTTCTTACTCATTATTTTCATGTCTTTCCATTTTTTTTCCTACAAATTATTTCTGATTAATTTTGCAATATTTAAGAGCTTCATTATGCAAAAATCACCCAATTAATTATTTCTTTATAAAATATGTGTTTTAAAAATTCATTTAATCTAACTATTTCAGAGGAATATTAAATATTAGCATAAGATTATTCTAAATTTTATTAATTCAATGTCCAATAAGTTCAAATGTCATATGTACTTTTATATAACATAATTTTACAATGTTTTGTTAAATAATAATATTACTCTTAATAGTATACAAATATGTTAATCATTAAAATATAATTAATAAATATTAAACTAAATAAATTTCATACATATTATATTATCTATATATCCATTGCTTTAATGGTTAAACATTGCAATTCTTTTAATTATACAGACTAATATGCCTATAAAATTTGTCTGTTAATATCCATATAATTAACCTAACAAAAATATTTAATTTTTCTTAATATTCTAAACTAAGTATTTTATTGCACCAAGTAGATGCTTCTCTATGCTTATCTACATAACTTCTTAATCCTTACATAGGAATAATACCAAAAACATAATTTGAAGTGATTAATATTATATATTATTTTCCTATTATAGCAGAAATTCACAATTTATTCACATTCTTACATATATTTTTACTATTATTCATATTTTAGCACTTCTAATTTATGAAATTTATTTTGAAATTTTTTAATGCTTTTTATGATGACAGTAGATTGAACTTAATTTTATTCTATGATTTATCTTAATTGTGTAATAGGTTTTCATGTATTAATATTTATGGAATGTCAAATTAATGATTTTTTTTTTAATTTATCTTTGTCTTAGATGGATTCACCTGAAATATACAATCATATTTCTTGTGTTGATTTATCTAAAAATGAAAATATTGTAAAGAAGAGGAAGAAGAATACACAAGAATTTCTTGAGGAGGAGAAATTTGATTCAAATCAGAACAGTACCAAACTCTCCATAGATGACAGGAAAGGAGTCTTCCAAAGATTCTACATGAAGAATGATCACGTTTGCCTTGAGAGGATAAATGGAAGAATTGTTAATATTTTGGATGGACTACAATTGCACTTTGGAGTTTTTAATTCAACTGAACAAAAAGAAATTGTCCAATTTATCTATGATTTGCAAAATAAAGGAATGAATAATGAACTTGGAGGTATGCTTACATTTCTTATTTTTTTCTTTTACATTCATTTAAAAATTTATTTATATATTATTATTATATTTAAATAATGATATTTGAAATTACGTATATATACAAATTTTTATTTATTACTTCATATTCATATTTATCTAAGTTTATAACAACATATACTTGTTTATATTTTTCTTCATTACTTCCTTTATTAATTCATGTAGAAGTTTAACATGTAGTTCTCCTTTAAAGTGATAGAATTATTTATTAGCAAATCTACATAATTAACACGTTAAACCAAAAAAAAATTACATTTCTATTTATTTTTTTATTTATGTCGTTGTAATTTTCTTCATTGATTCGCACAAAAATTTCTCGATAATTACTTAATTCAATTTCATTAACACGTACCATCATGATTTCTATTTAATTTTGCCTCATTTACATTCTTATTTTATTTTGCTTTCTCTATTATTTTTATAACTTCTATGATTTCTACAATTTTATTAACTAAATTTCTTAAAATTCTATATTTCTTTTGTAATACTTATCTAATTATATTAGATGTTTATATTTGTTATCTTTTCTTTACAATTTTATCTTATGTTACCATGTTTAAGAACTGATAAAATTTAAATTTGTTATAGAGCACACATATTCTGAACCAAAAAAATGGATGCGTGGCAAAGGACGGGTGACAATACAATTTGGATGTTCTTATAACTATGCGGTTGTAATTTAAACTTACTATTATTAATTTTTATTTGAAAATATATAAATTTAACTATGATATTTATTACAGGAAAAGAACGGGATCCCTCCTGGTATTCTTCGTAATGGAAATGTTGATCCTATTCCAAACCTATTAAAGTTTATGATAAACAGATTAATTACATCACATGTAATGCCGATTAGTTGTGTACCTGATAGCTGCATTATTAATATTTATGAACCTGGTGACTGCATACCACCACATATTGATAGTCATGATTTCGCAAGGCCATTCTGTACCGTGTCATTTTTAAGCAAATGTAATATATTATTTGGACACAAGATACAAATTGTTGGCCCCGGCGAATTCATTGGATCAGCTTCAATTCAACTTCCTGTTGGGTAAGTATAATATATATATATATATATATTTTTCACATCAAATTTTAATATTTTAATATACATTATATCATATAATCTTCAGTGAATATTACATAATTTAATACCATTTATATTGTTAACTTCTAATATCAAATATTCAGATCTGTGCTTCTCTTAGATGGTAATGGAGCTAATCTTGCAAAGCATTGTATTCCTGCAGTTTCATACAAAAGGTTGATACTTCAATTTCAATTCCAATTATACAGCTATCTTGAATTTCTTATTAACTTGAATCTTTTTTCTTAAATGTTGTAGGATTTCTGTTACTTTTAGAAAGATGGATGAGGCAAAGCGACCATACAACTTCAAGCTTGACTCAAACTTTCATAATATATAGTCATATGATTTTAGTTATGCTTCGGAATCATTACATACAAATATAACTGGTGTTCTTAAGATTTGTTCAGAACTGTATTTTTCAATTTATCTTCACTTAAGATTTGTTATATTTCGTGTTTGTTCGATAATTTTATGATTATTCTGACATTTTATCTATTTTAATTATATAGTATATTGAAATTTTACATTACCTTAATTCTCTTGTAATTGCTTCAAAATTTTCAAATTGATCAATGATTACGCTTCCAACTTTATTACCTTCATTATTTCCTTTAACTATTGAATAAAACACATTTTTGCTGAGTATTTTTTCAATCTCTTAAACCTTAATTTTATTATCTTCAAAATTTAATTCATTACATTCTTTACCAAATCTAAATGAATTAAATTTAAATTGTATTATAAACCTAAAGTGGATTTTATTATATATATAATACCTCATGTATAATTGAATTATAAATCATCTATATTCATACAAATATAAATATCATCGGGATAAAAATTTTTATATCTTTAATATATCATATAATAAAAAAAAATTTATATATTGTTTATTTAAAAAATTTTATTCACGTGCACCATGTGCACGTGCATTTATACTAGTATAAATAAGAATGTAAGACATCTTAGAATGTAAGTAAGAATAATAAAATAAGGATTTTTGCAGAGGCTTTACATAAATCAATAATGAGCAATTATATGATATAGTAAATGACAAATTGTTTATAATAGTTAATTTACCTTGAATTATCAGAAAACAACAGTGAACAATTAGCAGGTCAAAATCGTGGGTTGGATTTTATGGATAGCGGATCCTGCAAAATAGTATATTAGGCAAAAAAAATTAAACGAGAAATATGAATAAATCAAAATATTGTACAATCAAATTTAAAAAAAATTACATAGAAATAAAATTAAATCTCAATTATCAATGTGTATAATTTTATAAAATTCTTATATTGAATAGAGACAAATTTTGAAGAACAAGAAATGGAATATCAAAATTGTTTAAGGAGAACTAAATTCAGTAGCAAATATTGAGTAATCCATATAAAAAAATAAGAAGAGAAACATAAAATGAAAAGGTAAAGGAAATCAAAGTGTAAATATTAATGCTTATTGACAGACAGAGTAAATAATACATCACTAATTATACAATTAATTATTTAATTATTCTACTTATTTATTAATATTTTAAAATATATTAATTAAGTAAATCAACAATAACTTAACGCGTGAAGGTTTGCCTGCCATCTTCTCTATTAGTTGTCGCTGTTAGGCTTCGCTGCTTCGCGCGCAGGAGGTGTAGAGATTGCATGCGTAGCTTCTTCGTTTCCTTCGTGACTGTTCAACTTCGCACCTTCGACGTCTTTCCCTTCCTGTCGGATTGGAAATTTCGACATTTTGATCGGAAGGAAGAACGGCTACTCGCTGGCTGTGAAGGTAAGTTTCTACCTTTCGCCCGCTTCTTCTGCTAAATAGCGTTAAATACGCCGAACAGAGGGATTTAGTAAATCCGGGATTTAAGACTTAGATCCCTAAATCCGGGAAATCCCTGGGTTTAACGAGCACACAAAAACCGTTTGGGTGGATTTAGCGTAAATCCGACTTAAATCCGGGAATATATCCGATACCAAACAGCCCCTAAGAATTAAAAAATTGGTTAAGTCGTGGGGCTTCGCGCAACATTTGTATAGATGCGTTGGATTAGAGGGAGAATCGCAAGATACCAAAGGATTCGGTGAGCAAAATCCGAACGAAAGCGAGGTAAGAGCAAAAAAAAAAATCGGCAACAACTATTTTAAGAAATTAAAAAGAGGCGTGAAGAAAAAAAAAACAGTAAGAAGTTAACCTTTTGAAACGGGATTTTTTTTGAGTTCGGTGAGCAGGCAGGAAGCGACAATGGGGGAGAAGCGCGAGAAAAAGCAGGCTTCGGCGTCGACAGAGGATATATGAAAGCGTCATTTCGTGTAGGGATGTTTTTTTTGATAAGAACGAAGAGTGTAGGGATGCGAAGAGAAATGAGGAGGGATGCAAAGAGAAAACGCAGCTTAGGATAAAGCTTTAATAAAATGAACGACTGATATAAAGCTTTAAATTTTTAATGGCCAAGATGACGTATGGGAAGATGCACAAGCGGCACTTTAATAGTAGTATAGATATATATATATATATAGATCCATCTAGAAAATATAGCCCAATTAAAATCAATTCAAAAACTACTTGTTTAAGTTTGATCGAACCTCTCCCTTTATTGCTATGCCCGTCTTGTTTTAACCCATCACCCAAAGTTCTATAAAAGTTTTATATAAGATAATGATAGACCAGCCAAATTTGATTATGAGGGAATTAGGAAATTTTCTAATCAAGAGGGAGTTGTTTAGGAAGGTTCTTAATCGAAAGGAATTAATTAGGAGATGTTTCTTAATTGAAGAGAGCATGTGTGGGGGCTGATTTAGAGGGGATTAGTTAGGAAATGTTTCATAATTAAAGAGGACATATTTAGGGGCTGATTTGGGGGATTAATTAGGAAATATTTCATAATTGAAGAGGACAGATTTATGGGATGGGGCTGATTTGGAAGAGAAATAATTAAGGATATGGGATGGATTAGGGGAGAGTTGTTTGGGTATTTGTTGTTTAATTGTTTGTTTTAAATAGGAAGAGAGGATTAGGGTTATGGACTTAGGGTTATACAAATTATTTGAGATGTTCTTGTTCTTGGAGTTTGGTGTCTTGGGCTCTAGTGGCGTCTAGGGATTATAAGAGATAGATTCTCCTCTCGAATTGATGATCAATTGTATCTTGTTATTTTTCTTTCGTTAGTTTGATTTTTGCAATAAAAACTATTGTTTTGCTTGTTTGTCCATTGGATTTGTGGAGTATTCTAGCTATTTTTGTCTCTATTGTTAGGGTTTACTTGAGATCTTCAAGTATTTCTTAATAGATAAACTCAAACTCAATGGAAGTATTGTTAATGCATCAAATCTAGCACTCAATTGATCATCTCAATGTGCTCATAGAAGCTTAGTAACTTCTCAATGGAAAGCACATTAAATCTGGAAGGAATCCATACTTGGTTAAATATGAAATAATATATAAGCCATTCATACTATGACAGATATTTGCATTCGTCACTCGGTTTTTCATGGCATTATTTCATTACATGGACTATTTACATGTTAGTTCATTTATGACCATGAGTTATTTATTCTTTCATATAATGATGTGTGCCATTTTTTTAGTTTTTTTAGAAGGTATGCTAAAGAGTAAGCTGGTCTATGCTATTGATGTTGATCCTCCATTTAATAAAAGCTTCTTTTGAGATAGTTTTTTTTTTTTTTTTTTTACTATTTTTTGTGCAGCTTTTTAGTAAGAATTTTTGAGATAAAATGTGTACTTAAATGTTGTTTTAAAAATAATAAGAAAGCGGTTCCAAATGAAATCAAAGTGTGACTAGGGCTGCAAATAAACTGAGCTGAGCCAAGCTTCAGCCTGTTCGTGTTCAAGCTCGTTTGTCAAAACCGCGATCAAGCTCGGCTCGAAGCTCGTTGAGTTACTTGGAGAGTTGTTTGAGTTTGAGCTCGTTTAAAACTAGCACCTTTGAGCTTGGCTCATGTTTCGTTTAATTCAAGCTTAACGATTTTCTTATTGGGCGGTTCATTTAACGTTAAACGAGCTGAGTGGAGCCTGCTCAAAATGCATAAAATATTTTTTTTAATCAAATGAAGCTAAGCCAACTATGGATTCATTCAGCCCAAATTGCGGACTGAAATCTAACCCGACCTACCTAGTCCCAATGCTGCCTGTTATTCACCAACCAACAGTCGCATGTATTTTTCTTTATACAACAACATCATCTTGTTTTAGGCGGTGTAGAGCTAAATACGTACCCTTTAACAAAATTTTTTTTTCCTATAGTCACTGAGGAGAGAAAAACAATGGGTGGGAGGATAAAAATGTAAGAGAGAGAGAGAGAGAGAGAGAATAAACAAGCTTTTTAATGGAGATATAATTCTAAATTGATTTCATTAGTTTATTTGTTAAATAAGATATAATATTTATTTTTAATTAAATAAGGTATAATCAAGCTTTTTAATGAGCATATTTATGAACTCTAAACAATGTTGTTCGTGAACATAAATGAGTCGAATATTAGGTTGTTTAAGATTGTTTATTTAACTATCAAGTATTGTCAAAGTTGTTCAAATTTGTTCATTTATCTTATCAAACGTAAATAAATAAGCTCTTATCGAGCCGAGCCACAAGTAGCTCATTAAATGCTTGATTTATTTGCAGCTCTAAGTGTGATGACTTTCAACGTCCCTTGATAATCTTTTGCTCTACGCATGCCAAAAATCAAAGCGTGATGTACATCCATCGCCATTAAATACATGTTTTGATCGCTCAATCTCTCCTTTTTGAGTAGGACAATCAAGTCGTCCACGTATGATTGATAATAACTTTAGACGCCCCCTAAATTTCAATTAAGAATACAAATAAATTTAAAATAATTTATACCTATTTTATTGTATTAATTACTTTGGTATTAGTACTAATGACATCTTTTATACTAATTGATTAAAACTTATGCAACTATATTACTTGATCTAAATTATTATTTTTTTCTTTCTTGAGTGAAAATTTGCATATTTAAGAACCAAGTTTTAACTTATATGTGTCGATTTTTTAATATAATTCTAAGATTAAAAAAAAAATTCTGTCTATCATCATAAATAGGCAACAGTATCATTAACATTTTAACTATAATTTTCAGTCACAAGAATTCTTATAACGTAATACACATATCTTCTCTTGCCTTTATTGTCAAAGTCTCATACAAGCTGGCTTAGACCAATAAGTTACATCATGTGATAAATGTGGTAGACTGCTTCAATTTATATTGTCCATCGCACAAAATGTAATAGACAATGAAAATAACATTTAATGGAGACAATGGAAAGACATATTTAGAATATGCCGATTTAGGCTTCGCTTGGAACAGTTTTTTTAATGCTTTTTTTAATAAAAAAATTAATTTTTTACTAAATAATTGTTTTAAGCAGAAGTAAGAAAGTTGTCCTATGCTGCTACTATATGTTGGATACCACATATCTTTGGATACAACGTATTTATTAATGACTAGCATTAGTGATCGGGAGGGGTAATTAATTATAGGGGCTTGCACTTATAGGAAATTAGAACTCAGATCATTAAGTCCCAATAAAATGAGGGTAAAATCTCTGGGTAGTGTCTTATGAAGCAAATTGAGTTATGAGGCAAATTGAGTAAAATAGATGAATGATTTATAAAGGCAGATTTGAATCGGTGAGGGCACATTCTTCTCCTGCTCGCAACATGAATCACATATTTCTATTTAGTTGGATAGCACAATCATTCCTCCAAAGAATGCCTCTCTGCAAAATCATGCGTTTGACTGCTTCATTGTAATAATACCTTTTGACTCGTCTGCTATTTTATTTTACCAATTAAAATAAGCTCTCTGCAATTTCTTTTTGCTTAAATAATTATATTTCGATGGAAATCCATATCATGATGAACTCATTGAACAACATAAATCACATAAAGTTATATAAATACTTAAAAAAAAAAATAGAAATTAGGAAATAGGCTTTGTTTTATGTAAAGCATCCAGCTGATAAGAGTTTGCATTAAGAGTGCCTCTGCAAATCTTTTCTACTTTTTAAACAGAAGGTCAGAAATTCTTTCAAGAATTTTGTAGAATTGGATGGATCGGCGGATTGTCGGAGCTAGCCGGAGAAGAGGAAGATAAATCAAGAAGAGGAAAAGCTATTTTGTCTTGTTCATCTCTTGCCGTTATACAGGAGAGAGTTTAAATAGATGAGAAATAACAAGCAAGACACCTGTCATTTTATTATTGGCTACAAGTATATAATTTGTAATTTTACTAAGCACCTATCCTAATAGCCCCTGTCAAACTGATGATTCATCTTGAATTGTGTTTGTAACGGAGATCCTTGAATCGAGCGGTAGGTAGTGGCTTAGTGAAGATGTCCGCGATTTGATGAAGAGTGCCGATCGGAGTGAGGCGGATGACCTGGTTTTGAATGTTATCGCGGACGAACCGGTGATCAATTTCGATATGCTTCGTGCG
This sequence comes from Dendrobium nobile, assembly GCA_022539455.1. Taxonomy (NCBI): domain Eukaryota; kingdom Viridiplantae; phylum Streptophyta; class Magnoliopsida; order Asparagales; family Orchidaceae; genus Dendrobium; species Dendrobium nobile. The sequence continues at coordinate 73,646,371 of CM039733.1, forward strand.
GGCGTGATACACCGGATTGTGTGCAAGCGCGATTGCAGAGGTGTTATCGCAGAAGAGCTCGATCGACTGACTATGTTGTATGCCGAAGTCGGTAAGCAGACGCTTGAGCCAAATGGTGTCGGCAGTAGCAGCTGCGAGTGCCCGGTATTCGGATTCTGTGGACGACCGAGCCACCGTCGTATGCTTCTTGACTGTCCACGAGACGAGCGTGCTGCCGAGGAATGTGCAATGACCCGTTGTAGACTTTCTTGTTACTGGATCGCCTGCCCAGTCTGCGTCTGAGTAGGTAGAGAGGTTGAGTGATCCCGGTAGAATGGGTAAGCCGAACGACAATGTTCCTTTGATGTATCGTAACAGTCGCTTGAGAAGGTAGGCATGAGTTTGAGATGGATCATGCAGGTGCTGAGAGAGGACGTTAACCGCGTGTGCAATGTCCGGACGGGTTAACGTCAAGTATTGCAGCGATCCTGTTACCCGTTTGTAGGTCTCGTTTGCGGATAGATTACTGTCGGATGGAACCTGATCGGGAAGTTTCGTGCACGAGGGATTAGAGAGGGGGTTACAGTTAAGTAGATTTACTGAATTTAAAATGGAGGTAGCATAAGCGGACTGAGAGAGGAAATACTTATCTTGAAGTTTTTGTATTTTGATGCCAAGAAAGTGATGAGCCAAGCCAAGATTCGTCATATTGAATTTACTGTGTAGTTGGACAGCATGTTCGACAGGAGGGCTTCATTGTTCCCGGTCACCAGAATGTCGTCGACGTATACGAGTAGAAAGATTAGAGTCGAATCTTGTTTGAATGTAAGTAGAGAGGGATCCGCCGTGCTATAATGAAATCCAAGTTGAATTAAGTAATTCGTGAATGTGGTATACCACTGTCTCGGTGCCTGACGTAAGCCATATATAGATTTTCGAAGATGGCAAACGTGATCAGGAAATTCGTTGTCAATGAATCCTCGTGGTTGTGCCATATATACGGTGTCTGTAAGTTGTCCATGGAGGAAAGCGTTGGATACATCCAACTGCTGAACCGGCCACCCTTTAGACAGGGCTATAGTGAAGAGGACCCTTATGGTTGGAAGTTTAGCAACCGGACTGAACGTCTCGCCGTAGTCGATGCCGTACTCCTGCTGGTTGCCCTGAGCGACTAACCGAGCCTTAAAACGAGCCACGTTGCCGTCCGAGTTGAATTTCTTGCGGAACGTCCATTTGCAACCGAGGACGGGAGCGTTAGATGGAGGTGGGACAAGATCCCAAGTGCCTTGCTGTTGAAGTGCTACGAACTCGTCAGCCATTGCTTGCCTCCATTCCCTATGCTTGGATGCTTCTTTGAAAGTAGTAGGATCGGGGTCGGAGTCCGCAGGATTTAGCGTGTTAGCCATCAAATTAAGGCGTTGCAGTGGTTTGAGGGAGCCCGTCTGAGCTCTAGTGATCATTGGATGTCTTACTTGCGCGGGGTTAGGTGTGTTACGGGCGGTGATATCACTATGATTAGGCGGAGGAGGATGTATAAGAGACGCTGTGAGAATGTGCGTGGGACTGGTTGAGGTGGACGCTTGTGGCTGAGGTCTTGTATACTGCGTATTGAACTCAGGGGATTTAGACGTTGGCAGAAGCAACGAGTAAGGAAGAGCCGGTGAAGATATCTGCAAGGACGGATAATTAGTAGCGAATGGAAACGAATTTTCAACGAATCGAACGTGTCGAGAGATAAAAAGTTTATGAGATTCCCTGTCGAGGCAAATGTAGCCTTTATGCCGGTCTGAATATCCCATGAAGACGTGAGATTTTGATTTCGGATCAAATTTCGTCCGTGTATGAGATGGAAGAAGCGGGAAACATTCACACACGAAGACCCGAAGATGAGTATACTCGGGAGTAGTATTAAAGAGAAGCTGCAGGGGAGATTTGTTTTGGGTGTTTGGAGAGGGCATCCTGTTAATCAAGTATACGGCGGTTGCAGTGGCCTCGGGCCAATATTGGAATGGCATAGAGGCTTTGTGAAGCAAGGACCGAACTGTCTCCACAATGTGGCGGTTCTTACACTCGGCCGCTCCGTTTTGCTCCGGAGTATAAGGACAGGACATTTGATGACCAATCCCTTTGGAATGCAAAAAAAGATTTCATGGCGTAACTGTTAAATTCTGTTCCACCGTCAGTCCTGAGAATCTTAATAGATTGCTTCGTTTGATTTTCAATAAACTTGGTAAATGTAATAAACGTTGAAGTAACTTCAGATTTATGAATAATTGGAAACAACCAGGTATAGCGTGAAAAATCATCAACGAATATAACGAAAAAACGAAAGCCGTTAGTAGACGAAATCGGTGACGAGACCCAAACATCGGAGTGCACGAGTGCAAGTGGTGTGTTCGTCCTAGAAGTAGAAATTTCAAAAGGTAGTTTATGCAGTTTGTATTGAATACAAGTAGTACAAGAAGAATTGAAAGAAGATATATGTAATGATGAATTGCTTTGAGCTATATTCTTCAAAATCTTGAAATGCGGATGTCCCAAACGATCATGCCAGGTGAAGTTTGGGTTCGTGTATGCAGTGCAGGCGAGTTCCGGAGAGGTGGTAGTTGAAGTAGGTGTAATATTGTAGAGACCTGCGTTACAAGGACCGCGTAGAAGCTGCTTGTTTGTCGTCAGATCCTTACATACAAAACCGGAAGGGTCAAACGTAATTGAAATGTTATTATCTTTAACGAGTTGAGAGATGGACAGAAGATTGTAAGAAATTTTTGGAACATGTAGCAAATTAGATAAGAGAAACTTACGATTCGGGGTCGGAAGAATACCCGTGCCCGAGTGGGCAATCGGGATGTTCCTGCCGTCCCCGATGAAGATACCGTCGTTGCCCATATAGGGAGTGGATTGACAGAGGTTGTCGCTGGTGTTCGTCATGTGCGAAGAGGCCCCTGTGTCTAGGTACCAGTCTTGAGACGGAGCTTCTGAATTTGCGACGAGAGCGGTAGTCTGTTTAGATGTATTCGACTGCGGGATATAGTTGGCATTCATCCTATGCCAACATGCGTCTGCCGTATGCCCTTTCTTGAGGCAAATTTGACAGACGGGAAGCGACTGCGGCTGGCCGGTGCGAGAGACTGACTGGGATGCTTGAGACGAACGTCCGCGGTTCCTACGACCGCGACCTCTGTTAGAGTACAGAGCAGATTGCTGGATCGTATCAGTATGAAGACGAGCGGCGTCGGCAGTGACATGAATTTCTTCGCTTATTAGCATTGCATAAAGATTTTCAAGCCGAATGGGTAGGGTAGAATTTCGAACGTATGTCTTGAACGATTGATACGCCGGAGTTAGCCCGTTCAAGATATGTAATATGATGTCTTCAGAGTCGATGGAGGATCCGGCGGAGGCGATTTGATCGACGAGCTTCTTGATCTCTGTGAGATATTGCGTCATTGAGAGGTTTTTCATCGACACATGATGAAGTTCATTGCGAAGCTGAATGACTTTGGAGCAGCTAGTGGCCTGAAATTGACTTTCTAGCGCTTGCCAGATTTCGTGAGTTGTGTCGAGATGGATGATGTAGGGTAGCACCGCCGGAGAAATTGTAGAGCAAACCGCAGCTTGAAGGTTCTGATCGGTGATCTTCCAATTCTTGATGACCCGATCAATATCGGGATCGGAGGTATTTCCGGAATGCGTGGGCGGTGCCAAGAACTGCTCGAAATCATTTGCCCGAAGGAGCTTGAGAATCTGATGACGCCAGATCGGATAGTTGTCCGGTGATAATTGATGCGGAACGAGAGTCTTGAGATTTGACACAACGAACTTAAGTGAATGGGATATTGGGGAGTTCTCGGTCGGATTTCTTGGCTGCTGTTCTGTAGCTGAGGAAGAAGCGGAATGGGAATTCGTCATTATTGAGGACGAGAAGGAGAGGAAACGAAAGGCCTGATACCATGTAGAATTGGATGGATCGGCGGATTGTCGGAGCAAGCCGGAGAAGAGGAAGATAAATCAAGAAGAGGAAAAGCTATTTTGTCTTGTTCATCTCTTGCCGTTATACATGAGAGATTTTAAATAGATGAGAAATAACAAGCAAGACACCTGTCATTTTATTATTGGCTACAAGTATATAATTTGTAATTTTACTAAGCACCTATCCTAATAAAATTCAAAATGGAGGGGAGGAAATTCTACCTTTGCTATAGGTGATGCCTTGCCCAAATTATTTTAATTTTTTTAAATAAGCATGATTAAAAGAGAAGCATAATATTAAGTTAAGTGTTGCGTAGATGAGGTTGCTCAGGTGGATGAGTGGCTTTATTCTTAGAGACAGAATACGAAATGAGCATACACGGGAAAAGGGTGGAGTAGCTCTAGTGCGAGATAAGATTAGAGAGAGTCGCCTTAGATAGTTTGATCACATAAAACAACAGCTTTCCGATGACCCGGTTAGGAGAATAGATGTATTAAATTTAATCTATGCTAAGAAAGTTAGAGGTAGACCTAAAAAGACTTGGTTAGAAAATATTAGAAATGATCTTTCTTTATTTGATCTACACGGGAATTTGAATTTTAACCGAACGCAATGAAGAAAAAATATTCATGTAGCCGGCCCCAAGTAGTGGGATAAAGGTTGGAAGAATTTAGATAGGGTAAAAATAATTGTAATGTGTAGATAGGATTTAAAAATTTTAAATATTTGATTAAATAATTTATTTCTTATATAAATTTTGATAAAATAAGTAGCCATAATATTTATATTTATTTTTAAAATAACATTAAATTTAAAGAGATTTATGTTTGTAATTTTTTTATTTCACCAAACGAATATATTCAAAAAAACTGAAAAATTTGAAGAAGAAATAAGGAATTCATAAAATAATAATTAAATTCTTTTTTTTTTTTTTGTTATGTGCTAAATTATATTATCTGTTAGACCTTATGAGATTTGCATAGGAAAAAAAAAACTTAATATTATCTTTTTCTGATTGGGGCATTTGTTGGCAGGGTGATCTGTGGCTCGACACGTGTAATGATATGAGAAAGGTTTTTTTGCATCCAGCCCCCTTGTAATTAACTGAATTGTTTGTAGGATATATATGTAAAACTATAAAGCCCTTGGACGCAAAAGAGCTGAGCTGATCAGTGCAAAATTGATGTTGGAAAGCAATGCCGACCAAAAAAGAGGTCTTTCTACACCGTTTCCCGTTGCTTTCTGAAGGACGGTGGGGATCCGAGTCAGCCTCCATTAGTAAGTTTAAAATTACAGTAATGCCCTTCTTTCTCTCTTCATATAACAAATTTTTATTGGGTCAGGTAACCGGATGTAGAGATACATCAAGTATCCAATAAAAAAATGCCACATGCACTTTAAACAAAAAGCACTCAGCTTTAAATAAAAAGTAAGTGCATGTGGCATTTTTTTTATTTAAAGCTGAGTGCTTTTTGTTTAAAGTGCATGTGGCATTTTTTTATTGGTTACCTGATGTATCTCTACATCAGGTTACCTGACCCAATAAAAATTCTCATATAACGGTCTTAAGAAATTATATATATTTATAAGTTTAAAGATAAAATTTTATTTTATGTTGAGATAAGATTAATTAAAAAATTTTAATGCGTCAGATAAATTACAAATTTGAGCCAAATGAGCCAAAAATTAATGATATATGTTTTTTTTTAATCAAAATTAATGATCAAGTCATGTTATTTCAACAAACAATCACATGAGAGATATTTAATAAGATTGAGAAGTAGAATCAGCTTATCAATTTGAAGATAAGCAAATTTATTGCATAAATAAATTAATATTAAAACATCATGAAATATTGATGATTCAAGGAATATTCGTGGCGGCAGAGAGATAGTGTTTAGCGAGATATATAGTGTTTAGCGTCCAAGATTTGTATGAAGATCCAGTACACATATAGATAAAAGAGGTGCAAGTCATAAGAGGCAAATTTTTACATAAAAGATCCTAAAAAGGAAAAAAAGCATGGGGCATGACCCAATTGATATGAATTCACTAATATTTGTTTTTGATTACAAATGATGTGCTTCTTCGACGGAAGGCATTGGCTCAATTGAGCAAATATAAATCATATATAGCACCTTACATGGTTGGGGCTAAAAGAATTCAATGCAAGAGCTATTTTCAAGTGAGTGTTGTCATGTTCATTTGGTCAGTAAGATCGTAGTTGTGCAACGGAGGTCGGAGGGGTTGTAGTCAGACGATTGAGATAGATGGGACCATTGTTGGGGGACAGAGGTCAGAGGATCATAGTAGGGGGTGCGACAAAGGTTGGAGGGACCGTAGTCGGTAAGGTACGGTGGTCATAGAGACCGTAGTCTACTGGCGATGGAGGTCGACAGGATTGTAGTCAGCAGACGACGGTGGTATGGGGATTGTAGTCAGCAAGTAACTGTTATTGGTGGTTAGGAGATTGTCAGTGGTTAGAGGAAGAGCGGAGGTCCTACGACTATAGGTGTCAGGCGGTGGTCCGGAGGTGGTTGATGAATGTTCATCGGTGATTATGCTTGGGTAGAACTCTAAGATCCTTGCAGTTTCAGAGCTCTCTCCAATCTAGCTTCAGCCAAATTGCCAAGCTTCAAAAGGTCAGAATTAAGAGATCTTGAGCTTAATCTGGCCCCAGAGTCTTTTTCTCTTAATGTGGGAAGAGATTGTCTATTTATATATTTTGAGTGTGACATGTCACATAAATATGGAGAAGGTCTGAGGTAAATTGAGAGTGCTCTATCAGACGGTTCATAGTGGTTCCCTCGATCATAGAGCATTCATCAAGCATTTAAGTGCCTTAAAGATGTCAGACTTAAGTGATCTTGAGCTTGCTGGATTCAATTTATAGAGCCGCTCAATTTGATTATAAGTATACCATATTTGAATATCCTCTAGTTATCCAATTAATGCTGTAAAGCTTTCAAATATGTTTTGGTCCCTTAATTTGAACTCATTTGGCTTCGAATTGAATTGATTTTGGTGTCGTTGGGTTCATCTCTTTGAGATGTTCGATTTGACTATAAGTTTACTAAAATTGAAATTTGGATGATCCTAAATTTAATTTTGAAAGTTTCTAATTTTAATATGCCTCGAGATTTGTGCTCAATCATGACAATTTTTTTATGACTATCAACACCTAATATAAAATCATGATTAAAAATATAATTAAAATAATAAATTACTTACTTTATTAAAAAATATAATATTATTAACTAAATAAACCCAAGTTTAGAATTAATGAAAAAGTTATTAATTAGAAAAAACAATGAAAATTTGGATGGCTTTCAAGTTCACTAGAAAGATTGCTAAAGAAAGAAAAAGCCCAATAGCTTTCATGCAAATGGTATCTTATATGCATTTACCATATTATATATGTAGAGATTTAACATTGATCTATTTAAATAGAAAAATGTAACTCAATTCCTTTAGCTCTTAACTCATGTGATAGATGAGGGCATGCAAATGGTTCAGCTCATGTGGGCAGGACTTCTAAAATTTATTAAGTTAAAGTTTTGTTTGTAAGCTCAATAAGTGGGCAAATGTATTTATTGAGACGAAAGATTAAATAATTATGATAAGTATATTGGTCAAAGTTAAAAAAAGTCATGATGGGCAATGGCCCACCTTGAAGTCGGAAAAATTATTATATGCTGTGTCTGAACAGACATGGATTTTTTTCTCTCTCCTATACAAGGGATGTGTACAAAAGAGAAAAAAAATGTGTCTTCACGTGATTAGGGTTCAGATGAAAAGCTACGTTTGGACTACATGACTCCGCGCTTAATAATCTTTTCTGACATAGTGGTGGTTCCACCTTTGATTTTTTGCATTTATTTGATAAATATATATATTAGTAAATTATGCATGTACTTCATCTACATCAAATTTCTAATGCCATCTAATAAAGACAAATATAATATATTAGTAATTATATAAACCAACAGGTCCAACACCACCAGGGCACTAACTACTAATGAGGTATTTAGCCTTTGATATAAAACTAATATGTCACATCATGACTCTTAATCTTAATGTATATTAGTATGTATAAGAATTGGGAGAACTTATTACGTGCGGTCATCAGACGGCTCAAAGATCATCAGAACGCTTCACGTCATTCAATACATAATGGTACAAAGTATAGTGATGATGTGGCGCATATTGACTAGCTTCCGAAGGGCGTTCCACACGTAATAATTTCACAAGAATTGGAGACCCTTGCACCAATATCAATGAATTGATTATTATATCAGGCTTTTGGGTTTATAACTGTTATTTTAATGATAAAGTTTAAATAATAATTTTATTTTATGATTTTTTTTATTTTAACTTATTAGTGGACTAATATCAATAATTTTGGATCATTGATGTAGACATAATATAAAAATTAAATCTTTATATATTATTTATGTCGCTAATCTTTATAGATTATTTATGTCGCTTTGCTTGCTCTATTTGTCACGTTGTATGTATTATATTATACCAATTGAACTTTTACTATTCTGCTTTCAACTTCAGAGAGATATTCATGCAAAAATTTAAAGACTTCTATATAACTATTGCAATTACTATAAAAAGCTTCAATAAAACTAAAAAAATTGTGTAGGAAAAATCATCCAGTGAAAATTCAATTCTCATTGTCATAATATTCATAATAAGGTATACAATGACATATTAAAAGTTACACAATAAAAACTTCATAAAATTCGAGCAAAATACATTTTTATCAATGAATTCTTATAAAACTACTGAAATTGAAATAAGAGATATGAGTTCAGAAGTCTACATCTTACTTAACGAAATCTCTAACTGGCCCAATGGACGAAACATGAGCTTTGGCCACCAAAACCTCTCTCCTAATTTCTCTCTCTTCTCTTCCCCCCTCCTCTCTTCTCTGGCAGTGGCCAGGGAAAAAGAATTTTAGCGATTGGTTTTAGATATTTCACTATTTTTAAAACCACTAATTTAAAGTGACGCTGCAACACTGAACTAAATCTTATGGATTCCTTTGAAATCTTTCCGAACAGAGAGCACGGCATCGCGGCGGTGCCATCCAGTGTCACAACGCACATTCAAACTCGATTCATCACTGGAGAGCTCAACGCCAGAGCTATGCCATGCCGACGTCGCTATGCTCCTAGAGGAAAAAAAATAAATGAATAACATTTGCTTCCTAGTCCAATTCTTGGTTCACTTAAGGTTGCCTTCCCAGCCATACTATATCATAGGGTGAATGATTTCATATAAATAAAATTTGACTCCTTTATTTGATTTTACTTTATGCTTTCAATAAATACTTCTTAAATTTATATTTAAAATTTTATATTAATTTTAAAACATCCAATTCATTTACACTCCTAATCAAGTGTGCATATGGGTCAATATTAATAATATCTCACCACATCATTAGGAGAGTGAACCAAAAGTAAAAAAAAAATTCCGCATATATATAAAGGATCAAATATGCTTTTAAGTTTTAAATTTTAACCCAAAATTTTTAGTTTATGAATGATAGTGTTTCATTTGGTATTTATATATCAATATGTTTTCAACTATCTGATATGGATTGACCTAATGCTTTCACAAGTTTTCATAATCTCCCTCTTCCATGAGAACACCCTACATTAATCATCACTCATCTCAAATTAAACAATTCCATCGTTATTGAGTTTCACATGCCAAGAGTTCATTCAATCATATAAAAGAGCCATAAGGGTAATTCAATCTTAAATATTGCTCAAACATAATAAAAGGTGACCAAGACCTATGAGAACTACAAATTGCATGAAATTATACAATTCAATCAAATCAATGGCTTTGGCATCATTTATTCTGAGATTGAATCAAAGAGGGATAGGAGTAATCAAATACATGGCGACAAAAAACATATTTTTTGCATATAAACTTGAATTTGTTGATGAAAGCCAACCAATAGTTTCTTATTACACCGCCATCTAATAGCCTTAAGAGAGACTTATTTGGTTGTGGATAGTTTTTAGTGCAATGTGCATGGCATCCTTCATGTTCATATGACATAATGGTGGCCCATCTCACATTTTACGTCACATAAATATTCATATCAAGGGCTGCTTACGTCTATTGTAGATGACAAAAAAAAAAATGAATAAAGGAAACAAAAAGAACTAACAAGCTCTCATATGCTCGCTCTTTCATTATACTTTTTACAATAGCCAACTATCTCAATAATTTCATGAGTTCAATAGAGCAGGAGCAGGGGTTGAAATATTTCCTATTGGTTGGTAAAGGAACATAAATAATTCCTTTGATCGACTTCATGAATGCAAAGTTGAATGAATCAATTAGTGACTAGGGAGATTGAATTTGCTATAGTAGGAATAACTTATCCACACGATGGTCCTAGGGCTTCTTAATGATAACTAATCGGTCTTTGATGGCACATTCTATACAAAAAATAACAATACATCAAGCATTTATTTTACTGCATGGGATACTATAGAAAAAAAAAAAGAAAAATTTCATTGTGATATAATCATGATCCTTGTATGTGGTAACTTTTCCTTATGAAAAGTGGCCATGCAATAAGTGTTGACAAGCTGGCTAAGCTATGTTGATACTGATTTGATATAACACAATATCTTAGATGTAAGACCATGACATGCTTTGTTATGCCACCAAAGCTCTCTAGGGAATTGTAAGTTTTCGCTAAGTAGGTGTTACACCACCAACCAATATTTTGAGCTCAAATTTGAGCATAATTTTGCGAGTTCAAGTTAATTTAAGAGCTTGAGTTTGAATTTGATTAATTAATAGAATAAGAGCTCGAACTTTAGCTTAATTCTACTAGTTACAATTAGCTCATAAATAATTGAGCTCAATTATTATGAAAAAAAAAGTTCTTCCTTATTCAATCAACTATTATGATAAAAAATAAAAAATATCTTAAAATAAGGAATGTGTATTATTTTAAAATTTAGTTTATTATTTTATAATTGAATTATTGAATTATGTTTTATTTTAAATATATTTTACAATAATATTTTTAAATAAATTAGCTCATAAGCTAATTTGTCAAGTTAGAATTGAGAGCTATATTGAGTGGAGTTAGGGGTGTCAATATTTGATCCGACCCGAAAAATTCGACCCGAACCCAACCGGGTCAGGTTCGGGTTAGGGATTTCGACCCATTTGTAAAACCGGGTCGGGTTCGGGTTGACCCGAAAACCCGAAATCAACTCGGTTTGATCCGTTTTTAATTAATTCAGGAGGGTTTTAATGGATTTTTATGAAATAAGTAAATGATATTTCAAAAAAGTATGAACATTATTGCCCAAATTAAATTAATATTAATTTATTTTAAATTAATTGAAGTAAATCTTACTTTAATTTGATTTAGATTTTAAAAAATTAAATTAAATAAAAAAATTAACAAAATATACCCGAATTGGGTCGGGTTCGGAAAACCGACCCTTTTGCAAAAATGGGTCGGGTACGAGTCAGGTGGAATAGTATCGGATCAATTTTCGGTTTGACCCAAATCCGACTTGTGACCCGATTTTGATAGCCCTAAGTGGAGCGGCTGACCATAGAACTCTAGGAATGACTCGTTAGCGGCCACGGTATTTTCAGTAATTAAACATGCAAACATGCCCAATTATTTTGATCCTGTTCCTTTCCCACCGGCCTAATGCCCCTGTCACTGTTTGCCCTTTCTTTCCCTCGTCATAAAAAAAAGGATAAAAAAAGGAGACGATGGAGGGGAGAAGAGCTCAAGTGTGAGGAAGAATCCGAAACTATCTTTCTTGAAGTGGGGAGAAGCATGAAGAAGAGTGCATCTGACTGGGATCTCGACGAGCTCCTGCCGGAGCTGCTCAGGCCAGTGGAGTCGCCGCCGTCGCATGGTGCTGCGGAGAGTGGCGGCAGTCGGCGTAGCCCTTCCGTGGCATCGGAGGAACTACTAGCCCGCTGGATGATGTCGAAGATCATGGATGGTCTCGGCGACAGTGGAGGCGATGATGGGAATATCACAGACATATTTGGCTTCAGCGATCGAGTAAGCAATAGGCGATGTCTAAATCATGCCATATTGCCCAATTTTACAATTTTTTTCTCTTTTTTTTGTCTGATCGAGCAGAAATATAAAAAAATTGCGGAAAGATTATTCATACGCCTTTTGCTAGCTTTGAGAATCGTACTCAATTTGAACAAGATTAACCTTTCGAATTTTGGCGTGCATATGGTTGATTATTATATTTTTTATTTTTCTACAAATTAAACTTATACCAAACTCTTTTTTTAATCAAACTAAGTTCATCAGTTTATCTTAATGGATTCATGCAGCATGAAAATTGTTGTGGGATCATCATTTGGATTGAAGGTGGTGATGGGAAAGAAAAGGAAAGAGACATTAGGGACCCAGGAGATGAAGATATACAGAGGATTCTATGTCGTTTTAAACAATTTTGCTTCATTCAAAAGATACCTGTTTATGATGAGAAATTTCCGTTATCACTGTTTCACCTTAGTGGAGTAGGTGAGTAGGATCATCTATAACTCGGGTTATTTCCTATATAAAAAGAAGAGGCTAGGGATTACCCATGGTTCTTAATGAAAAGGCCTTTGAAGCTCAAGCAGGTGTTATACTACAATTGCTAGGTTTATGGTACTGTTCTCTCTTAAGAGTTCATGTCATCAAGATATTCATTTAATCAAGCTTGGATTTCGATGCAATTTTTCAGATCTCAAAACATCCGAATATTTAAATAGGTTTCTTCATCAATTGATTTGGTGATCACCCAAACTGCATTTTAAGTAAACTTGAGTTGGAAATAGGCCCAACTTAATTCAAACCATAAGGCGAAAAAGGACAATATAGTATATCAACGCACAAAAACAAAAATAATCACATAAATGTTCATCTAAATGACAGTTATGTCCTGTTGTCATCACTGTAGATTTCACTATGATTTTGTTGTCAAGTTTACAATTAGATATCCTCTAATACAAAGCAAAGATGACACCTACTCTTCATAAAGAAAAACTTAGACCTCGTCGAACTGTTCTAGGCACACCAAAAACCGGGGGGGGGGGGGGTGTTAATCGGTTATTTAAAAATTTACCCCCTAAAACTTCACTTTAAAAAAGATGTCAAACTCAAATAAACAAGCGAAAGAAAATATCATAGATTAAAATGAAATTTATATTTTTGTTTAAATAGAAATATATTTTTTTTCCTTTTGATTTTCAAATTTTTGTTTTTTATTATTTTCTTTCTCACAGAAAACAATCCATAATTATCACAATACTTTCATCTCAGATTTCATGAAAATAATGTAGGAAATAAAAATGCGAGTAAAAGAAATGAGCACATCAAAATTTTATAATGGTTTGAATGTTTGATCAATCTTGACATATGTCCATTTTCCGGAGTCCTCTCCGGATATTACACTAAACCTTTGGTATCTCTCCTTTAGCCCCCACAGCAAAACAAAGAATCCCTTTCAACAATCACTTCCACCAACTCAGTGCGGCGTAGTACCGGAATCCTGTTCACACTCCTGGTGAGGCAGAGAACCTTGGATGCTTTTTCACCCTCATGGTGAATGCAGAGTATCTTGCAATCCTTTTCACCCTCTTGGTGGGGCAGAGAATCCAAATCTCTTTCACATTTTTAGTGCGGCGGAGTAGCCGAGTCCTTTGAAATCAAAGGGGTCTTCTTCTTCCCAAAACTTCCCTCAAGACAAATCTTGACGCATGGAGGAACTCAAGTACAAGTTCATTGGAGCCACTGTGTGAACTCATTCTCTCACTCCCTTGAATCCCCTAAGGATCATCTCCCTCTCTCAAAAACTTCACCCTCACCCTTTCTCTCCCAAGCTCCAGGCTCTCTATTCAAACTTTTTCTCAGAAGAATTAACACAATGAATGCCAAAAAGACTCTCACAATGTCTATTAAGAAAGCTTAAATAGACGGCTCCAAAAAATCTTAAAAATTCAATTCAACCATCACAGCTCGTAAAGTACGATCGCAAGATCGTACAGTATGATACCCAAAATTTGACACGTTAGTACTATACGATCACCAGTTAGTATAGTATGATTAGTTCAAATTTTTATTGTTCGTACTACACGATGTACAATTAGTACAATACGATCATTTCAATTTTGTTTGTTAGTACAGTACGATATATTAAGACCATATCGTACAAATGAATAAAAGTACATTACGATTAGTTCAACATAACAAATATCTTCTATGTCGATCGTACAATACGATTCAGTTCATACAGTAAGATTAAAAAATCAAAATTAAGCAAATTCGATTGTTTAATCATAGTGTCCATACTATATGATTCGTTATATTTCAAAATTATTTTCTCAGATAAATAAAATATTTTAATTAATTTCTGTAACAACATATCATACAGTACAATTTATAAAAAAAATTAAAATATTTAAAATTACTTTTGCTCTCTTTGTGTGTGTGTGCACAGTCACCAGGTTTGCATACACCCTTACAAGACTTGACTCATTAAATAAAAACTAAATAAATCAAAATTACAAACACTTTCAATACACCCTATTCTACTAAATCTTGAGTTCTGAATCCTCATTGAATATTGCATGATTTACCTGAAATATTAGTACACACAAACAAATATGAATTACAAATACTAGGAGAAATAAAGAGGCAATCTGGTGTGAAACAACATGCGATGAACAAGAACTGCTTGGAGATTTTAATATAAGATTATTAAAGCCTTGCTAGTTATATAATTAATGCTTACCCGAATTAAGTTCTTGGAATTATCAAGTCGAAATTAAGTAAGGCATGCGGTTACAACTAGATTAATGGGACAATATCAAATTGACAACATAGAATTAGATAGTAACGTTATGAAGAGAAACACTAATCCACAATTAACAAATAGAACTTTTCACCTTGGGTCTCTCACTCACTCTCTTGTTGGTGACACTTTAATGGAGGAGGATTGAGATCAACCGAGCGATGCCACTAGGAGGCAAATGGCGCCCAAAGTGAAGTCCGTTGGAGAAGTAGCCGGAGGCGGGTAATCCACGGGTTGATTAGTGAGCATGATACTTCTGGACAGTGACTAGGGATATTCTGGGCAGCAATGGACCAATTCCGAATGGACTGGACAGCAGTTTTCCTGGTTCAAAAGTTCGGGACAGCCACTAGAATCTTTCCAGAATTCTGGAATTAGTTCAGGATAGCAACTGAACTTTTCCTGGACAGCAATGGAGTTGTCTAGGATTTCTGGACAGCATGTATGTTCTGTCCAGGGATTTGGACAGCCCGTAGCAACTTTAGGAATGGGGAAAATCCAAGAGGACGGGGCTTGGAGAAGGCAGTTAAGGCTGCGGGAGATTAAGTGTTTGATTGGAGACTTAATTTAGGGACAATTAATGGGGTGGGGCTACGGGGAGATTTAAATTCAGCTCCAAGTGGATTTGGAGGGAGATTAATTTGAATTTTCAAATTAATTCATTAATGACTAGGAGCATTAATTGAGGAGGTAATTGGGGCTGATTTGGTGGAGCTTTTAATTTAAATTGGGAGAGAGAAAAGCCCATTAAGGGGCCGGCCACATGTAGAGGAGAGAGGAGGCTTGAGAATTTAAATGAGTGGGGACCACAAGGAGTTAATTAAGCATAATAAAATCTGACATTTAATTTCAGAATTAATTATATCATAAGTAACTCCCAAATTCAAATGAAAATAAGAGGGAATTTGAATTTGATTTTCAAACATGTGTAATTCCTCTTAATTATTATCATAAGAAACTCCCAAATTCAAATGAAAGTAAGAGGGAATTTGAATTTGAATTTCAAATATGTGTAACTCCTCTTAATTAATTTTCCAAATTAATATGACTTAATTAGGAAAGTCATTAAGAGAGGGGAATTCAAAATTCAAAGGGGGAGCTAGAGGGGGCCAGCGGCAAGGGGGTCCAAAGGGTGGCCGGCGAGCTGCTGGCCGGCTGTTGGCCGGCGGGTGGGGGTTAGTAGGCCGGCGACCTGGGCGGCGACAAGGGGTGAGGGGAAGGGAGGAGGGGAATTTCAAGGGATTTGATTTGCTAAAAATCCACTCACCTCAATTTTCTTCAATCCGGATCTCCACGAAAATAACTTGGCGAAAATTTAGAACTCTCGAAGAGAAAATAGTTTGGCGAAAAATCTAGAACTCACAAAGAGATCTAGCTTCTCCTACGAACTCACTAAAAGATCGAGGAGGGGAACTCACAAAGAGATTATAAGTGGTAAATTTTCATTCATCAAAAACTCCACTATTACAAGAGAAGGGCCATATAAATAGGCCTCACAATGACAAAGAAAAATAAAAGACTAAAATGCCCCTTGGGCTACAATAGCAACTAACCACCCATAAGGGCAAAAACGGAAAAATATAAAAATCAAATAAACTACTACATAAAATGACTCAAAATAAACTCATGATCGTAGCCGTCGATCTCCGGCGTCTCCTGAAGGTACACGTGTCGAAAGATGCTAACGATGTCCTCATCATTCTCCCCAGGTGGGAGAAAACTCGACCCCGTCGAGTAAGCATCTATAGAGCTCTCGTATCACTCTAGTAAGTCGGGGTCCACTCGCTGCAGCTCGTCACGATCAACCCATGTGTTCTCCGTTCCCGGTTTCCCTGCTCACTGAACTAGATACCTTGGTTGACCATCATCTCTAGTGGAAATTTGAGTTCATCACTAAGTATCATCTCAATCTTCTCTGTATTGGGTAGATTAGGCAATTTTGGGGGTGGAGTTAGGCTGGGGATCTCACCAGGTGGGTTAACACAAGGCTCATTATTTCGTGGAATAGGAAGGTTACACTCTGGACCTTCGAAGGTTACAAGATCTTCGATGTTAATATAGGATTAATGTTAAAACCTTCATGAAGGTCTGACACATAAGCATTACTATTTAAATTTGTTTGTTGTTATTTGAAAGGTCCAATGCTTCTAGCATGTAACTTTTATAATGGTCCCTTGTGGGAACCGCTCTGGACAAATCCGAATCATTACAAAATTTCTAATATCAAATTCTTTGAACCGTCTCCTGAGATTAGCAGTAAGTTTATAACTGTCATTGCTTTGGTTATTCTTTTTATTAATATCCTTACGCAGTTCTTGAAGATGATATGCCAATGTGGATGCAAGAGAATTGGTGCGTATGAAGAATGACAAGAATCATGAGCTTACAAACTAAAGTTTTAAACATAGACAAATTAGGATGACGACAGACTACAACACACACACAACATACTAACTCACACGAACGCGTAGCTATAACTGGTGGACGAGTCAAAAAGAGGGGTCTAAAGTGTTCGATCTAATGGAACGGGTGTAGGGGGAGCAATGAAGACATCCTTAGCTAAAAGGGCATTTCCATAGGGCATCTTAGCTCGGGTCACAAATAGTCTCCCAGGGGTAGTAAGGTGATCTAGTAAGGTCAGCCAACTAGGAGAGGGAAGGTCCTTAACAGGGAAAGACAGGGATGTAGCAGGCAACATGTAAGAATCAGGAGTACGATAGGACGATGAGTCATCACTCTCAACCATAATAACATAGCCCAAAGAATCACCAGCAGGTATGGGACTCAAAAGTCGGGGTATCGTGTCCAGAGTAGATGTGGGCACAACATGAAAGTGTGGGTTAATATTCTCATTCCAGTCGGTAGGCGGAGTGATGTGGTAAGCCCAATCAAGAAGGACAAACTCCTTCAAAAGTAAATCCAAAGGGGCAACTCCTAAAATAGGCTCCAACAAATCAAAAGATGATTTATTGTACAAATTAGGCTCAAAAACTTTCAGACTCAAAGTACAGTCTTCCGACAGAGACTCGGGTTTGGTTGCGACCCTAAGATCCATGGGTTCTGTTTCACTTGAATCCGGTGATAAATTCGATTGACTTTCTTCCAACTCGAGATTATCTAAGTCGTCATCAGAATTATCCAAAATTAAATCAGAATTATCCAAAACTAAATCAGAATTATCCAAAATTAAATCAGAATTATCATAATTATCTGGAATAATCTCAGTAGTTGTTACAACTAACTCAGGATCTTCCAAAATTAATCCCAAAGTGTTCGAAGTCCAGTTGATTTCTTCCGAGATCACACTACTATCATCCAAGCATACTTTGTCCAAAGACTTATCCTCGAGGAGACTAGGATCGGGGTGGGCTAAGGTGTCGTCATTCAAAGGTTCTAACTTTCCTAGTTCAGGGTTTAAGTCATTCAGGGAGTCGATTCAATTACTCTTGTTCCATCCTCAAAGACTTCTTCATTATCCTTAATATCATTAGCATCCACGAAATGGATGCACTCAGTTATATGTTCAAAGGATTTCTTCTCTTTACTGCAATTATTTATTAAACTTACACTTACAGGGTTGAGGATTGGGGAGGCTAAAGGTTGACTGGAACGGATAGAATTGGGTCCAAGTGGGGAGTCATAAGAGATTGGTTTAACAGAAGACCCAGTAGAGGGTCGGCCATCAAGGTTAAGCGAGGACCTAAAGGGTGGGGCAGCAACCCGGATGTTACTAATGGGTGGGTGGTCTCGACCACAGTAAGGTCCACGGGTTTTCCTAACAAACGAGGTCTGGTGATGCTCTAGATGGTGGTCACTAGTAGAGGATCGGTATTTCAACTTAAGTTCTCGTCTCATGTCTCTCCAAGTAAGGTACTCTCCGCGAAACTCTCTATGATCTTCCAATTTCATCCAAAATTGAAGAGCTCTACCTTTAAGGTGAGACTTAGCGATCCTAATCTGGTGGGACTCAGGGATATGACAAGATTCAAAATAATCCTCTAGTTGTCTAACCCAATCCCTAAGGTAGTAAGGGTCCGAGGAACCATCAAAGGTGGGTAGACGGTAAGGTGGCTCAAAGTGAAGTCGTTGTGGCTTAAACTCTGGTCTAGGTTGAAAAGCAGAGTGGGATACATAATTCGAGTGGGGATAATCAACAGGTTTCTCCGTCATAATTCTAGTCATATTGCCCACTAGGTTAACAATGTCATCTAAACTCTTTTGGAGTCTTATCGGGTCCATTGGGAAGCGTCAAGTGATACTCAAGGATGATTGGATGTAAGGGACGTCATATAGACACTAAGTTAGGCTTACTTAGACTCACTACAAGGTGCCGAGAAAGTTCGGACAGCAGCTACACTAGTGGGTTAGGTAACCTAGGCACTTAGGAAGGTTGTTAGGTTGAGGACAACACCTTAAACGCTTAAGAAACTAGCCTACAGCTCACTAAATGTGTGCAGGAATGAAGTGGGCAGCAAACTACAACATGGCATAAAGTTATCTAAGTGTTTAGGAAGGATTTTAGGAAGTGGACAGCACCTAAACACTCTAAAACAACACTCCTACAGACTCCAAAGGGTGCGGGAAACAGTAGGGCAGCAAACTAATGTGGAGGACGAAGTCACCTAAGCCATTTGGGTGGACTGTAGAGCGTGGACAGCGAGTGAAAGAGTCCTAAATCTAGCCCAAATGGTTACTAAATGGTGCAGATTTTGTGTGTGGACAGCAAACCATAAAATGTTTAAGTAACCTAGACAACTAATGAAGCGGCTAGGTTAAGGACAGCACTTGAACCATTGATAAACAAGCTTAACAACCTCTAAATGCATGCAGGAATGCAGTGGACAGCAAGCATAAAATGTAACTAAATTGATTTAAATGATAGCATGCATGCAACAATGTGTAAAATTAGTTAAAACAACTCCTAGGATGATGTCTAGCATGCAATACTAGAGCAAACTATGCTCTGATACCAAGATGGTGTGAAACAACATGCGATGAACAAGAACTGCTTGGGGATTTTAATATAAGATTGTTAAAGCCTTGCTAGTTATAGAATTAATGCTTACTCGAATTAAGTTCTTGGAATTATCAAGTCGAAATTAAGTAAGACATGCGGTTACAACTAGATTAATGGGACAATATCAAATTGACAACATAGAATTAGATAGTAACGTTATGGAGAGAAACACTAATCCACAATTAACAAATAGAACTTTTCACCTTGGGTCTCTCACTCACTCTCTTGTTGGTGACACTTTAATGGAGGAAGATAGAGATCAACCGAGCGATGCCACTAGGAGGCAAATGGCGCCCAAAGTGAAGTCCGTTGGAGAAGTAGCCGGAGGCGGGTAATCCACGGGTTGATTAGTGAGCATGATACTTCTGGACAGCGACTAGGGATATTCTGGGCAGCAATGGACCAATTCCGAATGGACTGGACAGCAGTTTTCCTGGTTCAAAAGTTTGGGACAGCCACTAGAATCTTTCCAAAATTCTGGAATTAGTTCAGGATAGCAACTGAACTTTTCCTGGACAGCAATGGAGTTGTCTAGGATTTCTGGACAGCATGTATGTTCTGTCCAGGGATTTGGACAGCCCGTAGCAACTTTAGGAATGGGGAAAATCCAAGAGGACGGGGCTTGGAGAAGGCAGTTAAGGCTGCGGGAGATTAAGTGTTTGATTGGAGACTTAATTTAGGGACAATTAATGGGGTGGGGCTACGGGGAGATTTAAATTTAGCTCCAAGTGGATTTGGAGGGAGATTAATTTGAATTTTCAAATTAATTCATTAATGACTAGGAGCATTAATTGAGGAGGTAATTGGGGTTGATTTGGTGGAGCTTTTAATTTAAATTGGGAGAGAGAAAAGCCCGTTAAGGGGCCGGCCACATGTAGAGGAGAGAGGAGGCTTGAGAATTTAAATGAGTGGGGACCACAAGGAGTTAATTAAGCATAATAAAATCTGACATTTAATTTCAGAATTAATTATATCATAAGTAACTCCCAAATTCAAATGAAAATAAGAGGGAATTTGAATTTGAATTTCAAACATGTGTAACTCCTCTTAATTAATTATCATAAGTAACTCCCAAATTCAAATGAAAGTAAGAGGGAATTTGAATTTGAATTTCAAATATGTGTAACTCCTCTTAATTAATTTTCCAAATTAATATGGCTTAATTAGGAAAGTCATTAAGAGAGGGGAATTCAAAATTCAAAGGGGGAGCTAGAGGGGGCCAGCGGCAAGGGGGTCGAAAGGGTGGCCGGCGAGCTGCGGGCCGGTTGTTGGCCGGCGGGTGGGGGTTTGTAGGCCGGCGGCCTGGGCGGCTCAAGGGGAGGCGGCGACAAGGGGTGAGGGGAAGGGAGGAGGGGAATTTTAAGGGATTTGATTTGCTAAAAATCCACTCACCTCAATTTTCTTCAATCCGGATCTCCACGAAAATAACTTGGCGAAAATTTAGAACTCTCGAAGACAAAATAGTTTGGCGAAAAATCTAGAACTCACAAAGAGATCTAGCTTCTCCTACGAACTCACTAAGAGATCGAGGAGGGGAACTCACAAAGAGATTATAAGTGGTAAATTTTCATTCATCAAAAACTCCACTATTACAAGAGAAGGGCCATATAAATAGGCCTCACAATGACAAAGAAAAATAAAAGACTAAAATGCCCCTTGGGCTACAATAGCAACTAACCACCCATAAGGGCAAAAACAAAAAAATATAAAAATCAAATAAACTACTACATAAAATGAATCAAAATAAACTCATGATCGTAACCGTCGATCTCCGGCGTCTCCTGAAGGTACACGTGTCGAAAGATGCTAACGATGTCCTCATCATTCTCCCCAGGTGGGAGAAAACTCGACACCGTCGAGTAAGCATCTATAGAGCTCTCATATCACTCTAGTAAGTCGGGGTCCACTCGCTGCAGCTCGTCACGATCAACCCATGTGTTCTCCGATCCCGGTTTCCCTGCTCACTGAACTAGATACCTTGGTTGACCATCATCTCTAGTGGAAATTTGAGTTCATCACTAAGTATCATCTCAATCTTCTCTGTATTGGGTAGATTAGGCAATTTTGGGGGTGGAGTTAGGCTGGGGATCTCACCAGGTGGGTTCACACAAGGCTCATTATTTCGTGGAATAGGAGGGTTACACTCTGGACCTTCGAAGGTTACAAGATCTTCGATGTTAATATAGGATTAATGTTAAAACCTTCATGAAGGTCTGACACATAAGCATTACTATTTAAATTTGTTTGTTGTTATTTGAAAGGTCCAATGCTTCTAGCATGTAACTTTTATAACCGCTCTGGACAAATCCGAATCATTACAAAATTTTTAATATCAAATTCTTTGAACCGTCTCCTGAGATTAGCAGTAAGTTTATAACTGGCATTGCTTTGATTATTCTTTTTAATAATATCCTTACGCAGTTCTTGAAGATGATATGCCAATGTGGATGCAAGAGAATTGGTGCGTATGAAGAATGACAAGAATCATGAGCTTACAAACTAAAGTTTTAAACATAGACAAATTAGGATGACGACAGACTACAACACACACACAAAATACTAACTCACGCGAACGCGTAGCTATAACTGGTGGACGAGTCAAAAAGAGGGGTCTAAAGTGTTCGATCTAATGAAACGGGTGTAGGGGGAGCAATGAAGACATCCTTAGCTAAAAGGGCATCTCCATAGGGCATCTTAGCTTGGGTCACAGATAGTCTCCCAGGGGTAGTAAGGTGATCTAGTAAGGTCAGCCAACTAGGAGAGGGAAGGTCCTTAACAGGGAAAGACAGGGATGTAGCAGGCAACATGTAAGAATCAGGAGTATGATAGGACGATGGGTCATTACTCTCAACCATAATAACATAGCCCAAAGAATCACCAGCAGGTATGGGACTCAAAAGTCGGGGTATCGTGTCCAGAGTAGATGTGGGCACAACATGAAAGTGTGGGTTAATATTCTCATTCCAGTCGGTAGGCGGAGTGATGTGGTAAGCCCAATCAAGAAGGACAAACTCCTTCAAAAGTAAATCCAAAGGGGCAACTCCTAAAATAGGCTCCAACAAATCAAAAGATGATTTATTGTACAAATTAGGCTCAAAAACTTTCAGACTCAAAGTACAGTCTTCCGACAGAGACTCGGGTTTGGTTGCGACCCTAAGATCCATAGGTTCTGTTTCATTTGAATCCGGTGATAAATTCGATTGACTTTCTTCCAACTCGAGATTATCTAAGTCGTCATCAGAATTATCCAAAATTAAATCAGAATAATCCAAAACTAAATCAGAATTATCATAATTATCTGGAATAATCTCAGTAGTTGTTACAACTAACTCAGGATCTTCCAAAATTAAATCCAAAGTGTTCGAAGTCCAGTTAATTTCTTCCGAGATCACACTACTATCATCCAAGCATACTTTGTCTAAAGACTTATCCTCGAGGAGACTAGGATCGGGGTGGGCTAAGGTGTCGTCATTCAAAGGTTCTAACTTTCCTAGTTCAGGGTTTAAGTCATTCAGGGAGTCTGATTCAATTACTCTTGTTCCATCCTCAAAGACTTCTTCATTATCCTTAATATCATTAGCATCCACGAAATGGATGCACTCAGTTATATGTTCAAAGGATTTCTTCTCTTTACTGCAATTATTTATTAAACTTACACTTACAGGGTTGAGGATTGGGGAGGCTAAAGGTTGACTGGAACGGCTAGAATTGGGTCCAAGTGGGGAGTCATAAGAGATTGGTCTAACAGAAGACCCAGTAGAGGGTCGGCCATCAAGGTTAAGCGAGGACCTAAAGGGTGGGGCTGCAACCCGGATGTTACTAATGGGTGGGTGGTCTCGACCACAGTAAGGTCCACGGGTTGTCCTAACAAACGAGGTCTGATGATGCTCTAGATGGTGGTCACTTGTAGAGGATCGGTATTTCAACTTAAGTTCTCGTCTCATGTCTCTCCAAGTAAGGTACTCACCGCGAAACTCTCTATGATCTTCCAATTTCATCCAAAATTGAAGAGCTCGACCTTTAAGGTGAGACTTAGCGATCATAATCTGGTGGGACTTAGGGATATGACAAGATTCAAAATAATCCTCTAGTTGTCTAACCCAATCCCTAAGGTAGTAAGGGTCCGAGGAACCATCAAAGGTGGGTAGACGGTAAGGTGGCTCAAAGTGAAGTCGTTGTGGCTTAAACTCTGGTCTAGGTTGAAAAGCAGAGTGGGATACATAATTCGAGTGGGGATAATTAACAGGTTTCTCCATCATAATTCTAGTCATATTGCCCACTAGGTTAACAATGTCATCTAAACTCTTTTGGAGTCTTATCGGGTCCATTGGGAAGCGTCAAGTGATACTCAAGGATGATTGGATGTAAGGGACGTCATATAGACACTAAGTTAGGCTTACTTAGACTCACTACAAGGTGCCGAGAAAGTTCGGACAGCAGCTACACTAGTGGGTTAGGTAACCTAGGCACTTAGGAAGGTTGTTAGGTTGAGGACAACACCTTAAACGCTTAAGAAACTAGCCTACAGCTCACTAAATGTGTGCAGGAATGAAGTGGGCAGCAAACTACAACATGGCATAAAGTTAGCTAAGTGTTTAGCAAGGGTTTTAGGAAGTGGACAGCACCTAAACACTCTAAAACAACACTCCTACAGACTCTAAAGGGTGCGGGAAACAGTAGGGAAACAAACTAATGTGGAGGACGAAGTCACCTAAGCCATTTGGGTGGACTGTAGAGCGTGGACAGCGAGTGAAAGAGTCCTAAATCTAGCCCAAATGGTTACTAAATGGTGCAGATTTTGTGTGTGGACAGCAAACCATAAAATGTTTAAGTAACCTAGACAACTAATGAAGCGGCTAGGTTAAGGACAGCACTTGAACCATTGATAAACAAGCTTAACAACCTCTAAATGCATGCAGGAATGCATTGGACAGCAAGCATAAAATGTAACTAAATTGATTTAAATGATAGCATGCATGCAACAATGTGTAAAATTAGTTAAAACAACTCCTAGGATGATGTCTAGCATGCAATACTAGAGCAAACCATGCTCTGATACCAAGATGGTGTGAAAAAACATGCGATGAACAAGAACTGCTTGGGGATTTTAATATAAGATTGTTAAAGCCTTGCTAGTTATAGAATTAATGCTTACTCGAATTAAGTTCTTGGAATTATCAAGTCGAAATTAAGTAAGACATGCGGTTACAACTAGATTAATGGGACAATATCAAATTGACGACATAGAATTAGATAGTAACGTTATGGAGAGAAACACTAATCCACAATTAACAAATAGAACTTTTCACCTTGGGTCTCTCACTCACTCTCTTGTTGGTGACACTTTAATGGAGGAAGATTGAGATCAACCGAGCGATGCCACTAGGAGGCAAATGGCGCCCAAAGTGAAGTCCGTTGGAGAAGTAGCCGGAGGCGGGTAATCCACGGGTTGATTAGTGAGCATGATACTTCTGGACAGTGACTAGGGATATTCTGGGCAGCAATGGACCAATTCTGAATGGACTGGACAGCAGTTTTCCTGGTTCAAAAGTTCGGGACAGCCACTAGAATCTTTCTAGAATTCTGGAATTAGTTCAGGATAGCAACTGAACTTTTCCTGGACAGCAATGGAGTTGTCTAGGATTTCTGGACAGCATGTATGTTCTGTCCAGGGATTTGGACAGCCCGTAGCAACTTTAGGAATGGGGAAAATCCAAGAGGACGGGGCTTGGAGAAGGCAGTTAAGGCTGCGGGAGATTAAGTGTTTGATTGGAGACTTAATTTAGGGACAATTAATGGGGTGGGGCTACGGGGAGATTTAAATTCAGCTCCAAGTGGATTTGGAGGGAGATTAATTTGAATTTTCAAATTAATTCATTAATGACTAGGAGCATTAATTGAGGAGGTAATTGGGGCTGATTTGGTGGAGCTTTTAATTTAAATTGGGAGAGATAAAAGCTTATTAAGGGGCCGGCCACATGTAGAGGAGAGAGGAGGCTTGAGAATTTAAATGAGTGGGGACCACAAGGAGTTAATTAAGCATAAGAAAATCTGACATTTAATTTCAGAATTAATTATATCATATGTAACTCCCAAATTCAAATGAAAATAAGAGGGAATTTGAATTTGAATTTCAAACATGTGTAACTCCTCTTAATTAATTATCATAAGTAACTCCCAAATTCAAATGAAAGTAAGAAGGAATTTGAATTTGAATTTCAAATATGTGTAACTCCTCTTAATTAATTTTCCAAATTAATATGGCTTAATTAGGAAAGTCATTAAGAGAGGGGAATTCAAAATTCAAAGGGGGGAGCTAGAGGGGGCCGGCGGCAAGGGGGTCTAAAGGGTGGCCGGCGGGCTGCTGGCCGGCTGTTGGCCGGCGGGTGGGGGTTTGTAGGCCGGCGGCCTGGGCGGCTCAAGGGGAGGCGGTGGCAAGGGGTGAGGGGGAGGGAGGAGGGGAATTTCAAGGGATTTGATTTGCTAAAAATCCACTCACCTCAATTTTTTTCAATCCGGATCTCCACGAAAATAACTTGGCGAAAATTTAGAACTCTTGAAGACAAAATAGTTTGGATAGTTTGGCGAAAAATCTAGAACTCACAAAGAGATATATCTTCTCCTACGAACTCACTAAGAGATCGAGGAGGGGAACTCACAAAGAGATCATAAGTGGTAAATTTTCATTCATCAAAAACTCCACTATTACAAGAGAAGGGCCATATAAATAGGCCTCACAATGACAAAGAAAAATAAAAGACTAAAATGCCCTTTGGGCTACAATAGCAACTAACCACCCATTAGAGCAAAAACAGAAAAACATAAAAATCAAATAAACTACTACATAAAATGACTCAAATTAAACTCATGATCATAGCCGTCGATCTCCGGCATCTCCTGAAGGTACACGTGTCGAAAGATGCTGACGATGTCCTCATCACAATCAATAATGTTTGTTATCATTAAAATCACAAACTCGGGAGCCCGAGTTACAGCAATGTTCCACTTTTTTATGATAACAAACACTATTGTTTGAATTTGCAAACTAATATTATTTTCTTATAATCTCTCCATCATTAAGAAAATTATTATATTAAAAAATAGGGGAATATATTTTTTAAAATTTAAGAAAAAATTAAATTTGAACTAAATAACATATGAACAAATATAACCAAATATCTACTCTCTCTTTTGACATCCCCAAAAAGGAGAGACAACACAACAAAGAAATTGAACTACATGCTTGAAACAAAAAAAAAATACATAAGCGCAAGAAAATAACTAAAATACATAACACAACAACAACAACAACAACATCATCAAGCTTTCTTCCCACTAGGTATGAATCATTTTTCTCCATTGTGTTCTATTAAAAGTCAAATTCTCGTTTAAATCTAATAAAGAAATGTCATTCCTAATATTTTCTAACCAAGTCTTTTTAGGTCTGCCTCTACCTTTCTTAACATAAGTCAAATATAATACATTTACTTTTCTAACCGGGTCATCGGAAGGCCGCCGTTTTATGTGACCAAATCATCTAAGACGACTCTCTCTCATCTAAACAACATAGAAGGATAAAAAAATAAAAACATGCAAAAAGAAACTAAAACATAAAATCATGTATAAAATATAATTTTTAAAAAATAAACAAAATATATAAACAAACACACAAATAAACCTTAACATATTTATACCTGATTGAAGCTAACAATTTAATCCTAGGCCATTAAGCATAGGTTCGTTACCTCCTCTTCTTACTAATGTTCTGATGAGTTTGAGGTTAAGGTTTAGGAGATTTTTTACTACTTTTCATTTCCCCTTTTTGCATTTGGCTTATTCTTGAAAGTGCTCTGATGGCACTAGAAAGTTCGTTAGGGATGTTAAGCCCTATGAACCGGCCCAAGGCAAAATAAAGAGATAGAGAGGTGAATTGAATAACTTTAAAACCAAAGATAAAACTCAAACCAAAATCACCACAGAAATCAAAGTGCGGAAGAAAATAATGCGGAAGCAATAATAAGAAAAGAACACACTGGATTTATAGTGGTTCGGTCAACCTTGACATACGTCCACTCCTTGGAGGCACCCTCCAAGTATTGCACTAACTAAGTGCTCCTTTTGCCCCCACAGCTAGGCGGGGAAGCCCTTACAAAATCACTTCCATCTTCCCCGGTGCGGCGGAGTTGCCGGGTCCTTTGACACCAAAGAGATCTTCTTCTTTGGTGAACTTCCCTCGAGACAAGCCTTGAATCCGACGGTATTCAGATGCGAGCTTGCCGAAGCAACCGTGTGGAATCCCCTCCACACTCCCTTGAGTCCCCCCCTCACAGGATCTTCTCCCTCTCTCAAACTCCACCCTTTCCTCACTCCCTTTCAAGCTCTCTCTTGAAGTTTCCCCAAAGAACGAAGCTATAATGGCTGCTAAAGACACTTACAAAGTGCCTTGTCATAGCTTAAATAGAAAAGCTAAAAACGAGCTCATTAATGCAAGTTGCCGACATTATCGTCCAGGACGATAGGCATATCGTCCTGGCCGATTAGTTCAAATATGAGGAAAATCGTCCTGAATATCGCCCTGAAATGAGCTGGCCGATGTCTACTCGGCCTGGACGATCTTGCGATCTGCCCGGACGAAATCACCATTAATTGCTTTCCAAAATTGTCAGAGAAATTTTGGAAAAATTGTCCTGGATCGTCCTGACCGATATTTTATAGTCCAGGCCGATCCACCAGGCCGATATCCAAAAATAAGAATTTCCTAAGTAGATCTGGTGGCAGAAACTTTTTGAATTTAGCCTATCGTCCTGGCCGATATAAAATCGTCCAGGACGATGTATTTTGCATAATGTTTGCTGCTTTAATGAGGATGCCCTAATTAGGGTTTCTGCTTTTGAACATATCGTCTCTGCCGATATAAATATCGTCCAGGACGATATTACCAAAAACAGTAAACTCTAGGGAATAGTTAGAAACTCTTATACGTTACAAAGCATCAGGAGCCACAACAAATACAATAGACTCAAGAAAGAAAAAAGTGTACAAACAAACTCAGACCTAGTCTACCCAATCTTGAGCTGGTTCCAAATTGCAGTCCGATCGTGTGAACCTGAAATGTCAGTACATAAGACAGTCGTAGAGGAATAAAAATGTTTGTTATCATCAAAATTATAAACCATTGATCCGCAACAATTCTCACCATTTTTCTTCACAGGTTGTTTCTTAAAACTGGGGCATTCAAACTTCAGATGTCCAGGTTTCCTATACCCAAAGCAAATAATGTTAGAAAAAAATATATATATTTTTACCATTTTTACCTTTGCTCTAATTTAGTTGACGCTGCTTGTGCTTGCGCTTCAGGAAACTTTTGAATTGGCTTGTTATTAACGCTTTCTATTCGCTCCCATCATCTCCTAAGCAATTTTTATATGTGTATTTGGCCTTTAGCGCTATAGTCTTCTCTATTCTCTTATCACCTGCATTCAAAAGTATTTGACTTACACTTTGCTGGTAGGCAATGAGTGAGCCAACCAGATTATCAATGAAATAAACATTCAAGTCTTTCGATTCACATATAACAATAACTTTGGTATCAAAACTATCTGTTAGACAATGTAGAATTTTGTTAACATTCTCAAAGTTTTAAAGTTCTCTACCTAATGCATGCAAGGATGTCACTATCTGAGTAAATTTATTATACATGTATGAGATAATCTCATCAGGTTTCATGCGAAAATGTTCGTAATCATGCAATAAAATGTTCAACCTAGATTGTTTGACTTCACTAGTGCCTTATAATGCATAGACTATCACAAATGTCTTTGTCAGTGGTACAAGTAGAAACTCTCATGTAATCTTCAGACTAGTGAGTGACCTAACATTTGGGATATGGTCGCACATCTAAAATTTAGTATGTGACTTACACTTTGCCTATAATATTTATTTTCAGCATTTCATTCAGAAGGCTTGATTATTCCTTTACTGTTGAACACAAAACATTTTTAATTAAAGAACATGAATGAAAATACATATATTTTTTGTTATTGGTGATCATATTTACAAGATTGGATTCTTCCTTATTTTGTTGAAATCAGGATGCCCCAACTAGTCACTCTCCTGGTGGTCCTTTGACGGGAAGCCAGATATGGTCTCAGAACCCTACTACATTGCATTCCAGTATTACTACCACCATTGAGTCTCAATACTCCATAAGTGGTATAATCTTTTCTTTTCCTCTCTTATACTAACAAATTGGCTTCTTCATTTGTGCATAAATCATTTAGTCGCATCATTTAAAATCTTCTCATTACTCTGTCCATTAGTTCTTGAAATGCCTAGCTTCTCAGTTTTAGTTACTGTGGAGTCGAATATTTTCTACTTTCTTTCTTTATCCTACCGGTAGATCTGGCGTGTTTTCTACTAATGAATGATCGCACATCTAAAATTTAGAAATCTCTTTTTTATGACAGCTGGGAGTCCAACTTCATCTCTCATGCTGAAAAGTACAGAAAACCAGGCCCCTGGAGGAACAAGTGGCTCAGAGCAGTCAGATGATGAATCTTTGGAGACAGAAGCAGGAGTATATGAGCATGGTACAAACACTAATGATTTAAAGCGCATGAGAAGGTATCAATAAAATTATGTTTTACTCCTACTTTAGCTTGGAAGCATTAGATATTCTTTTCTTTTGAGCAAGGGAAGGAAAATAGATAATCATTGTTAATTTGAATCCTTTGAATTAGGGGTATCAATTTAGGGTCACGGGTCGGGTTCGGGTCGAACCTGAAACTGACCCGGTACTATTCGGGTCAATCTGAACCCGACCTGTTTCGACAAATGGGTCTATTTTTCAGACCCGACCCTAACCTGCTTCGGGTTCAGGTCAACTCAACATTACCCGAATGACCGGGACAGACAAAAAATTGCAAGTTTTCGGGTAAAAAAAGGGGTCATTCTCCGATTTTCTGGTCAAAACGGGTTAATCTTGGTTTTTTGTGTCAAAAACAGGTTTTCGTGTCAAAACGGATCAATCTTGAGTTATTGGGTCAACCCGAACCCCACCTATTTTTTGAAACGGGTCGATTTGTTGAACCCGAACCTGACCCGTTTCGGGTCCAGGTTGACCCGAACCCAGAATTCTCTGGTCGGGTTCGAGTCGGGTTTTCGGGTCATGTCAAATATTGATAGCCCTACTTTGAATGACATGTTTCAGCACAGAAAATTGCCAGACTTTCTGATATTTAAAAAAACTGTGATCAAATGCTAATATTGGTCATAAGAACACCATGAAGTTGTAGGATTAGTTTGGACTCTTATCAATATTTGGATATTTTGCTCTGCAGTGTTTGGAAGTCCGGATTGAATTGTATGGATTGATAAATATAAAATATCAAGGCCAGAGTCATTAAGTCAAACTCAGTCTCTGTCCTTATCAGTTATGACATGTTGGTTTTCAATAATAGAAAATTTTACAGCATTCATGGTAGGAATTTTCACAGTTGGATCCAGCTTATGACTAAATGTGATGTAAAAGTGTTACAATTCATTGGTTTCGTATTTATAGTTTGTTATACAACTAAACAATCTAGTGCATGCCTCTAGACTTTAAGCCAGATTGAGTGAAGCCGCTTGATAATGCTCTCATAACTCCGCATATATGCTAAAATACAAGTCAAATAACCGTTTTGTAAACATGAATCTACAGGTTTGATAAAAACCTAGAGTTCGATGAACTATGGGCATGGATGGATTTGCATAAACTACACTATTAAGACAAGAATGTTTTGTGCATTTATTAGAATTGTCTAATTTCCCTTAATCGGGATATTCCTTTCTTAGGACATGAGACTGTTAAAAACTGTTTATAGTTTTTTTTTTTTTTTTTGCATTGTTAATCTTCCAGGATGGTGTCTAACCGTGAATCGGCCAGACGATCAAGAAAGAGAAAGCAGGCTCATTTGGCTGATCTAGAACTACAAGTGAGTTTTTTCATGGCATTTCTGAATTTTTACTATGATTATTTTATTTGCCTTATATTTCTAGTTAACGGGTCTAAGAATAACAGTTAATATTATTTTTACTCAGTATTTTCATTACATCTAATTAGAATAAGCGCATTAATAACTGTATTGATAGTTTTCTTTTTTTCGAAGTCAGACATGATAGTGACAACTACAAAAGTATCATCTGTTCGTGGAGGGAAGAGAAATGAAAGAAAAATAAAAATCAATGAAGTGTTGGATACCTTTAAATTTTATCACTCAGTGCATTTTGATAATGATTTGAAACAAAGTTCTCTAATGAATAGAGTCTCTTTGACTATGTACAATTGGCTCACTTCCCTAGCCTTGATTGAGTACTATTAGATAAGTATTTCTTTTTCTTCCAAAAGAACAACTTCCCTAGCCTTGATTGAGTACTATTAGATAATTATTTCTTTTTCTTCGAAAAGAACAAACAATTTAGTTTTCGTTTTTGATATCAAATTAAAATTGCTAGTGGAAGTAGTAGTTTTTATTCTTATTATTTCTTAGTAATTATATTATACAAATAATTTTACAATATATATATATATATATATATATATATATATATATAACAAGCTAGAAGGAAGCCTTGGCCAAGTCACCATGGATATACATGTAAAATTTACATTCCTGGTCTCCATATGCTTACGTTTGATGATCTCGCGTATTTTGCTTTTGATCGATAAAAGCTGCAGCTGCTGTCAATCATTCTAGTCAAGACTTCTACTTGATTGCTTGAAGTTAAAAACATGTTCTGAAAAACAATAAAGTTTGTTAGTTTGATCATTTGATAGGATGTAGATAGAAATCTGCATTGCTTTAAGCTCCGCAATATCGCTTAAAACTTTCTAAAATATAGTGATTTCAGTTTCACATGAAACGAATGAAACAAAATTATTATTTTTCAAAATATTTTTATATCTGCAAGAAGCCAGATGAGCCCTAATATTTATATCATTCTTGTTGGTTGATTGACCAGGTTGATCAACTCAGGGGAGAGAATGCCTCTCTATACAAGCAACTGACAGAAACAAATCAAACGTTCACTGAATCAGTTACAGATAACCGGATTCTCAAATCTGGTGTAGAAGCCTTAAGAGTAAAGGTAAGCAAAATTTGTATGATAGGCAAGTTCAACATCATCCTGGATCTTTATACTAAAGAAATTTATCATCAGACTTTTTTAAAAGAGGAAAGTTTTTATTCCCACATCAAATTCAAAAAAAATTCTTCTTTCCTACTGCAATTCTATAATTATTTTAGACAAATATAGTCGTCCCAAATAAACACTTAGGCTCTGTTTGAAATGGCTTTCTTTCTGCTTCTTAAAGCAGCTTTCAAGTACAAAAATTAAAATTTTAATTTTTGTACTAAAAAACTGCTTTAAGAAGAAGTAAAAAAAGTTGTCCAAACGAAGCCTTAGTTTTGATTGCATCAACCAAAGACGAAAGAGCGTCCATTCTCTATGGTTTCAGGTGAAGATGGCTGAAGATATGATTTCCAGAGGTTCCTTGACTTGCAGCCTTGATCATCTTCTGCAAACCACCATAAATTCATCACACTTGCTGAATGCCCGTCAATTCCCGCCCACCATAGAACTCCAAGAAAATGATGGCTTCTTCATGGGCTCATCACTAGCTTCTCAAGTTCAGAACATTGAAGTGCAAGAAGCCGGAACAAAGAATGGAACTCTGAGAAGCCAGAGTCCGCCATTGCCAAGCCTCACAAGCTTAAATAATCTGCAGAGCAGAATTAATGGAGACATCTCAAGCTGTGGAACTGATATGTGGCCTTGGGACTCCCATCCCAATGTCATTTCTAAGCACGTTTAGCTTGCCAGATTGCTACATTTCATCATCTAAGGCTTCGTTTGGGACGGCTTTCTTACTACTTCTTAAAGCGGCTTTCTAGTACAAATTTTTTTATTTTTTTACTAAAAAGTCACTTTAAGAAGCAGAAAGAAAGCCGTCCCCAACGAAGCATAAAGCTTCTGTTTGCTAAGTTCAACATCTATTATGCGGAACTTCTAATAACAAAACTCATTTCTATCCTGTTTCTCCTCTTGCTGTGGTCATTGTCTGTACCGACTGTTAATGACGATATGCATTCTGTGTTCTTCGTGAAGATTATAAGAATATCAATAGTTACCATTAATTATCTACAGTTAGTGGAATGTGGAGGTTCTTAATTGTCATTGCAGTGCTACTACATGCAGAAATTTTACTTATATAATGGTTTGGGTAGTATAATACACAATGTGATCATGCACAATTTCTTCAGCAAGGAATGAATACCATTTAAATTTGCTTTAAAAACAATAAAAGATTATGTCAAATGAAACTTAAGACACCTTCGTGCTGCATCCTTCAACAAATAGGGATGAATCAATCTATATTCGATCAACGAGCAATAATAGGAGTGCTCTTCTGCAGGCACTTGCCTTTCTAGTTGTCAACTGAATATACATTGATGTAATAAAAAAATCAAACAATTAGAGTTATAGGGATGACAAAATGACACAGGAATAATATTTTAGACAAGATTACTATGGTGTAGTGGAACGAGCTGGGGCAGAATCAGCCTTAATTTTCAGGGGCAAATTTAAAAATAAAAATGTAGAAATAGGTCATATTAGTGAATAATGATTCTTTGTGGTTGAGTTGTATGTTGGAGTTGCATTGAATTTGGCTCGACCTCTATTTGTTCATATTCTTGATTGTCGTGGGCTTCACAGATATGTCGGGGGTCCAAGGGGGCGGCGCCCTCTGGCGGGGTTCGACCTGTACACAAATTTTGGTTATAAAGATGTTTTTTGTTTCTCTTTGTGTTTGATTTATCGTTCCTTAACAATAACACATTTACACAATGTATTTAATTATGCTGGGGCAATTGCCTAAAGACTATATTATTTTAAAACTTTTAAAGGATGGCAATTGCTTTAAAATCCTTATAATAATGACTAAAAAATAGATTGATGGGCACAAATTGCCTAAAGAATCATATAATAAAGAATTGTTTCATTTTTTTAGGTGGGCAATTTCCCCTTGAGCTTAAGGTCGATCCACCCTAGGCACGAGCAACAACAACGAGAAGAGTAGGCATGAAAATGCCAACTTGAGTAAAATGTTGATCTTTGTAGAGAGCTCCAAGATCTATGCCTTTGTGATAAAAATATTTGCTATTTAGAAAAGACTTTCTTTTTTTATTAGTTCATTCTTCTTCTTTTTCAAATCATTTGAGCTATTACTTGTGTTCAAACACAAGGTGGTTTGACCAAGTATTTTCCTATTTTGGTTGGATTACATCAAGGATCAGCCTTAAGTCCTTTTTTTTTTGCTTTAGTCATTGATGTTCTCACTAGACATTTGCAAGAGGATGTACCTTGGTGTGTGCTTTTTGATGATGATATTCTTCTTGTTGATAAGACTAGAGAAGGAGTTGAAGGTAAACTTGAATTATGGAGGTTAACTTTAAAGTCTAAAGGTTTTCGCTTGAGTATATCCAAAACTAAATATACTTAGTGTAATTTTAGTAGCAATAGACCTAGTGAGGGGATTGTGACTTTAAGCGATCAAGTCATTAATAAGACTACTCGTTTTAGATATCTTGGATATATTGTTCAGAGTGATGGTGAAATTGATGGGGATATTATTAGCAGAATTCAAGTTTGATGGTTGAAGTGGAGGAATGCATCGGGTTTATTGTGCGATAAAAAAAACCCCCCTCAAACTTAAGGGAAAATTTTATAAGATGATGGTGAGACCTGCAATGCTTTATGGTGCTGAATGTTGGCCATTAAAAGAGAAGCATAATACTAAGTTAAGTGTTGCTGAGATGAGGATGCTTAGGTGGATGAGTGGCTTGACTCTTAGAGATATGATACGAAATGAGCATATACGTGAAAAAGGTTGGTGTAGCTCCAGTGGAAGATAAGATTAGATAGAGACGTCTTAAATGGTTTGGTCACATTAAACGGAGGCCTTCCGATGACCCAATTAGGAAAGTTGAGGTATAAAATTTGACTTATGTTAAGAAAGGTAGAGGCAGACCTAAAAAGACTTGGTTAGAAAATATTAGAAATAATATTTCTTTATTAGATTTTAATGAGAATTTGACTTTTAACCGGACACAATGGCGAAAAATGATTCATGTAGTCGACCCCACATAGTGGGACAAAGGCTTGATGATGTTGTTGTTGTTGTTGTATAATCTTATGCCATTTATCATATCTATAAGTAAAATATTTAAGTTAATTTTGTAATTTTGAATAAAAATTAATTTGTGAAATTATCATAAAATAATGAAGAAAACACAAAAAATTTAATATTAAATAAAATGCCTACTTACATTTTCTTTTGTTTGTCTTTATTTTGATTAATCTAAAAAGTGTATATAATTTTAATTTACATAATAATATAAACAAAAAAAAAATCAAATGTTACTAAACAATATTAATAAGCCTTAAGATATAAAGTTTTGTTCAATTAAATTTGTGGTAGAACTTTTTGACCACCTTTCATATATAATATTCCTCTTTCTTCTAATTACTCATCCCGGGCCCAAGCCTCAACTACTCTTCAACTATCTTCGTCTAATCATCAATTACACCGTACGATCGTCATCAAGCGGTCCGGAAACCTCTGCCTAATTTATTGATAGTGTGCCCGATGCCAAGTACTTCGGATAGTTATGGTCACCCGCTCGAGAAGTACACAACGAATCCCAACCGTTACTAAGTACAGCCAACGGCCAGGATATTCCAATGGAATCCACGTGACAGTCCTCCTTGGATCTGCAACCGCCACGTGTCGGTCAGTAATCGAATAAAAAAAAAAACCCCCAATCGGCCAATCTTATGAACCTATCTACTAGTTCTCCGCTCCCGCTCTACTCTTTTCTCGCTTTCAACAGGCGTGGGGCTGCAGAGAGACTCTGCTGGAGTTGGGGAGCGAGAGGAGA
This sequence comes from Dendrobium nobile, assembly GCA_022539455.1. NCBI lineage: Eukaryota > Viridiplantae > Streptophyta > Magnoliopsida > Asparagales > Orchidaceae > Dendrobium > Dendrobium nobile. Next base: position 73,683,193 of record CM039733.1, read on the forward strand.
AAATTTCTGCGCTCGTTCGTGTTTTTGACGGTTTCAATGGGGTTTTTGAAGGTTTGGATTCTTTTGATCCTTTTTGCGATGGTGATTGCTGGGATCAGATCGGAGGACGAGGCGATGGCTGTTCATGTTGATGATGTTGTGGGAGCAGAGGAGTCGGATTCGGCGCTTAAGCTTGAGATCGAGCATCTCAAGTCGAAGATCTCTTCGCTAGGTGGGTTTTGGTTTCTTCTAGTTAGGTTTTTTTTTACGGGATTTTAGTCGGATTTTCCAATGGTTTTCACTGATGTTAAATCGCCGTGATACTCTGGATTTAGGTTATAGGAGTAGGGTTCTATTTTTATTATGTTTGTTCGGTAGAAAATGCTGATTAGAAAGAACTGCATAAGATATTTTTTCGTTCAAATTGTTGGTAGAAGTGGGTGATTGTCTAGCGATGTGTATGTTATTTGTGACGAGGATTTTTTGAGATTATTGTAAATTTGATATGGTATTGGAATGTTAAAATTTTTTCCTACTGTTATTTCTATTTTGATGAAGAGACTTCAACTTTGGAGAAAGCGAGGGAGTTGAAAAACAAGGATGAGACGATTGAGCAGTTGGAGAGGGGCATTCAGGAGAAGTCCGCTAGTATTGCATCGCTGCTGAGCGAGATAGAACTATTGCAGGTGAGCGTTAGACGGTATTTTGGTATGATCATCTTAGAGTTTCTTTATTTTTTAAAATTTTGGTGTGTTGTGGAATGAAAGGCTGTGCCATGATCTGTTACAGAAAAAGGGGGCTGTGGATGTAGAGGAATTGGTGGGAAAAGCCTATGAACGTTCAAATGAACTTGAGATGCAGGTTGGGCGAATGAGAACTGTTTTGTTTGCTCATGGAGTTGTGTCAAGCTTTTATAAATCATGATTAACTGTTTGGGCAGGTTGAGAAGCTTAAAAATGAAATAGAGGAGCAAACGAATCAGAGAATTGCCTCGGAAGCAAGAACTGTGGAAGCAGAAAAGAAGGTGCAAGAATTGAATCTGAAATTGGAGAGTGTAAGCTCCCGAGCTATCATTTTTATGTCTTTATTTTCCCTTTTCAAGGCATGGTTCTTAATATTTTCCTCTTTGTCTTGGTACAGAGACAGAGCTTGCTTTGTTAAGCTATTAAAATTACCTGGTAGTGTTTATGATCAGTAAACCTCATGAGAAATAGAATATAGTGTTTGTATTCTTGTACACTGCAAATTTATTTGTTTGTTGTTACACTTATAATTTTAATGTTTTCCTTAGGCTATTATATTGAAGAGTGCAATCATGGGTGACAACTTATGTTCACTTTAAAATGCCATTATTCAAATTCATTTTCAACTAAGCTAAACTTATTTTCCATGTTGACGAATTAAGAGATTTGTTTCAGTTCCATCAGGATTAATAGCTTTATTATTGATGGCTGATAGCCGAGTGTTGTGTGGCATAACTATTGTGCATTTTTTAAAAAAATTTGTATATGCGCAGGCACTTGCTTTTTTCCATATTGTTCAGCAGATTTAAACCATGATTTTTGAGGTTGCTTTAAACTATTTTATAATAACCTGCATGTCTCTCTTAAGTGTCATTTCTTCCAATGATTCATATAGAGATGTGTGGTTCTCCTATGTAGGTTTGAAGCTTGCATGTAATGCTGTTAAAAGGGCATGTTTTTTTAGCCACTTGAATGTTGGCGCCATATATGATCAATATGCTTGTTAGGGATGACCATAACATTGATAGAATTTGGGGAAAATCAGTTGTTTAAATTTAATAGAGTAAGCTCCTCGTATATAGCTCTCAATTGACATGAATGAATCAAGCTGGATTCATAAAGATGAACCAAAATAGTTGGGACAAGGCTGTTTTTTTATGATGATGATGATCAATAATGATTAGTGAAGTTGTTGTATGCTAAGGATTTGATCGAGACATTGAGTGAATTGTAGTTGACCTCTGATGTCATCTTAAGCTGTTATAGTTACAAGCTATTGCACTGTAGTTCCCACTGCAGTCATTGGGTTTTTGTTTTAACTAAATATGAATATCTCATTTCTTGTATTAGTTGCAACTAATATACCTAACCAGGAGCTGTCTTAACTGTTCTCCACTTTTACGTCAAAGGTAATCCCTTATAAAGGTTCGTTTATTATTATTTTTGGCATTGGCTGAAATCTTAAAGACAACTTTTGTAGTTAGCAACCTTTTTTCATCCTGCAAAAATGAAGAAGCTTATGTCTTGTATTAAGTTTTTTTTGTTCATTTCAAAGCTTTTCTTTCACTTATATGTATAATTTCATATATATTAAAAAATTACTATTTCACCCATTGAAATTAGTATTTTTTGCTACTAAGATACCTTTGTAGGAATATCCTGGCTTTTCACCCTTCTTTATGTCAAAGATGATTTAGTGTGATGGTGCTCAATCAGTATATTTTAGGCGCTTCAGATAATGTCTTTTTAACTTCTGAAATTTTTATAACGAACATTCTTTTAAATTGAAAAAATTGATCCTTTGACTAGTATTTTGTAATTTTCAGTTTTTCAAGTTTCAATTTTCTGTCCTCATTAATGATTCGCAAAATACATAGCACATTGAAAGAAACACTTTTTTTGTATTCATGATTAATTTTGATTCTATTTGAGAACATGCTCTTCTTGCAATATTTCAATCCTTATTGTTGTTTTTATGATTTACTTCTCTTCCCACCTCTCTGCTAGCTTGAGAAAACAAATGATGAGCAGAAGCTTAAAATTCAGAAGACAGAACGTGCTATTCAAGTGGTTGAGGTATGTTTATACCTTTTCTTGACGATAATGATATGCCGTTGGTTCTAGTGCTTATTTGATATCTCTCACTAAACTTGTTAGGAGGAGTTGATGAGGGTGCAATTGGAACAAATTTCCAAGTTAAAGGACTTAAAAGAGGTGAGATAGTGCAAGGCAATTTCATTATACTTATGGTTTGTTTCTCAGTGCATAAGTTGATATTTTCCACATAACAATAATTAATGATCGACCCTAGTTAAAAATGATTTTCTTGTTAAATATTCTCTTTTTTAGCCTTTTCAAAATTTCTTATGAATTTATTTGAGATGGAAGTGTCATTGACAGATGAATATTGGTTTGATGTGTTGTGCTGGCCCTTATGGTTTCATAGCTAACCCATCAAGCTTGGAAGAATATCACAAAAACCTAGTAACCTAGATAAAATTAGAATAAATTTCAATAAGTATAAATATATTTGTAATAATATTTTCCACCATTAACAAAACCAAAGTATTTAAATCTAATAACACATACTAATTAATCCATTGAAATGTAAATAAAACTTGATTCTTATAATAACTCATCAAAGGAATTAATTACTATTGAATCAACTAAATATTTTATAGGGCTGTGCAAAAAGCTCATTCGATTTATTTGTTAGGTGAGCCGAACATGAATTAATTGTTTGAGCTCAATTTGTAAATGAGCCAAACATGAACAACTTTTTTGATTTTGTTTGTCTTGTTTTATATTGATAAGTAAATAAATAAATAGTATTTCGTTTATATAATATAATGTTGATTGTATTTTTTGCAATATTTGTATTTGTAATATATTTGTAAACTCATATCAAACATGCTCTCAACACACAAAACTTCAAAGGTTAAATAACCAAAACAACTAATTGAGGATATTCTTGTAATTAATGATATTTATGAATATCTCCTAATTCACGCTCATAATTAACCCAAAAAAAAATCATATATGGATCTCATCACCTACACTAGTACCCCTACTTCCATATCTATGATTTAATTATTTGTTGTGTTGCATAAATCCCAACAATTTAGGATACTAAAGTATAAATGTATATATACATATGCATAAATTAAATTTCGTAATATCATTTAGGGCTTATAAGATATGTATATCTTAATCTTCTCACTTGCACCTCCTAAATCATCAAATATATATAATCCTAGGTTTAAGTATTTTGGTGGTATCTCGTCAAGAGAAAGTAATCATATAAATTAAGCTAGGTTAGATATTTACCATAACCTGAATGAAGCAGAAGAAAGTAATCCATGTGAAGCCTTAGTATCTTCCTCCTAAGTATGTCATCCGGCCATCACCTCTTCCTTTAAATTGCAAGCTGTAGAACCAAGATCCAAACTTCCTTGCACTGCCCATGCCAGCCATCTCATACTCGGGCCTCTTGTGCACGAGTCATTTGTTGTTTTATTTGCTCAGAATGCTCGATCAGGCTCAAAAGGTTTTCGACCTTACTAGCATGCGTCCTGTCACCCTCTCTTATTCTCTCTTGTTTCTTGCTTGCTCCTCTCTCTCAAATCTTACCTGCATCCAATTCCCACTAGGATTAAAATATCTATTCACCACCTTAATGAGAGATGAGAAGAGTACCAAACTGGTTCTTTGAATCAGGCTTGTCCAACCATATGTTTTATTTTTATTTTTTTTGTAAGAGGTTGTTTCGTTTGGTGAGATGGAACAATTATTAACATAGTTTTCCAAGGTTTCCAACTGACATTTTAAACTTATTTCAGGTTTAGTTCTCTCATTTTTTATGTCTAGGTTATGGTGTCTAATTTTGGCCAATCCAAAATACAACATTTAATTATCATTAGAAACATAAGAAATGAAATCTTTAATGAACCTTTAAAAACCCCCAATAAACATTGTGTAGAGGGTTTCCAATATATTGAACTTCTAGTCTCATGATTGTTGGTAGGCTAAGGCTATTTGTGCATAGCTTTCATTTATTGGTTAGCTAAATTGTTTATACAACAAATGAGATTGTCCAATTAGTTGTGCATACGCACATCAAATTGATGAGTAGTTTTATCCACTTCAACTTGACGTGCAATTTTTATGGCACCTTTAAAAGCTTCGTATGGTGATCGAGTTGTCCTTTAAGGTCTTCTCATAGATCAAAATGGTGTGAAAAAGATATGGAATGTACCTTTTCAAATACATGAATCATTACTTTCATAATCTCACTTGGCACATTTGTTTTCACAAAAGGTATACAATCGCACAAAATCCATTGGATGTTAAAAGAAATATTCTATCCATCCTCCTCATAGTGACGGAATTAATTGTAACCACTTCAATGGTCAACATTTGAAATGGCTATCTAGCCATTCATCATATTCAAATTACTAATAAACAGTTGTACGTATAAATATTCAAAGGTAATTACTTTGAAGTCTCTTGTTGCCACATGTATAGCAGCTAAAAAGGGTATAATCAATGCATAGTTCCCATTATTGCAAGGTCTGTAGAAGAAGATGCACAAAATATTAGATTCATGCAATTAATTATTTATGATGGAGGCGACTTGACCACTATTATTGATCCACTCTCAAATAGCCAATTAACATTCTTGTTTTGGGTTAAGAAAAGCACGAACTACTTTGCTAATGAAACTCTTTCCACAGCAATTTGCATACCCACCTCTCATAGTGCTTGGTCATGATTTTTAACCCATCATGTACTTGATTGAAAAAGGAAGGTATAAAAGCTGAAGTTATCATCCTATGGGTGGAATCTTTTCGAATAAATCATCAAGATTATAACTTGGATAACCCATTATGTCAATTAAATCATTAACTTTCACTTTAACTTGTGAAGGGCCTCTTCTGTTGAATTTTGTCAATAAACTCTCTTTGAATTCTCTTGAACTTCCATTAGGTTTGACAAATTCAACACAAATCTTTGGGCATTATGCTTGGCAATAGCCTTACCAAAGTGGTGGCAGCAAGATCATACAGTTATGACTTATGACCATCCCAACATCGATTGGCAATATCTATAACTATGCCATCACATCGAATGTAATTGGAAAAGGCGAGAAGCTAAATGGGTATCAAACAATCCTATTTATGAAGTAATAAATACCAACATAATGCACATATATGACGTGCCATAAACATGTGATTATATTGTAATTTTGAAATTAAGATGTGGCATTCTAAGGGCCCAATTGTTTTCTTTTATTTATTATTATTGTAAACATATAAAAAATCTAATATTAATGTTTTCAATAAATAAAATCAAACTTAAATTATAACAACAGATGCATTAAGCAGAAAATTAAGGATCAATAAAAAATAAAATATTTTACATGTACATGTAATGTTGAGGTGTGTCTTAGTTTTCTTTTATCTATTTTTTTCATAGAAAGAGCATGCTAAATTCTAAGCATGCCAAAAATATGTCATATGAGGCATCTCTATGCTCTACACTTTATTGACATAGTCACTATGATTTTTTTTTTGTTTTATCTCCACTTCAGAAATATCTTAGTGATATGATTAAATGTTTCATATAGCTAGGCAATCTTATGTGGTTTCAAATGAGTTTTAAATTTAGAATTAATTCTTAAAGACTCCTTAAGAGACTATATTTTTTAAACTTAAGTTACTCGTTAGGAATTTTTAAGATTTTATATGATTTGATAGATAAGAAATATAATTCTTGTGTCATCGTCATTAATCTTCACTATTATTAGGAAACATTGTGTGGCATCCAAAGAAAATAGCCTTCAAGGGCCTCTTAGGTTGGAATTACTCCTCTTGGATTATGTGAGACCTCTTCTAAATCTCTTCCAGTGGAATCATATTTAGTCATGCCATCTTTCCCAAAAACAAAAGCCTTAATTTTGTTGACACGGAACTGACCTTCCCTTCTGAACCCACATGACTTTTGCATCATGCACCCAACACTTTTGCAAGTTCAACTTCTTTGTAGAAGTTGTTTTCAAGAGTTTGGCATCTACATTTGCTGCTCCTTCATGTGCCCGCTAATTCCTTTCGAGTGAATTCAATACCTTCAACATCGCATGTTATTCGCATTGCGTGAGATTTGTGAGCAATTCATGCACTGAGTCCTGGACCAAAAACTATTTGTCTTGAATTTCTGTAAAGGTTTTTTTTTTTCATTTATTATGGAATCTTGTCCAATGAAAGACGCAAGAGAACAATTTTTTTAAAATTTAATTTATCTCAATCATTTTGTTTTATTGGATGCTAACTTCTTCGAGTGTAATGCATGTGCGACTGTATTTTTTTGGGGTCTTTTCGTTCTACCAACATGAGGCATGATTTTTTTTAGTTGGTCTCTTACCCTTTTTTTTTTCCTTTTTAATTTGATATTGGGTATTGCAAGTGATTTTAGTTAAAATTGCTTCAACGGAAATTTTTTTATTGCAGTGAATTTTAATTGAAGCATGATTTTTTATGTTTTCAAGCTTCTCATAGAATTTCCTCAAAAATTTTAACATAAAATTATCATTTGGAAAAGTGTCTTTGTATTTTTATGGCTTGGATCAAAAGAAAATAAGTGATTTCTTTTACTTGGTGTTGGTGGTCTTTAAGTAGAGACTTTTGATTTGATGTGTCTTGTGCACCTCATCTTGAGACATCATGTATCAACATGAACATTGCATTGTAAATATATTGAACAAACCGTTCGGAAGTGGTTCCACTTGTCATTTTATGCTTCTCACTCAAAATCAAGTACTTACATCCATGAGGAAGAGCTTTTCTTTCGATAGACTTCTGATGAAAGTTGAGCTTGGTAAAGAGAAGAATAAGGCTCTTATACTTAATGCATTATATTTCACAAAAATACTCCTAGAATTTGTGCTATAGTGTCAATAGGCCTGAGTTAGAATGTAGCATTTGTTTATTCCTCAACAAACCAATGTCATGCTAATTTCCTATATTAGGCTAGTTTTTCATATGATTGCTTAATATATAACAAACATGTCATGGTTTATTGATGATGGGAGCACTTTTTACTAAGTACAGCATGCCCAACATCTGTCAACAAAATACTTACTTAATAAAAGCCAAAATGCGCACCTTTACTTTGGCCATCCAACTGACAGCAATCAAATTTTCATGAACTAAAAATAGATGTTTTGATTAAACCTCATGTCAAAGTTGTGCAAAACAATTATAACTCAGTGTAACTAGCTTTTAGTTCTTCTATGAACATGAGTTGCCTGCTAAAGATAGCCCTTTCCCCTTATGAGGTATCTCTAGATTCCACCTTAATATGCACATATTTTATTTCAAGTTGTCGATCTTCCTGCTGTGAGCTATGCCACAATTAAGGAGCAGACGTTAAGATTGCCACATATGCGAAGCAAAGAGTGGTGGACTGAATTTTAACTAGCCACGTTGATTATTATGCCAATGCTAGCATACAGTGGTGGAGGCAGATTTTTTTCTATTGTGGAAGCATAAAAATAAAAAAACTGCTCTATTAATAAGTTTTTGGATAATGGTGTTGACTCTAAATCATTTTGTACAAGTTTAAGATTGAAATTGACTACTTAATTTTTTTTTTATTTTCTCAAATGAAATTAAAAAAAAAATTTTATTAAAGCTTTTGAAAGGGCCATGACTTCATATTCTAAAAGAATGCATGATTACTTCATTACCAAGATAACAATTTTTTTCTTAATGCATCTGTCGTCGAACCATTATAATCCACCTTCATATTGATGTTTTATTATAATCCTAATCATGAATTTTCAATACGTTCAAATCATAAATTGAAAATAGCTAAATACATAAACTATCTTTAGATTTGAGATAATCATATGTCTTTATAACTTTTTTTTTGTCCAGGCTTTACTTTAAGTTCTCCTAGACAAATTAATCAAAAAAAAAGAGCATAGTCAATTGTTATCAATAAGAGAGATATTGATGTTGTTCATAATTGGTTCTAAATCCTTTATTTAAATTTAAAATGAAAAATTTAAAGCTTTTTAGCAAAGTTAGTCCTGTTATTGTGACATTGATGGAAGGATTGGGCTTGATTTGTGAGATATTTTGATGCGGACATCCAACCGTCCATGCCAATCCGAGGAGGAGCTGAAGATCGACGACCGAGATCACTTTGTTTTATTTTCATTTATTAAGTGTATTTTAATTTAGTTTCGCAATTTTCCTTTTTTACCCTCTCGTCTTATGTAAGCCCAAGGGGCAAATGTGTCTTTTAATTTCTCTTGAAGCCTATATATAGAGGCTCATTCTCTTGTATTAGGATGATGATGATGAATGAAAATTTCTACTTTTGATCTCTTTGTGAGTTCATATTTTCTTGATCTCTTAGTGAGTTCAACTCTCCTAGATCTCTGTGTGAGTTCTATGGAAAGCCCAAGGTGAGGGCAAACGCAATACCCGTCAATCTTTGGAAGAGTCCGAGGTTCGCGGTTCTTACGATCTCTTTGTGAGTTCGTTAGTTATCTCTATCTTTTTCATATATTCTTGTTCATCTTCTTTCTCCCCTCTTCATCCACCCAAGTCTTCCTCTAGCTCCACCTCTCCAAGCCGACGACTATCACCCACCCGATCGCCGGCCTCCTTCCCACGGCCTTCCCCACCCGATCGGCGGCACCTCCTCCCTCCTTTGGACCGCCGGCCACACTCATGATCCAAGTCATTATGACATTCAAATTGTCATAATGACTCCTTAACTTCGGTTTTGCAATAAAGGGAGAATCTAGCAATTTTGAATTCAAAATTTAAAATTCAAATTTGAGGTTCAAACTTTCCATATTTGCAAAAGTCTAAAAAGGAAAGTTTTCAAATTTTGAATCCAATCTAAATTCAATTTGGAGAGGACTCATTATTTTCCATCCTAATTGGCCAAGCTTGTTTTGGAAACTCATAAATACCACCATCCCCTCCCCCCTCTTCATGCCGCCGGCCACCATTAATGGGCTCTCCATTAATTCTCATTTAAAGCTCCCTATCTCTAATTAATTTGAATTCAAATTTCAAATTAGTTCCCTCCTTTACTCCCCCATTCATGGCATTAATTTCTTTGATTTGAATTTTAAAATTCAAATCAATTCCCTCCTAATTTAATTAAAACTGAAATTAAAATTCAGATTTTGATTAAATTCCTAATTGATTCCCTAATCTAAAGAATTTTGTAGCAGGAATTAAATCCCTACCCATTAATTCATCACTAGCTTATGCCTCCACCGTTCCCCCTCATTAATACCCCATAAATTTGTTTCCTAAAGCCACATCTCTCTTGGAAACAATTCAAATTCCTTCCCGTGGCCAAGATATCCAAGATCCACCACAATTTCTGCCCACAGTCTCAGCTTCACTCACGTTGGAAGTATTTCCAAAACCTGGCCCATAATTCTGCCCACAATTTCAGCCTCCCTCACGTTGGAATTGAACCATCTCCGTATTTATCTGCTGGCCGAAAATCCCCAAGGCTGATATATTAATTTCCTTCTACAATTCTCTCCCAAAATGCTGCCTGACGTTGGGTCTTCCTCCCTGTAAAGCTGCAGCAGAAACTTCCAGCAATTCCTGATGCATCCTGTGTGCTGTCCACAGATTCCTGCAGCCATCAAGTGCTGTCCTGCACCCCGGGAGGTCTGCAATTGCTGTTTAAAAGCCTCCAGTAGCCTTATAACAGCTGCCCAAGTTTTATTCAAGCATTGGAGATTGCTGTCCATAATTTTCTAAGAGTCAAAGTTGCTGTTTAGACCCCTTGATTTGCTCTTCAAGACATTTAGGATCCAATCCTCTCTCGTTTCACATCATATTTCACAGGAGGGAAGGACATCGAGAGAGTAAGAAGAGAATAGAAAGGCTTAAGAAGAGTGTTTGTAGTTGGGAGCATACTTGAAATTTGGAATATGAAGGCTAAATAATTATTAGGGAAGTTATCAGGTGATTTGATGAGCTTTATTAGGTGGGCATATTAATATGGTCCTTCTTTTATTTAAGATCTATCAAATTGAAAGGGGAAACATGTTCCCCCACATGTCCCCACCTAAATTTACCCCTACCAGTATCTTTTACAGGGCCCAATTCATATGTTTTGGCACGACAAAGCTATTTTTACTGGGTGGCGGGTGCAAAATTTTTTTTATGGTGGTTTGGTTTATCTAGTCTTTTCAACCTCTTCAGTTTCTTTTTCCCCTCTCTGTATTGCTAATATGAAACTTTTGCATTCTTTGGTTAGCAATGAATCAGCGACCACGCTAAAAGTTGAATGGCAGTATATTAACTATAACAAATTTTGTTTTTCTTGTATATTTATCAATAATATTAGTAGAAATTATGGCTGTATCTTCATCCTCTGCTGTACAGCTTTGGTAGCTGTAATTTAATCAGTAGTTGTTCTTTGTTAGGTTCATGGAGCATGGCTGCCACCTTGGCTTTCAAATCATATTGCTCGGTATCAGGTAATTTGCTTAATCTGATGGTAGATTTAATCTTTGGTTAGCTCTTTTCTTAATAGATGTTCTATACCCTTCACAGGAAATTGTAGCAGTCCACTGGAGTGAGCATGGAGAGCCTATTTTTAATGTTTTAGTGCAGAAGGTGCTTGATGATCACAATGAAAACTATATTTAAAATCTAAAAATATTTTGGAGATTTGGAGCTGAGATATATATCTGTGTAGGTTGTTTTATTTTTTGTTAAACTTGTTTCAGATTTCAGAGAGATCAGGCCAGACACAGAAGTGGCTTAAACCACATTTGGAAACTGCAAAAACAGTATGTAGAGAAATATAGGCTGAATGACATTCATTTTACGATTTTTAAGCTATTGCTGATCAAACTAACCTTTTACGTGATTTAAAGTACACATTCTGTCATATTCAGGCTATGTTGATCTTTAGTGCTCTAAATGGTGAATAGTAGGTTTCTTATGATATATTCTCTTTTTGCAGAAGTGGATCCCTATTGTGAAGACAAAATGGATAGTATTTTCAACAAATATTAAACCTCGCATTGAAAGGGTATCTACAAAAACAGTCGAAGTAATTGAAGTATGCAGAAGTACTGCCACACCACATATTGTTAAGCTCCAAGAGATTTCTGATCCTTACATTCAGGTACTTATAACTCTGTTATAAAACTGTTTATAATGGTTTCTACTTTATTGAGCGAAGGACTTTAGCTTCTTTATGGGTGTTAGTTTATGTTACTTGTTCAGCTTACAAGCTCCATCTGGTGTCCAGGAATTAAGTAAGTTTTCAACGCCATATATTGAGCAAGTAGCTACTGTAACCAAGCCTCATGTTGAGAAAGCACGTACTTATTTAAAGCCTTACACAAGAAGGGTTCTTTATGGCTATGGGAAGTTTCTAGAAACTGCCGGAACATATCATCATCAGGTGTTTAACTTAAATCTTGTTTTCTTTGTTACACATATTTGTGATAACCACATTGCAGAACTTAATTCTTTTTGGTTGAGAATCTCTATTTTAGCATTTCATTTATTTGGTATTCTCTCCCGTGAAATTCTCTGGATTGCAATCCATTTATGATGAGACCTTGAAAATTTTTGTGACGTAAATGATGAACTTCCTCTTGAAGTTATTTGCAAATATAGTATAGGTGGGATGACATATTTGCTGAATGTGGAAGTGGTATGCATCTTGAACAACTTCAGGTTGAGGAGGTGTTCTTTAATAGATGGCATTCTAATTAAAGGATAGTGGAACCGGGGCTGCTGAATTTCGCAATTTCTTTTTTGAACTTGAGAAGTTGATTAGCGTGGATACTAGTAGAGATTCTGAAAGTAAGGAACGGTTGAAGAGAAAACATTTTGGGCAGTAGCTCCACCGACTCTCAGGTTCAAAGAAGAGACTGTTCGGAAATACTTGAGTTCGCAAGTAACCCTAAGGGAAATACTTGAGTTCGCAAGCAAACCTAACCACAATTGGTGAAAACAGTGAGTAAAACTGCTGTTTACAGCAGAAAAACAGCAACGTACAGCAGATTTCTTGAGAAAAACAGAGAAAAGCTAATAGAAAACGGAGTATTCCACTAGTACATGCAGGAAAACAACAAACGATTTAAGTTTCTTCAATTCGAGAGGAAGAAACAGCTCTCCAAATCTCTAGCCAAGCCTTGAGCCCAAAAGAAACAACCCTAGATCCCAAATATGATTTCAAATTCAAGATAACCCCAAACCCTAACAAGAAAGACTAATTAAAGCAAAAAGGAAAATTAATTAATTCCTAAATAGCTACTCATTCAAATTTTTTGTTAGACCGGTCCACTGGACCGGTCGAGCCGGTCCGCATGCGGACCGGCAGTTCGCATAATACGCGAAATCTCCGCAGGAGGCGGAGATCGGGCGGGCCGTCCGCTCAAGAAGAGCATTTTAGGAAGCAATTTTGACGGTTTTGAGAGGGAAATTTGAATGTAGGGACTGCTTAGGGATTTCCTTTTGATTTGTATGCATTAAATAATAGATTTTCCTAGGATTTGATCATCTTGAATTTGGCTGAAATTTGAGATATCTTAGATTTAGGTTTTCTTTGGGCTCTAGCGGCGTCCAGAGATTTGCGAGAGATCGATCCTCCTCTCGAATTGAGGATCAATTGTATCTTTTCTATTCTGTTGCATCTATTAGTAAAATACAAGTCTTCTCTCCACTGTTTTCTCTCCGATTTGCTATTTTTCCACTGTTTTGGGGCTGATTTCTGCTGTGGACAGCAGGTTGTCATTGATTATTGCTTCTAAAGTGGTTAGGAAATACTTGAAATCTCCTATCACTTTCCCTCCCAAACCCTGTTTAATTTAGGCCATGGGGCCCACCAATGCTGTTGCCCCCCTCTCTTGTCTGCCTCCCCCTTTGGACCGGCGGGCATAGACTTGAACCGGTTTAGGATGGACCGGTTCAGGTCTAACATTATCCCCCTCCCAAAGACTCATCTTGTCCTCAATGTGAAATAAAGGAAACTGGTGTTTCACCCTCTCATGTGGTTCCCATGTGGCGTCGAACTCAGGAAGCCCCCTCCATGCTATCAACACCTCCTTGTTTCCTTCCTTGTCATATCTCACTCATTTTAGCTCAAGAGGTTCTAAGACCACCTCCATCTTCTCAGTCAAAGTTGCTGATAGTTCTGCACTTGTTACATACTCCCCTATGGCCTTTCTCTGTTGTGACACATGGAATATTAGATGTATAGTGTCGGATGGGGGTAATTTCAAGCGGTATGCCACTACTCCAATTTTGTCCAATATATCATAGGGGCCAAAATAACTTGAGGATAACTTCTCATTTCTCCTGTTGGCCAATGTCTTCTGTCTGTAGGGCCGCACTTTTAGGAAAACCTTCTCACCCACTTCAAATCGGATGTATCTTCTATGAGCATCCGCGTGCCTCTTCATGATCTGTTGTGCCCTCTTTATATGTTTCTTCAACTCCTCTAACACCCTATCCCTTTCCTCCAAGTGCTGTTCCACTGAGGATACTAGTGTGCTCCCCATTCCAAAGTGCACTAAGTGTGGCGGATCTCTTCCATATAGAACCTTAAAATGGGTCATCTGAGAAGCTGAATGGTACAAGATATTGTACCAATACTCGGCCCATGCCAATCATTTGGCCCACATCCTTGGTGTTTCAGAAGCAAAACACCTAAAGTAAGTCTCCAAACTCCGGTTGACTACCTCCATTTGCCCGTTCGTTTGGAGATGGTAGGCGATGCTTCTCTTGAGAATAGTTCCCTGTAACCTGAACAGCTCCCTCCAAAACTGACTGAGGAAAACCTTGTCTCGATCAGACACTATCGACTTTGGAATCCCATGTAGTATAACCACCTCCCTGATGAAAGCTGCCTCCACTGTCACTGCGGTGTAGGGGTGTCGTAGAAGGGGTGAAATGTGCATACTTACTCAGTCTATCAACCACCACCATAATAACAGTGAACCCCTCTGATCGTGATAACGAAATCCATGGACACTTCCGCCTATACTCTATTGGGAAGTGACAAGGGTTGTAGTAACCCCCCGGAGCCATAGCCATATACTTGTTTATCTGACACAATTCACACCTCGCCACCACTCTTACACATCCTTATGCATTCCTTTCCAGTATAATTCAGCAACAAGTCTCATGTATGTCTTTTCTACTCCGGCATGGCCTCCAATGACACCCCCATGAAACTCCCATATAATAGATGGGGAATATTGATGGAATTTCTTGGCATCACAAACCTTCCATGGTACAACAGTCTCTCCCTCTCAAGGGCTTAGCCTAGGTTGTTGCTCCTATCATTCAGTAGATCCATTTGGATCTTTTTCAACTCTTCATCATTCACACTTTCTTCCTGAATCCCCCCCCCCCCAAAAAAAAAAAAAAAATTCCACCATCAGGGGTACTGAAATGGTTATCTCCTGGAGCTCTCCCCCACATCTGGATAAGGCATCAGCCGCCTTACACTCTAACCCTGATCGGTACTAGATCTCGAAATCGTATTCCAATAATTTAGACAGCCACCTCTGATGTTCCTTCATCACCATCCTTTGCTCCAACGGGTATTTTAAGCTCCATTGATATGTCCTGACTCCTGATAATGAAATGCCATCCCAGCAGGTATGGTCGCCATTTCTAAATAGTCAACACGATTGCCATCAATTCCCGTTCGTATACAGACTTCAGTTTTTCTCTAGCTACCAACACCTGACTGAAGTAGGCTATGGGTTTATGCTGCTGCGTCAGCACTGCCCCCAACTCATATCCAGATGCATCTGTCTCCACCACAAAAGTTTGACTGAAGTATGGTAGAGCCAAAACGGGTAATTTCTCAAAAGCCTAAGTAGCCGCTTCTCCACACAAGAAGCTATCCTTCTTTAACTGCTTTGTCAAGGGCAAGGCTATGTTGTTGTACCCCTTCACAAATCTCCGGTAGTAACCCGTTAGTCCTAGGAATCCCCTCAGCTCTCTCAAGTTCCTAGGTATAGGCCACTTCTGCATGGCTTCAATCTTAGCTGGATCCGTTGCCACCCCCTCCTGAGATACCAAATGCCTGAAGTACTCCACACTAGTCTATGCGAAGCTGCATTTCTTCAGGTTGGCCTTGAGCTGATGCTTCTGTAGCACTCCAAAGACGACCCTTAAATGCTCCTAGTGCTCCTCTTTGGATCTACTGTACACCAGTATGTCGTTAAAGAAAAGGAAGAGATCAACTGCCCTGATACAGCTTTTTGGATTTATCTTTTTGGAATTACCCCACGTGGTGGGATAAATGCTTGATGTTGCTATTATTGTTGTTTTCGTAATCCTGAATTATCTTTACTAGTTAAGGGGAGTTTGGACTTGAAGACATCTTGTCTCATTTAGCAGTTTTGATGTAATGCAGAGCTGGACTTCTTGTTTGACTAAGCCATTTTGATCCCTTCACGTAGTTGCTATTGTCTCATTTTGACTGTTCTGGATCATTTTTTTTTTCTCCTACAGAGCATGCTGCTTCTATTTAAAGATTGAAGGCACGAGTTTTTGCATGTTCATCATCCTTGGGGATCTGACATTGGTTATAATTTTATTGAATTCCTATTTCCTGCTTGCAGTATTCGTTCCTTTATGAAAGAAAATGGCTTTATATATGTTTTATGGAGACTGAGTGCTTGCTTGCAGTTTAGGTGAAAGGGATGAGGGTGAATCATTTTAATGAAAGTCATGAACCGATGATTATTCATACACTTATCTGTCTGATGATCTCATGATCAGACGGCTGAGCAAATAAGAAGTGCAAGATTTATGAAATTAATTTCAAATGTGCAACACTTCTGTATTACTGAAATTTAGATAACATCCTATTTCTCCTTCCTCGATTACAATATATTATATTCTGATTATTAGTGTTTTTAAATGTTATAAATTATTTTTATTATATAAGATGATTTTTTTTAATTTTTAGATTCAAGAAACTCTTCAGCAGAATCTTAAGAAATATGAATTGACCAGGCATCTGGCAACTAAAGAGCTGGTTTGGTTTGTGGTATGTTTCACTTTATAGTATATATATCTTCAATTTTAGGTTAAATTTTCATAATATGATTCGTTTATTTGCACAAATGCGAGTTTAACCTTATTTAAGGCATCGGGTTTGTTGGCACTGCCGATATTTCTGGCTTACAGGATGTTGTCATCCACTTTTAGGTTAGTCATGTTGCAACCCCGAATCACTTGCTGTGTGTTTTTTAGTTCCATCTTTGCGGCTATTATTGTATTTTACGTTTGCACTTTCTCTTTTAAATTAGCAGTAAAAAGGCTACAAAAGCTGTTCGGGGTGGTCGTTCACATAACAACAGTCGTAGACATAAGCGAAGGCATGCAGATCAATAAAAAAATGCTGTATACTTGGATGTTATTGCTGTATCTATGAGGTATGTAGTTCTCCATGATAACAGCATATCGAGCAAATACAAACAGTATAGCTGAGTTCTTTTTGAATTCCAAAATGAAAAACGCAATTCTTTGCCATTTTCATTTCTAGGACTGGATTATGATTTTGAGCTTATGCACTGTCTAGAAGAATGGTCCTCTGTTTTATTTTAAGAACAGCATATTGATTTGACTATTTGTTTGCTATTGCTTTTCATGCAGATGAATCTATGCATTTGGTAAAATGTTATTTAAAATGTTAGGACTTACGAGGTTGAACTGTATTTCTTTATTTTATCGTTTACAGTAGTGTGAACAAATCTACGAAAAAGGAAAATCATGAACCTTCATGATGTGTTTAGATGCAAGGAAAATTGTTTATGCTTATGTTTTTTGAGTTATGATGTTCTCACATAGAGACTTGTTAGCAAGGAATAAGAGTGAAAATCTGTTCTAATTAGCTGAGCAGAAAATGAAAAGATGCAAAGACTCTTAGCAACTCAGATTTGGGTGACTGCGCAAGATATTAAGTGATTTTTTTTTTCTTGAAAATAGACTGCCATCACTGGATCAAAGGGAACGAACCTTCAGTACTGAAAGAGAACTAAAATTTGGTGTAGGAATTTGTTAGGTTTTATTATTTTTGTTGAACAATTTAAACCGACCTTAAACTTTGTAAACTATTGTGGGCTTTAATATCATTTATTTCAATTAATCTTCTAACTAGGTGTGCTACTAGATATGCATCATTAAGTGCAAATTTTATTATTTGAAGATTAATAAGAAGCCTTGATAATAGATTAAGCTCACTTGATTGCTGTTGAAATCACTTCATGACTTATGTTATTGATTGGTGTATGTTACTTGCAATGATGGTGTTAGATAGATGGGAGATCTTTTGAAGAAAGTGAGAAGTTAGAACAATTGAGAAAATTTTAAATAACAGGTTTAGAAATAGCACAATGAAACCATGAATACATGGCATATATTGTTGTTGGAGGTGAAATTGGTGATTATAAGACAATATAAGAGGAAATGTTCAAAATAGTTCCCCCAACTATTCATACATGGTTAGTTTTGTGCTATGAGTATCACGTTTGTCCAAGTTAGTCTCTCAATCATGCAAAATTGATCTCCAATTGTCCCTTTAATAGAAATTGGTGAAAATTGGGATATAAAATTGATCCCAATTTAGTCCTTGAGGGACCATTTGGGATTGATTTTGTATAGTTGAGTAACCAAATTGGAGAAATGAGATATTCTTGAACTATGATTGTGTACAAATAATTGAAGGACTATTGTGAGCCTTTTCTTGATAATATTGTTTAAAAATTAGTGGCATCCATGTGTAATATGTTAGGTAATTGGATCTATTTTATAGAATAAGGGGATATTGACGGGTACATAATTTATAGAGTTAAAGTTTGATTGTTAAAATAGTGTAGTACTTAAAATGTATTATGCAAAATATCATGATCATTATGCAAGATATCGATCACTTAAAGGTAAATTTATAAATTACAATTAGCTCACTTTATGCTTTATTGTTTTAGGTGAGATAATGGTCAATCCTATAGTTTCTACTTTCTCCCGTGCTCTTAGGGTCATTGAGCTATATTCTCCCTCTTCAACATTTTTTTATTAAACTCCCCTTGCGTTAGGGCATTGTGTTGGTTGGACTAATAATGGCATGGCTGTGGGATGAAGTCCTCTCACTGCTCTTATTGTGGCTGTCACAATCCTCCTTGTAAATGATGTTAGGCCTACACTTTCACTGCCAAACATGCTTCCGGAATATCCGTTTATGTTGATGGTTTTCTTACCTCCGCTTCTTTAGATTCCATCATACTAACTTGCAAGAGTATGATCGCTTGATTGAAAAATTTAAGATATCTACGTATGCTTGTCATGTTCTTTTCATCTTTGATTATGCTGTAGTTGCCTTCTCAAGAATGTTCCAGATTTAAAAATCAGTTCTCTTCCCATTTCTCATGGTGAAGTGCAAACTTTTTTCTTCTCTCCATATGACACCTCTCTTTCCTTGTGATTGAGGCTAATTAGACCCTCTTTCTGACACCGTAAAGATGTCCCAAATGTGTGGGAGGAGCTAAACAGTTT
The DNA here is from genome assembly GCA_022539455.1 of Dendrobium nobile. Classification (NCBI taxonomy): domain Eukaryota; kingdom Viridiplantae; phylum Streptophyta; class Magnoliopsida; order Asparagales; family Orchidaceae; genus Dendrobium; species Dendrobium nobile. Next base: position 73,702,499 of record CM039733.1, read on the forward strand.
AAACTCTGCAAGACTAAATGGCGCTAAGAAAATTTAAAAACAACTACCTGACCGAACAGAGGTACTCTAAATACAGATTATAATAGACCTTGTACAATTGAATGATTCCCTTAACCTTAGCTAAGAATAACCTAATCAGTTTAAAACCAAAAATGTCATCCTGTTAGTCACCAGAGCTCAGTTCTTGCAAAACCCGCTGCAGCTACTACTCCCAACCCATTGGTTGCCCGTTACTTTCAATTCCTGTTTAGACACCCAAATTCCCTGGCTAGAAACTATGCTAGTTAATCTTGTCAGAAAGCTGGATTGGCTGGAATTTCCAGCCATCAGGAATGGTACAGAAGAAGAAAATCAATAGGTTAGCTGATTTGAGGATAATAAGGAAGTTGGAAACTAATGAACCTTATAGAGGGTGATTCTTTATTCTTAAATCCAAGAAACTTTGAGTTTGGGATTAGAATATACTGTATCAAGAACTCCAAGAACTGATATAGAACACCTGCTATCCAAATAGAAACTATTGCACCTTGAACAACTCCTCGACAAAGAATTCATACGCGCAGTTGCTATTTTCTTCCCCTGACTATTGTCAAATATAACAGATAATTCAATAGCAGGTTGACAAAACTGAATTGGATTACGTGGTCATCTTGGTTAAGTTCAGTTGTCGGCCACCCTTCTTGACCCTGGAAATTGCTAGTCAAGCTTAGGCAAATCAAAGGAGAAGACCTAGGGCTCCAATGGTGATTCATTGTGATAAAGTTTTGAACTCCCCTCCTCTTCAAAGTAGGGAATCCTATCTCGCTCTAGTAAAGGTAATTTAAAAATGAACTCAACCGGCGAATTATTTTTTCTAAAGGGATGGATATAAATAGGCTAGCATCTCTTATTGACACTTAGATACTTATAATTACAAGCCTACTCTTATAAAAGAAAGAAAAGGAAAACAGGTCCAATAAATGAAATTGAATTATGAATAAGGAACTGTTCAAAGAACTATTCAACTCTATTCTCTCTAGGAAAGGTGTTGTAATTTATTTGAAAACTCATTCTGATGTTTTGTATGCCCTACAATTTTTTTTGTAAATTTAGTATTTATTTAGGGTCTTACTAATTCATATAATTTTTATGTTATTTTGTGTCTCTCAGCGTATCTTTTAGGATCTTCGCTTGCAAATATTAATTAATGGCTCTATTACTTGAATACATATATTCCTTCTAATCTTTCATCCACCTTTACTTATTTTCATTGGCATTGACCTTTTCCTAGTAGATTTAGAGATTTTGCCCCAATTCTCCTAGTTCTTTGTTTGTGCACAAAATTGAATGTCATGCATGTAAGTTGGGTAAGCCCTTTCAATCCTCTACTATTAGTTGTCACTAGGGCTTTAAGCGAGTCGAGTTTAGGCCTTATCGGGCTTGGCTCGTCAGTTGGAACTTGAGCTCGACAGGAAAGCTTGAACTCGAGCTCGTCCCACTGTAAACGAGCTCGAGCCGGCTCGCGAGCCATGGACAGGAATTTTACCATTTAGGCGAAATTTTTAAAACTTAGGCGAAATTTTTAAAACTTAGGCGAAATTTTTAAAACTTAAGCGGGATTTTTATAACTTAGTCAAAATTTAGAAAAAAAAAAAGATGAAATGTTTAACATTTAAATAAAACTTAGGTGGTTATTATTATTATTATTAAATATTTAAATTTAATAAATAAAATAAAATTATTTTAAAAATATTAATATTTTTTCTAGCAAGCTCACGAGCCGAGCCGGCTCAAGCTCGAACTCGACTAAACGAGCTCGATAAGCTCGGCTCGCGAGCTCATAAACAATTCGAGCTCGCGAGCCGGGTCGGCTCACTTATGCCCCTAGTTGTCACCATTATAATTTTGAGTTTATTTACTTGAACATTTGGTTTTTTAGCTCAATACTAAGTCACTTGCACTTCTACTACTTCCTTGTCATTTTTATTGATGATTTTTCACTTTATTCATAAATTTTAATTAAAGTCACTTTGAGATCTTTCAATGTGTTTTAAACTTTTTATCAAGAAATAAAAGTTCAACTTTATGCATTAATTAAAAACTTGTATATTAATCATAATATAGAATTCAGGAAAAGGACCAAAATAGTCCCTTAACTTTTTATGAATGACCAAAATGATTCTCAACTATATTAAATGACCATTTTGATCCCTCAACTCATTAAAAAGAAACCAAAATAGTCCCACAGTGGGACTATTTTCGTTCCTCTTGAAAGAATTGAGGAACCGAAATAATAATTTAATATAGTTGGGGACAATTTGTCTTTCATAAAAAATTAAGGGATCATTATGATCATTTTTTCTATATAAGTCATATAATCTCAATTTCACACATGCTGCTTTGTCAATTTTATTATTTATCGAACTTCATGTTGCTATATTCCTCAACAAAAAATGGTGGTGTTTGAACGCAAACATCACCACCACAATTTTTTCAAGGCCTTGATGTTTCACATAAATGTTTTGCATCAGTTATGAGGGGATGTTGTCATGACTACCTGCTATTTCATCAGTCGAGCCAGTGCCGCTCAGTACTGAGCAGGTATATGCTCGGTACATGAGCGGTACCGCTATGGTACATGCTCGGTACCGCTCGGTATATTTCCATACAAACAACTTATGAACTTTAAAAACAAGCAGAACTTCAAAACCCTTGCAGGTCGAACCCCGCCAGGGGGTAGCGCCCCCTTGGACCCCCGGCAGACTGGTATATTGTTGTATTCATCATTTTTAGTAGTAATTGTTATGTTTAGGGGTTTGATATATTGCACTAATATATTCTTCTCATAAAGAATGGAGTTTGAGTTGAACTATATTTCATGTTGTCTTATTATTGGGATATTTTGATTTCACTTCATATATTGTGCATTTTTATGTTTTATATATTATTTACTCATTAGTATTGTTGCGTTCTGGAGTATTCGCGGCGGTAGAGAAATATATAGTTTAACGTCTTAGCATTGTACGAAGATCTAGCACACAATCAGATAAGTGAGAGGGTGTAGTGTTCATAAGAGACACCAGAGTTTTTACGTGGAAAACCCCTGAAAATGGGGAAAAACCACGGTGCCTGGCCCAGTTTGAATGAATCCACTAGTATTTGCAGTTGATTACAAATGAGGCCCTTCTTAGGGAGAAGGCCTTAGCTTGATGTTACAAATGTACGTCATATAGAACGTATTACATTATGAGAGTTACAATAATCAACATATACATGTTTGTTTGGTTGGAAGGGCCATTGTTGGCAAGAGATAGAGGTCAGAAGGACCGTAGTCAGCAGGAGACCGGTGTCTGAAAGATCGTTGCCTTTTGATGGAGGTTGGAGTGACCATAATAGGCGACGGAGGTCGGGAGAACCGTAGTCGGCAGGAGACTGGGGTCAGAAAAACCGTTGTCCTGTGATGGAGGTCGGAGTGACCGTAGTAGGCGACGGAGGTTGGGAGGACCATAGTCGGTAGAAGACCAGGGTCTGAAAGACTGTTGTTGGTAGGAGACCCGGGTCTGAAAGACCGTTGTTGGAAGGAGACCGAGGTCTGAAAGACCATTGTCTTGTGATGGAGGTCGGAGTGACCGTAGTAGGCGACAGAGGTTGGGAGGACCGTAGTCGGCAGGAGACTGGGGTCAGAAAGACCGTTGTCCTATGATGGAGGTCGGAGTGACCGTAATAGACGACGGAGGTCGGGAGGACCGTAGTCGGCAAGAGACTGGGGTCAAAAAGACCGTTGTCCTATGATGGAGGTCGGAGTGACTGTAATAGACGACAGAGGTCGGGAGGATCGTAGTCGGCAGGAGACTAGGGTTAGAAAGACCGTTGTCCTGTGATGGAGGTCGGAGTGACCGTAATAGGCGACGGAGGTCGGGAGGACCGTAGTCGGCAGAAGACCAAGGTCTGAAAGACCATTGTTGGCAGGAGATCCGGGTCTGAAAGTCCATTGTCTTGTGATGGAGGTCAGGCAGAGTCCGGGCCTTAAGTGGTGGTCCGGCAGAAGTCAGAGCCTCAGATGGTTGTCCGGCGGAGCAACAGCGTTAGGCGGTGGTCCGGCGGAGGTGGGCCTCAAGTGGTGGTCCGAAAGAAGTTCGGGCCTCAGGTGGTGGTCCGGCGGAGCAACGGCGTCAGACGGTGGTCCGGCAGAGGTGAGGGCCTCAAGTGGTGGTCAGGCGGAGCAACGACGTCAGGCGGTGGTCCGGCAGAGGTGAGGGCCTCAAGTGGTGGTCCGACGGAGCAACGGCGTCAGGCTGTGGTCCGGCGGAGGTGAGGACTTCAAGTGGTGGTCCGGCGGAGCACAGGGCGTCAACTGGTGGTCTGGCGGAAATCCGGCGATGGTCGAGGAGGCAAGGAAGCAAGAGTGATCTCCGATCTCTCTCTCTCTTTTCCTTAGGCTTTCCTCCTCTCTCAAGAGGAGAGAGCTCTATTTATAGATTTTTGGAGTGGCATGGCCCGTAAATAGGTGAGAGATCAAGGGTAAATGAGGAGTGGTGGGATGAACGGCCGATGTTGAATCCCTTGACCATACACCGTTCTTTAGACATTTGAAGACCTTAATGATGTCGGAATTTGGCAATCTTGGGCTTGTTGGATTTATTTCGTCGAGCCGCTCAATTTAAGTATAAGCTCGTCAAGTTTGGAAATCGTTTGGTAACCCAAATTGTGGTTCGAACCTTCCAACAGTGCTTCGGGTCCTTGATTTAGACACATTTGGGCTCAGATTGAGTCGAATTTGGTGTCGTTGGGTTCGTATTTCCGAGACGCTCAGTTCGACTATAAGTTTGCTGAAATCGGAGTTCGAATGGTCTCCGAATTAATTTTTGAAGTTTCCAACTTGATTTTGCATTGAGATTCTCGCCCGTTTAAGATAATTTTTTGATGACATATCAAGTATATACAAATTTTATCATTTTATTTTTACGCAATTTTTTGATTTTGAGGCTTACGCCTCCTCGCCTCACGAATGAAAAACGCTTCAATACCCGATTACGCAATTTTAAGCATTGAGGTTAGCATATAAGTTGACTTATCTAATTTTTATTAGGTATAATATTTTGTTCATTGTTGATTAGTGACTTAGAACATGCAAAGATTTTAAAAAGGTGTATTGTTGTTGTTCTATGAATTCTCAAATATATGAAAGTTCCAAGGAAGCGATTGTTATGTATTAAAATTGAAATATGAATATTGAAGCTTTTCTTTTATACCTATATGTTAGTTTTGTTGAAGACAAAAGGTCAATATAAGGATTTTGCATCATTTCTAAGACAATCTGGTTACTGAAAAAGTAAGAAACATATAGAATAGGTAGATCTAGTAATTTGAATAAGAGCTGACACATTTTGCTTGCAAAATAATATGGGTAAAAAAACAATTTTATGAGAGGTTAGCTTGTTTTAATCATTTAACTTTATGCAAACTCTATATCATGACATTTGCGTTATCATCTACATTACTGACAATCTTATTATTTTATTGATAAACTAAACTTATTGAAGTAGATTGAGATTTCATATTGCATGTCATGCTTTTCACAATTATATTACTCGGGTTTTAAATTCAAAGCAGAGAGATATATATATATATATATATATGTTACAGCTTGAGGGATATATTATTGGTACATTATTCTTAGCATTTGAAGGTGGCTATATTAGGAATATATTTTTATATTCATATAATTGAGGGTATTATCGCTTTCATTTCTCTCTTTGTTGTATGCTCATATATGCTTATTTATAGGCCCAACATTTTCAATATTTTCCTCCCAACAGATAGCATTTTGTGCTCTAAGCCAAAAAAAAACAAAACTCGTTGGAGTTGCAGAATTACTTTTTATTGTGTACTGCTGTATGAATTCTTTCCTTATTGGTCTTCAATTTGTTTGTTCCCAGCCGAACTTTCTGGATCTTGCAATAACTTATCACGATGGGCATATCAAAATATTTTATTGTTTCATTAAAGATTTATCATCATCATTATTATTATTATTATTATTATAACTTTTCCAGTTCCTTAGAGCCCTCTAAGTTTGTTGAACATTTCAGGAGGAAGACGATACCATATTCTTCAGACTACAGGTTCTGAGGGATAGAGTTTGAAGGAACTATAAAGTGTTTTTTTTTTTGTGGCTTTACCCCTTCGTTATCTTTTGTTAATTTGTGCCGTATATTTGTTTACCAAGGACTTGCAGTTAAGGTAAGCTATATTACTGCTCTATGAAAAATAATTAGAAAATAAGCTATATTTCTGTTCTAACATAGAACATAGCAGATCTTGTGTGTTATTTTTATCGCAGCTATTGAATTAATTTGTTTTTCTACGCTCTCTCATCTTCTTTTCATTATCAAATCTTTAGTAAGTTGGTAGATTTGAATGGATTTTTAGCCGCTTAAACTGGGCAGCTTATCTTGCTTTTTTTTTTTTTTTTTTTTTTTAAATCTCCCATGTATTTCTTGTTGACGAAAATTGTTTTGGGTTTTTATTCTATTCTGAATTTTCTAATTATTTACTGCTGAAAACTAAATTAAAACTTAATTCTGATTCGCATCTCGTTCTCACAAGGAAATGAAAAAAATAAATAAAAGGCTTAAATTTTTAATAAACAAAATAAGAAAAAAAACGCCCAAATTAAAAAAGAAAAATATTTATGTCAAGTGCTTTATCAAACTTGAAGTGGAAGAGGTTATTGTTTAATTAAAAAGAACTTGGTCGTGAAGAAAGTGATTTTTATGATAATGAGCATTTTTTAACATATGTTACGAAATACCTAGAACAAGCTAGAAAATTCGTTCAATTTTTTATCCAACTATTTAGTAATTTAAAAGTATTATTTTACTAGAATAATATTGTTGTTGCGTGCATTATGCAGTTAATATGGCTACGATGTTGATGCATTGCTAAAATGTTATATTTTGATGCAAGTAAAAATACATTACATTATATTTGTCATCAAATCCATTAGAAAGGAGCACAAATCCCTCTACCTCGAGAAAAGCTGACGTTTACAAAATAGGCTAGAGTACAATTGAGATTTTTTTTTTTCTTCTTTTTTAATGCATTCCTCTTCAGACACTTTAAAATTATATATATTCAGTGATATTTAAAATTTTTAACATTAACTTATTCAAAGAAAATAAAAATATTTATGAGCATTTGATTCATTATTAAATTTTGAAGGCAATTATATCATAAGTTTATTATTTTGACATAAAAAATGAAGACATTTACAAACTTTCTTATGAAATACATAAAACTCAAGGCCACGAAGATGATGAATTAACTTAAAAAAAAACAAGCGACTAATACCACTTGTCAGTTAGTTCTGAGGATGTTTTGACACAATATTGTTCTTTTTTTTTAAATGTAAAGATGCTCAAATAAACGACAAAATAAAGTAAATTAAAACAATACCATTAAAACCAAGGTATGATGAAAGTAGCTCACCATAATCTCATTCTCAGTTATACAGAAAATACAATAATATACTCCTCTCCTCCATAAATTTTTCCTTATTTTAAGATGAACAATAAAAAGAAGGCGTAGTATAGGTTTAAAATCAAAGCTTAAGAGGGAGCAGCAAATACACTTTGGTCTATACCCAAATTATTACATAGATACTAATCAATAAGCATCATATATATATAAAAACAGCAAGCTGAAATAGGCGAGATAACTTAAATATCAGAAGAGAAAATATCTACCTGCCGTCCCCTCTACCTCCTCTCATCCTCCAGATTGCTGAATCCAATTGTCAGATCTTCATACAGTTTCTTGAATTTTGCAGAAAGGGCATCCTCACCCTCCGCAGGATCTTCAAATTTCTGTGATCTGCAGCATTTAACAAAATAGTGATGAACTGATTAATAAAAAAAATTATAATCTCAAAACATATTTGTATTCATCAGGATCAAATATCTATACTACTGGCATCTCTTAGAAAACTCGAACAAAGGGATTTACATAAAACCACAATTCTATATTCATAAACATTAAAAAAAAAAACACAATAAATATTATACTTGACAGGTCCCAAGTCCTGAACGAGAAAAATTTTTGAGGATTATAGCAGTCATCGTAAAACTTGTCAAGAATCTTCACATACTAAACATTAAAAAAATGAAAAATATTGTAAAATTGAATTTATGGAAATCCTGTGGCAAAGGAAACTTACACCAGCCTGTAGAAAAGGTCACCAAGCTGATGCTTGATTACGCTATATGTTATCTTGTGGCCATCTGAGCCAGCAGCCCGTTCAACAGCCTGTAAGATTACCACAGCATCAAGGAATATGATGTCTAATAAGTATAGATAAAAAAAAAAAAATTACACGCACATGTAAAGGGTAAGCGCAACCATCCTTGCTCATAGATAATGATAGTTTTTTTTTTTTTTGCAATTTTATTTTGATTTATTTTTCGATCATACAACATTCAATTGAAAATTCAAGAAATGAAACTGTGCTCTGAACCATGAAAAATAATAGGATGCAAATTTTCAAGAATGATGTCAGCGTCCATACATTTAAATAAACTTTTGAGCATATACAATACAATATCTATTATAAGAGTTTCAATGGCTTTCAATTCCATGCAAATTAGTGGTGCATGGTACTTCTTACAGGGGCATTCATTACATGCTGTTTATTTTTCATCAAGTCTGATCAACAGTCAAATATTTATTTAAAAAATAATAAAATAAAATCACCAAGTTATTTTCAAGCTGTACTCCATCATTGCTAATTTTGATGTCTTATTATATTATTGTAATTAACTTCAAAAAAATCTGTGTGCAAAATAAGCCTTTCCAAATAATAGTATACATAAATATATATAGAGAGAGAAAGAGAGCACTTCTCTACTAAAAGGAGAATTGTCATGCTTCACCCAATTAAACTTTATAACCTTTCAATTGCAAGATTAATGATTCTCCTTCACATCATTAAAATGTGGCATACATGATTTCAAGAAATTTTTTAACTTACTTGATCATCAATTGAATGCATCAAAATTTTCACAATGGATGGCTCCAATTAAATGAGAAAACAATTGAGTTTGAAGTGTAAAGATATTCAAATGACTTGGAATCTAGTTCATGGGTTGATATCTTTACATATATTGAATTGTTTTTATCAATGAAATGCATCAGTAAAACTAAAGTTGAAGAAGTTATTCTACTATATGTCGTGTTATTGGATCAATTTGGTTACATATGCATATCAATTTGAAACTCCAGATTACACACTTACTAATCCAAGAAGACGAATTCCTAGTAATTTCCTAAACAGATATTAGAAAGCAAGCTAATTGAAGAGAAATAACCTTAAATCCAATTACCATAATTATGGCTAGCAAGTCAACAAACTAAAGATGTAGAACTGGAACCAAAAGACTAACCTGGTTTGCTAGAGTATGAAAATGGATGATATTTCTCATCATCCAAACGGACTTGTAGAATGGACAGAACTTATCATACCTATTGCAATAAATGCGAATGAAAAATAAAAACAATGACCAAACCATACGAGGAAGAGCACCAAAAAATGACAAGCCAGTTTATCTTACGGAGTAAAGGCATTCTGTGCGAGATAATCCTCCCTCAGAAGCTTCGCCGTTTCCAGAATAATTTTATCAGTTTCAGCCAAAGCATCTTTTCCCACAAGCTGTGCGAGGAAGAGAGTTAAAAATAAAATAAAAAATGACACTTATAGCACAAAGGACGAAATAAATGACAAGGCAGCTCTCAAACAACAACTGAATCCAATTCCCAGTTTTAGAACTTTCATTGAACCTGTAGAAAAACCCAGGTGAAGAAGTTGAAAAAAAAAAATTTCAAATGTGAAATATTCATGGCAGTGTTTACTAGCCTCATCCTAACACTCATAAAAGTACAAAACAAATAAAAGAATGCCCTCTTCTGACCAATATCATATGATCAAGTGAAGGCCTTTGTCAAGAAACCATAAAAACAACATATAGCTAAACAAGGTTACAAAAGAAGATTGTGACAATGACTTCACTGCAGCAAAAAAAAAATATACCTGGACAATTTCATTCAAGTCATCTTCTCTCTGCAACACCTCTCGAGCTTTTGTTCTAATGTCAATAAAATCAGAGTCGAATTTCTCATAGAAAGATTCTAATGCCTGATATTACAAGGGCATTACTTCAGAGAACTGATTCTGCTGTATCAGTTGCAAATAAACATATATTAAGTAGAATAAGCTTAAGTGTAGGACTGCTTTATTGGTGGGATATGCTACTCCAATAACATATTTCAATTTAAAATCAGAAGCATACGACTACATATCTGTAAACCTTAAAAAAAAGAAGAATAACTAAAGTACAATAGGTAACTAGAAACCATAAAGAATGCAAGCAAACAAGAAGCTTGATAGTTCAAATGAAAATATATTTAGAAATCAGATACCATCCAAGTTGCTATAATCTTAGATAATTCATTTTATCACATTGATCCTAACTTTTTTTATCCTAGCTAGTATTATAATCACCTTTAGACTTAATCCTATCTACGTAATTATTTCAACTGAAATGTTCAAGAGGAGGATATGTAAATAGGATTTTAACAGAGAAAAACTATTTTAGCTATAGAACAATGTACAATAACAAATGCATGTTAGTATTTTGGGATCATTAACACAGTTGATTAAGCATGGTAGGCTCCTTGGAGAAATTAAAAAATTGCAAGGTAGCTCAAGAAAGAAAAAAAAAACAGAAACAGACATTTGCATTCCACTGCATAATTTACACATCATTGACTCCATTGTAAAATGCAAAGTGGAAAAAAAAAAATAACGGAACCTATAAAAAAAGGACACAATGCATTCCTTTGCATGGATGGCAGAGAGTCGTATGCTCAGTGCTTCAATGGCATATGAACACCCTTCTAAACAGATGCCAAAATTAAGAATACATAATTCGGTTCCAGCAAAAGAAAATTTAGGCCATCCATAATAACTTTTCAAGAAAAATATTTTTAGGTTCCACCAGTTAGTAAATGAAATTTCTAAAAAATTTTAACCAGAACGTATTCTTTCTACGAATCACCATTAAAAGCATGCTCTACCAAAAAAATACATCAAACAAAAGAAATCAAACCAACCTTTGTATACTTGGAATATGATATAAGCCAATTCACTGATGGAAAATGCTTCCTCTGAGCTAGTTTCTTATCCAGTCCCCAAAAGACCTGGAAATGTAAAATGCCATAGGATTCACTGTAACAAAACTATTAACTAGTTAAATGAACTAATATTAATGGCAATAATCACCTGAACAATACCAAGAGTTGCAGATGTTACAGGATCTGAAAAATCACCACCTGGAGGTGACACGGCACCAACAATTGTAACGCTACCAGTGCGGTCTGGACCACCAAGACATTTCACTTTCCCAGCACGTTCATAGAAGGAAGCCAATCGTGCTGCTAGATATGCAGGATAACCACTATCTGCTGGCATTTCAGCCTGAGTACACATTGTCCAACATAAATTTAAAAAAAAATAAAAAAAGCACATAAATATCATCAATCAAGTAACAGAAACAAACGAATCAAAGAAGAAGAAATATTAGATAACACAAAATAATAAATATAGAAAATCGACACATAAATTAATATATTTCTTTAGAGTATTCCTAATGTATCAAGGATGAATGAATACAATACAAATATATTTAGTTTGACAAAATAACCGGTTTCTAATGTTCTCCACAAGCTACTGACCAAAATTATATTTACTATCATGGGAAGATGTTAGATCGGTCCCAACTGGAGGGCCGGATTGATTCTATAGTATATATATTTGAGGCAGAACTGACTTCTGCTAGGGATGATTGCCCACCCTTTTGGGTGGGGCCCAAGGGAAATTTTGAATAGGAGAAAAGGAGGAGGTTAGGAGGGAAAGGCAAAATAGGAGGGCTATTGGGGATTTGGAAAATTGTAGTTTTCCATAAGTAGGTTGTTTCCTTAGGGTTAGGATTATGACTTGTTTGTTGAATTTAGATTGTCCTTAGGTTGATTGAGCTCTAGCCGGCAACTAGGGATTTGGGAGAGACCAATCTTCCTCTCCAATTGAAAATCCATTGTATATTGTTTGTTTTTCTTCCATATATCATCAATTAAAAAGGTTTTTCTTCTTATTCCCCATAATTCTTCTTGTGGATTGTGTTTGGAATGGTTGATATTAAAATTCAGCCAAGGGTTCTTTGACTTCTACAAGCCCTCTCCAGGGCAATTGGGGGGGGGGGGGGGGGGGGGGGGGGGGGGGGGGGGGTAAGTCAATATATGAAGGTTTTTTGAGGATTTGGAAATTTGTTGTTAGTCTTTTTTTTTTTTAATTTGTTGATTGTCTTAAGTAGGTTGTTTCCCTATGTTTAGGGTTGTCTTATTTGCTAAATTTAGATTATTTTTAGGTTGATTGGGCTCTAGCGGACGGCTAACTGGCTAAGGATTTGAGAGAGCCGGATCTTCCCCTTTAAATGAAGATCAATCATATCTTGTTTGTTTTTCTTCCATATATCATCAATTAAAAAGGTGTTCTATTATTATTCCCCATAGTTATTCTTGTGTTTGGGATTGTTGTAGGGCTGCAAACGAACCGAGCCGAGTATGTGAGTGTTCATGTTTGTGTTTGTTTAATATCAGCTTGTTCAAGTTTGGTTCATGTTTGTTCGAGCTTTATTGTTTGTGTTCATGTTTGGTTCACGTTTGTTCGAGCTTTATTGTTTGTGTTCATGTTTGGTTCATTTAAATTAATGAGTGTTCATGTTTGGTTTATGTTCAGTTCATGTTCGTTCGTTTAGTGTTTATCGAGCTTGTTCGCGAACATATTTAATGAATTTTTTTAGCGGTCAAACAAATACGTTCATGAACATATCTATGAACAAACACATTTATAATAAAAGTAATTGTCTATGTAACAAAGGCAATGGTTATTTATATTTATTAATTCTATAGTTAAATATTAATTATTTTTATCTAGATTATTCACGAGTTCAAAATCAAACACGATCAAGCTTTTATCGAGCTTAATGTCGAGCTTGTTCACGAACTTCAAATGATATTGTTCGCGAACATAAATGAGCCGAACGCATTAGTGTTCAAGTTTGTTTATTTAAGAATCGAGTATTTAAAATATTGTTCAAGTTTGTTTGTTTAACTAATTAAACGATCACAAACGAGCTTTAATCGAACCGAACAACGAGTAGCTCGTCGAATGTTTGGTTCGCTTGCAGCCCTAGATTGCTGAAATGAAAATTTAGCCAGGGGTTCTTTGACTTCTACAAGCACTTCCTATCATAAGATTAGAAAAGAATATTTCCGCACAACATAAGGAGATAAAAACAGAGTTAAAAAAACATGTCTTTATGTTCTTTTACTTGTCAATAATTTAGTCAATACAACTACGGGATTGAGATGCCAAGTTTTCACTGTCCATAAAACGGATTAATAGCATGAAATATAAAATTAGATAATTTAAATATATCAACAGACACATAGAACAACTGGATATCAATAATGTAAATGAAAATAATGAAATTAAAACACATTCAAACGTTAAACTAAAAATATAATGTAAAGAAACAACAATAAATCATAATTTGATCCAGATATTAAAAAAGGAGTACCAATCTTCCAGATATTTCACGCAAAGCTTCTGCCCAGCGAGACGTTGAATCAGCCATCATGCTAACATTGTAACCCATATCTCTAAAATATTCAGCTATTGTGATGCCTGAAGATACCAAAAAATGGCTAATTGAGAGAAAATAGCAAAGAAGCAACAAATGAATACTGGAAAAAAATAGTTTTTCCAAACAATATATAAGAATGGCAAAGCATAGGCTTCCATAGATAATAAGTCTTATGGTACTAATCGAAATGAAAACTGGGATTAGGATATGTTTGCATTTTTTAAACCAAAAAAAAGGAAGAATGCAATGGAGAAAGAAAGTTAAAACCACCCAAATTCAAAATTATCTTAAGTGCATTTCAAAGCAATAGCCTACGCATATAAAATCCATTACTATGGTCACATAAAACGGCAGCCTTGCGATGACCCGGTTAGGAGAGTAGAGGTATTAGATTTGACTTATGTTAAGAAAGGTAGGGGTAGACCTAAAAAGACTTGGTTAGAAAATATTAGGAATGACCTTTCTTTATTAGATTTAAACGAGAATTTGACTTTTAATAGGACACAATGGAGAAAAAGGATTCATGTAGCCGACCCCACGTAGTGGGATAAAAGCTTGATGTTGTTGATGTTGTTGTTGTATTTGAATCATTAGTAACTCTGTGGAGCTTAACACTGAGATTCGGTTCAAAAGAGCTTAACACTGTCATTTGGTTCAATATTGCAGACGAATAGACGAATAAACCAATAGTCCTGCACATCTCCTTCAAGTGCATGTGGAAGAGAGAACAACAATGGTCATTTTCACAAAGGGAAAAGTACTCAAGTTTTCACAAGTTCAAAACAGCCAAAAATAACAGAATTGGCTCTGTTAAGCAAAAAATATTAGCATAACAGAAAAATCCTATAAGCACTCATAAATTCAACTAATTTTGATGAATTGTCGGGTATGTAAATCCAACAGCTAGATCAAAATGTTTACCCGTATAAATTGAGGCCTCACGAGCAGCCACAGGCATGTTGGAAGTGTTGGCCACAAGTGTAGTTCGTTTCATTACAGATTCTTCACGACCATCAGGCAGTGTCATGGTTAATTGAGGAAAATCCATGAGCACCTGGTTTAAAAAGATTTTAATCATATATGGTGTTAAAATTAACTAAAAGATAATTTGATTATAAAGAAGTATATTGCAAAGAGTAAAACCTCTGCCATCTCATTTCCTCTTTCTCCACAGCCCACATAGACCACTGTGTCAGAATTAGAGTACTGCACATCGTAAATGAGAATAATCACATAAATAGACAAGCAAAATAGTTTTCCATATCAAAAAATAAAAACAAAAAGAAAGCAACAATGTGATCTTGGTACCTTGGAAAGTGCTTGACTAATAACAGTTTTACCACAACCAAAAGCTCCAGGAATAGCACAAGTTCCTCCAAGGACAGAGGGAAAAAGGGCGTCAAGAACACGCTGAAACATCCACATGTTCATGATTAAGAATCAGGATGACACAAAATCGTGCACATCACATACAAGAAATAAACTTGTTCATGATTAAGAATCAGGATGACACAAAATCGTGCACATCACATACAAGAAATAAACTTACTTGCCCAGTTAAGAGAGGCGTATCCGCAGCAAGCTTTGATGCAACAGGTCTTGGTGAACGGACTGGCCATGTCTACATGGTGCATTGAAATAAGCATCCCAAACTACTGAATAGTTTTCCTAGATAGATAGAATTTTTGCAGTAGATGATTATAACAAACCTGAAGCATATTAATCTCCTTTTTCACACCCTGAAACTCAAGTTCAAGCACAGTATCCTGCAAATGTAGAATACAAAAATGCCAAAATTAGGAGAAATATTGCAATAAGTAGAAATAACTAAATGCCTTAAGAAAGAAAAAACTGGTGAGGGCACGGCTGTTGGGATGAAATTGGCGGTGGCTATGAACCTTTAAGCTGTATTGACCAGGTGGAGCGATGTATGAAATTTTTCCCATAGAGCCAGGAGGAAGTGCAACGTGATGTTGCATCAAAGTATTTTCAAAGACAGTCTACATCATAAAGTCAATAGGTAAGCATTCAATAAAACAAAATAAAGGAAAAAGAAAAAAAACAGACTAAAACAAGCAAAATCACCATAGCATATCAGCAATATAACTTACAGCATATAAATCCCCACCAGTTAGATGATCTCCAACAACTGGGACATGAAAGAGAATAAATGAGATAGTTAAGCTATTATTAGCTCACTGATACACACAAAAACTAGTAAGAGGAATCTATTCATTTCAGCCAATTTAAAAGTTACCAAACTTTTTTGGCTCAAAGTCCCACAAGATATCTTTGTCAAGAGCAGGAACCGCAACCCCGCGAGGGATATACACGTCACCGGATTTAATTGCAATAGTTTTTAGAGGTCTCTGCAAAAGAATAAGAAAATCATTCCATATGAATGTCAAAGAAAAATGAATTACAAATCCTGTACCTAAAATAATATAAGATCAAAGCGAGTGGAAACATTTAAAACTAATCAAAGTGATAAATGGCATAAAAACATCACAAAAGCGCAAATCCTAAGTGCTTTAATGCAATTAATAAACAATTTCTACTGTTAGACCTTTTCAATTTGCAAAATAAATAGAAAGATAAGCTAACCTGAATTCCGTCAAAAATGTTCCCTAATATCCCAGGCCCCAGCTCAACTGAAAGAGGCTGCAAATTATTAAAAAATAAAAAATCAAGAAAATTTCAAGCAAAATAAAAATACTGAAGATAAAGATCTCCAAAAATTAACCTTGCGAGTTCGCAAAACAGGGTCATTCACCATTAATCCAGCTGTTTCTTCATAAACTGTCATCCAGTGGAACAACAAGCTTTGTGATTTTGTTCATTTTCTTTACAACCCAGCATAAAATTGCCGCAGGAAAGAGTTGAAACTTTAAAGCAACCAAAAGGACTGATGTACGGGTACATGATAAGCTATATTATATTCCATACCTTGAATGGTGGCGGAATCTCCCTCCAACCTGATGATTTCCCCAATAAGGTTGTCATGACCAACTCGAACCAGTTCATACATTGCTGCTCCTCCCATTCCATCTGCCACCACAACTGGACCTGATACCTAAACGATCATGTGTAAATAGTTCCAAGTGAAAAGAAAATCAGACGTGAGGCCTGCTTTATGAGATTACGACTATTTATATAAGTAAACAGTCAACAATGTTACATAAGTAAACAGGCACATGACAAAAGCATATTTTAATGAATGTTTCGATATAAAATACAAAAGAAGGATGACGGAGTTCATATCCAATAAAGCATTAATGTTAATCTATTGGATGTGCCAGTAAGTAATAGAATAAACTCTGACAAAGTCCATGCTGAACTGATTGCAGGTTACTAGCAAATCTTGTTGACTTTCAATATTCCCACAAATTGTGCAAACTGGATGATGTGAGGCTAGTCCTTAAAACCTAATAAAGATCAATACAGCCATTCGGAAGTAGCCCTTATCTTTGTCATCTATTACCACCGTAAGCCAAAATTAGTATAAAGTGCCAGACAAGATAATAGAAACCATTTTTATTTTCTTTCTGACCTAAAAAAGACCTAGGAAGTTGTTAGCTCAAGGCATATAACAAAACTATGCAACAAAGAATGTGGAAAAATAAAAGAAGAAGGCCAAAATAAATACAGTCTCATTCATCATCTAGACTATAAAACTGACATGAACAAAACAAAGTGTTGGAAGTTTAAAGCGCAATGAGAATTAAGAGAAACTAAAGCATGGGAAAGAGAATATCAAACAAAGAAATATTTGGATGCTTTCGATAATACTAATAAAGAAATATCTATTAGTGTTACATCAATGGCTAAAAAAGTTTTCAAAAGCTTCCAACCACGGTCACAGAGAACGATGATAATGATCTCAAATAACTTGACTGGTCCCAAAATGAGATGGTTTAATGAAAAGCCTTTTTGCAGCTTTCGGATGGTGATGGTGAGATAGATGGCTTAGTGATAGAAATTTTACGGCAATGATGCAAAATAAATACTTGGATAGTGCTAAGGTTCTTACTTGTTTAAGAGACTTTTCAAACTTCAACCTATTATTAGGTGTTCTTGAAGGTTTCAACCAAGTTGAGTTTGATGATTGGAGAGAGGGCAAGGTGAGAGTGAGATTTATGGAAACTAGAATTAGATTGATGATGTCTATAATTTACCTTTATTTGGATGATGGCTTCCAGCACTTCTTACACCTTTGTAGTTATTTTCTACTAATTCCTTCTACTTTTGGAATTAATTCCACCTCTTTTTAGATTTTACAGGTAGAGAGATAAAATGGGAAGAGATTCTAGAGAGAATTAGGAAAAAGAGTATCGGAGGTATGGCTGGCCGCTAACATTTAGCTAGAGAGTATGACATCCATCCCCTTTCAGAGAGAGAGAGGGAATATTGTGAAATTTCTAGCCATCACTTGAATTGTCAAAAAAAAAATAAGTATAAAAAAGACCTGATAATTTTATCCTTCCTAATGGTTCCAAAGTCTTCAACACCCCAATTTTGGATCATGCAAATCGTGTTGACTGAGCTTGCCTAGCATGGCAAGGTTGTTTCTTCTTCTAAGATTATATTTTTTGGTAAGGTGGCTACAGCTTAAAATTGTCTAGGTTGGCAAGGCAACTTATATGTGCTTCTAATGGCTACTTTTGGAAACCTTCTTTTCCACTTCTTGGAAGATGAAGGATGATTGTTGTTTTCTCTTGCAAAAAATAAAATGATATATAGATGTCATAGTTTGTCACCACTCTTATAAAATGCTTGGTTGTTGCTACAGGTTCCATTGATGGTGGAATAAACCTGTGGAATGCATGTTTTTTCCCTTTCATTAAAAATAGATATTTTTGCTCTCTGCTAGAGTACATAGCATCTCTCTACCATAAAAATGGGTTGTCAAAGATTGCACAACACATGGCTAAAATAACCACAACATAGATATATCTTGCTCGCTGATGGAAAATCTTATAGTGCCTATGATAGAGAACTATAACATAATTTGCCCGTCTCTATCTCCATTATTTCCAGCAGACCTAGCTCAAAGATTCAAGTCGAATGGAATAATACTGAGCCAACAATGATCCTTTGAAACATGTCCATGTCATTCTCAATAGGTCACAGTTCTTGGATTCCTAGTTCCAACAAATCATTGCATGTGAGAATAATTGAAGATGTGCAAAAGAAATATTTGAGCATTAATATACTTGAAGATGGACAACTATGTCTCCAAGTGCTAAAGTTTCACTGGAACAATGAACTCCAAGCCTCCAACGTCAAATCCACTTTAACTGGAAAGATTTAGGGTTGGCAATCGCTTGGTATATTTTCCTTCACTCTCCTATCAATAGTTGGTGTGTCATAAGAATCTCAATCCTCTTCCCTAGGATACATTACTCTGTCCACAGTCTCCATAACTAGTACAAATAAAAATTATTCCAAGCTTGAAGGGTTGATTACCAAAGCAATATCACTTGAACAATGAGCTTTCCCACTAAATCCTTCACTCCGTTTAATACATCTTCTTCCCCTCGCTTATCCAATAGATAATCCTCTTATATTTGAATTTTTTGTCTAAGAGGGAGTAGAGATAAATAGAAAAAGGTTGTTTAAGTTATCATTGTGATCCTTTGTGTTCTTTGCAATACTCCAGAGAAATCCATGCAAATTACCATGCATTTTTTATTGTACAGTTTAGTATAGCCACATCTAGGTAGGCCAGATTCATCCAACTTGATCTGCCTCCTTGTACACCTGATCCACCCATGTGGATTTGCATGATTTAATGTCATTATTGGATAATCCAAATCTGGGTTAGATTAACCTCTTCTTGCTACATCCCCTGGATCCGCCCTTGAGCTTGGCTAGCCGAATTAGCCAAGTTCACAAATGGAAAAACCTCCTGAATCACTAATATAAAGGTTATGTTCTATAAGAGCGTGGCCCATGAAGAACTCGTATAAAGAGAGAAGCCCTCATTCACCCAGGTTAAATGGCATTGGCCAATTTCACGTAAAAATTGAGTCAGCAAATACCTATTATTATCAGTATAAATATTTTATTTTCATGTTTTACAAACGAAGGTCAAAGTGTCAAACAACCAACGCGTTACGGTCCAAACTTCAATAGATACTGTGCGCTTAGCATATGCCCACCAATGCATCCTAGATTCAAACGAATATAAAGAAAATTCAGACGAACCGACAGCATTTTGGACTCAAAAATACGTAAGCAAACTCAGTAATCGCCTCCACCAAAAATAGTTTAAATCCACCCAAATCCATCAATCTTCTGCAAATCAATCAATCAAAAACGGATTACGGAAACGATACCTTGCGGACGTATCCATACTCGCTCTCCTTCTCCGTATCCTCAAAGCTCGTAAGCCGATCTCCGTAGGCCATCCTCACTAATGAAGTTAGATCAGACCAAGGCGGTGATGAAGCGGACGCAAAACGGTACTCGCTACAAGCGAAAAATCAACAAAAAATATCCCTCCGCTTCGGGCGAGCGAAATGGAATCGTTAGGGTTTCGGATAGCAGGGGAGAGAGTGAGGTGGGAGGATGAGAGAAAGAGAGATCTGGAGGTCGGAGACGGAAAGAGGATAGGAAACGAATGATATTCATCTTATAAATAACAATATATTTGACACGTATCAAATTGTTTAAAAAAATCATTAATAATTTTATTATTTATAAATTAAATTAAAAAACATTAGTCGAAATATCGTAATCTAATTTTAATATGAATATGTTAAAAATTAACATTTTTTATGATATTTAATTTAATTATTACATATAATGATATAAATTTATTACTATTTTTTATTTTATCATATAATTTATGATAAATATTCCATCAATTATACTTTAAATATAATTAAAATATTAAGTATTAATTTTAAATTCATTATGATATTTTAACTAATTTTTCAGTTAAATTATATATTTAAATATTTATTTAATTTACTTTCTTTTTTTTCTTAGATACGCACATAAATATTTATTCTATACTTTTAAATTTTTAATAGTAAGTGTTTGTCGTAGCTATGTGATTTATCACTGCTGAGCGGTCCGAAAACGTTTAACTCGACTAAAACAGCAAACATGAGATTCGATGGGACCCATAGCAACATCTCTATTGGCTTGTATGTCTGTGCGGTGTTTGGTATTTTGTAGCTGATTCAATGTACAACAGTCTTAGCCAAAACCCCAAAAGATCTACTTATAGAGATTTCTAATTTTAGGTTTTAAATAATCTGCATTTGATTGCTTACTACTTTTAATATAAAAATGAATCTGCATATCCCACTTTGCCAGCTTATTAGCCCACTTGATTACTTCTTGCTTTATATATATATATATATACACACACGTGCGAATATCGATGTATATTTAATTTAATATTTTTTAACTTGAATTAATTTTTTAAAAATTTATAGTAGAATTGAATGTCTCGATAGTTAAACTCAAACATAGGAAAAGTGATTCAATCTGAGACAGAATGAACTCAAAGTAAGCACTTGAAAAACAGTTATAAATTCTTAATATTAATTGGATGACCAAATGATCCAAATCAAACCTCTTAATATAATGAATCCAACGAGCCCAAGATCATTTGATTATAAGTATATGCATGATTTATAGATTGTTTAATATCTAATTAATATCATGAAACTCTCAATTATGCTTTAAATGTTAGATTTGGATTCTTTCATACTCATATTAGACCACTTTTGATATTGTTGGTTTTGACTCATAACGTTAATTTGAATATAAATTTGTTGAGATTGGAGTTAAGATGAACCTGAATTCAATTTTGAAAATTTTTAATTTAAATATGCATCAGGATTCGTATCCAATCAAAACATTTTTTTATAACTTGTGTGTGTAATGCTATTTCTTCGTACCTTCACTTAAAATTAAGTTTATGATTTTTGTACCCTTTGTACCCTCAAATCCTTAACATATAATAAGCTGTTATTTAATAAGGGAACTTACTTTGGTATGATGGTTGGGGGCTTTGGTTGCTAGCCAAAAGATCTTTGATTCTAAGCTTGTATATGTGTGTGTGAGTTGACCTTGATATGTCATCCAAAAAATTATCTTGATCGGGCACAAATCTCGATGCACAACAAGTTGGAAAGTTTCGAAATTAAAATTGGGATCATCTGAACTCCGATTTCAACAAACTTATAGTCGAATTGAGCGTCTAGAGAAATCAAACCCAACGACGCCAAATCCAACCCAATCCGAGCCCAAACTGGTTCAAATCAAGGATTAGAAGTGCTATTGGAAGGTTCGAACCATAATTTAGATTACTAAACGGTTTCCAAACATAACGTGCTTATAATCGAATCGAGCGACTCGATGAGACAAATCCAACGAGCCCAAGATCACCAAAATCATACATCACTAAGACATTCAAATGTTCATCAAACGGTCCATGATCAAGGAATTCAACATCAGTCGTCCATCCAACCACTCTCAAATTACCCTTGATCGCTCACCTATTTATGGGTCATATCACTCCATAAATCTATAAATAGACCACTTTTTCTCTTGAAAAGGAATCCAAGTAATAAGAGAATAAGAGAAGAGAATGAAGAGAAGGAAGAAGCTCCTCCTCGACCACCGCCGGAGTTTCGTCGGACCGCCGCCACAGTTTCGTCGAACCACCACTTGAGGCCCTCGCCTTCGTCAGACTACCACTTGAGGCTCTCACTTTCGCCGAACCACCACTTGAGACTATTGCCTTCGTCGGACCACCACTTGAGGCTCTTACCTTCGCCGGACCACCACTTGAGGCCCTCACCTTCGCCGGACCAACACCTGAGGCCCTCGCCTTCACCGGACCACCGCCTAAGGCCCTCACCTTCGCTGGATCACCACTTAAGAGCCTGAACTCCACCATACCAACACTTGAGGCCCTAAACTCCGTCAGACCATCAACTGATGCCTGAATTCTACCAAGTCAATGTCAGACTACCCCAACTTCAAAGTGACATCGAATTTAACACTAGACTTCAACCATATGGTTGACATTTGTAATCTGGTCGCCCTCAATGATGAGTCAACTCATTGTATTCAACTCAAATTCTTGTAAAATATTTTCAACTGGGCTAGGCCCCATGGGTTTTCCCCTTTCCAGAGTTTTCTACATTAAAAATCATATGTTCTTTGTGTGTGAGCTGGATATCCGTGCAACGCTAAGACGTAAAATTACAACTCTATCGCCGCGTATATTCTTGCCCGCAACAACCTTAATGGCTCAAATATCAAAAAACAAAAGTTATTACTTAATAATATAAATCATACTCATTTCAACAAAATAATATTCATATTACATCATTAATATTTAATTACGTACATGTTAAATTTTATACATCTTTGATTTTATCTAATAATCTAATTTATTTACTAATTTAAGTCATACTTCAAATGTTTCGAGATTAACTTTAGATACATTAAAATTCAGATGAATGTATTTATTCTTTTCCATAAATACCTAATTTCATCTATTAGAATTTTCATATCTTGAATACTCTTTTCTTATTTTGTGATGCCTCAATCTTCTTTTATTATCTTTCTCTTCTTCTTCCCCACATGCAACCCCAACCAATAATTCAGCCTTGAAGCATAAACTAGATTTAGTGTTTCAAAACAAATTGTTTTCATTAAAGATAAAAAATATAAAAAGTTTTATTTTGTTTACATTTACCTTAACTCAAGCCCTATAGGAGAGTGCAAAAACTTCATCCCTTCGATTCCAAGCCCTAATTGAAGGAACAAATTAGTGTCGTGACACATGACTTCTCCAACAACCTTTTCATTTATGTTCTAACAAAAATGTAGCAAATAACACATCTCTTTATCTTTTTTTTTTTTTTTTCTATGTTTTCTTTAGGTTTTATACACATTTCTCTTATCATGATAGGACACAGTGTCCACTATCTTCTCATTCAATATTAACTAATTCTCAGCTTCAATAAGTCATTCAGCTCCCTCAAATAATAGTGGTCACATATGTTGGAAGACTTCGAATATATTATCATACTAGTTGCAAGTTGAGATATTGAGTCTTTGAGCAATAATGTCATATTGGTAATCACATTGCTGTTCACAATCATTATCATGACCAAACCCGATATAATTCTCATATTCTAATGGATTATACTAGATCAAATGTATGATCGATTAATTTCCTATATTTTATTATTGGAGAGATTTTTTTTTATTCATGTAATTCACATATAGAGCCTACTAAAATGTATCAATGCATAAAATAAAATATCGTCCAAAATATAAATACAAATATTCATTCATCTCAAAGCATATATATAATAATCATGGTTCATCATTTCTTCATATGTATATATTTAATCATCATGATCAATGAGGGAGCCTGGATTTTTTTCTCGTGGGAGCATCATTGATTTTAATGAAACCTGCAACCCTTTTCATCCGGGCTTGTGACCAGCATTATCGGTTTTAGGTTTTTTTTTTTTAATTGAAGACCTTAAAACGATTGCATCAAAATCAAGTTTAGAATGAGTTTGTTTGGATTTTGCAGTATTATCACGTACGTCTGCTTCACTTTTTCTTTTAAAATATTTCACCATATCAAATATTTTATATATATATATATATATATATATATTAAAATATTTGATTTTATCATATCCAAATATGATGGTTAAAAAAAAAAACTTAAATCAAATATTGTAATCCTTCCAACATAGTTCTCGACTATAATATATTTGAATCACTTTTATAAACTACTTATGAACAAAGAAAATTAAAATGTGATAATCAGCTTAATTCAACATCAATTATTTTAAATGTGAAAATCAAAATCTAAATGTGAAATTATAAATCATTTTAAATTATAATGCAAATAATTTATTAAATTTAAAAATCACGATTTAAAAAAAAAATCATCAGAATGTGTTCCGCTAGCTCTCATCTTTCTGATCTAGCTTATTAATGTGAAAATTAAAATCTAAAAAAAAATATTCACTTTTCAACTTGACACAAGTTGTCACTTTGCAACTTTGGTAATTTGGTTCTTCTTAGCTTGAGGCCTAGAGCAATTAGAAGAGAGAGAGAGAGAGAGGAGAAAAATACTTTGCAAGTTGCGGCAGTAGAGTGCAGAGGAAGATCGAGCATGGATTGAGGATGGGGCCTCACCCTCGCTAGTCAAGCTCGACGCTCCCGCTTTAGATCCATGCTCGAGGCATGTGCAATTTGCCCTCACCCGCAATCCACAATCCAATAGGTGCTCATACTCAGCGCTCACATGGTCCACCCTCACCTACAATCATGATCGATGCTTGCGCGGTGTGCCCTCGCCCGCAGCCTTGCATGCACTCTTGCTCGACTCTCACGGGTCGAGTTGGGTCAACTCAGTTGGTACGTACGGTCTAGGCCAGAATTTTTTACCTGTTTCTCTAAAGAATTTTTGACCTAGCTATTCGACTCGAACCCGACCCAAATAGCCGTTTTAACACCCCCAATGACTCTCAATAAATAGAGTGTACATATGGCGCCATCATGTGCCTTTAGTACGAGAATGTTCATTTTGCATCAGAATAAAGTTTTCTTCATATGCACCAAATCTCCTCATAATTTCATATTTAAATCAAATATACTATAATTATTTGCATTATAGTAAAAAAATATAAATAGACTCATCTCAGAATTTAACAAAATGTTTTAATGATAGGCAACAAAATGTAATGTTGAGGTGAAATTCATTGTTTCATAACATAGCTACATTATTAGAGATTATTCAAATCATCATTTTAAAGTTTTAATTACACTGCAACATAATTTTTTTGAAATAGTTTTTTTTTTCTAATTAAAAAAAATCATATTTCTCAAAAACTCCATATTTTCTAATTTATTATGTGAATATTATTTAGAGAAATATCTAAATATTTAGAATTGTCATATCTACAATATACAAAAAGTTATGCATTGAAAGTTTTGCAGATAATAAGTTATTATCATTTTTTTCTAACATAATTATAATTTAAATTAAAAAATTCCTAAATTATATATATTTTTTTTAACTGTGATAGATAAAATGCAATCTACCTTGAGCTGGATAATCTTCGTAACTGGCTCGACCGCTGAAATTGACCCATAGTGGTTCAAAGTGGACTTTCTCTTCTAGAATTCATCATCTCTCTCTCTCTCTCTAACTTAGTGACACTAATGAGATAAAATGGATTAATTTAGTGGAAAATGATATTTAATAAAATTTTAGCCTAGCACCCAATCAAGCAAGCACCACAATGCTCCATTTAGGAGCTTATATGTAATAATCCTTAAATTTTAAAAGATATGTTTTGACCTACGACAATAAAAAGTTATTTTATGAGTCATTATACATATCTGAATTGCAAATTATCTTCACCATAATATAGATATTGTTATGCTTTAGTTATAATATTTTTTCTTAATTTTTGGGCTTTGTAGTAATTTCTTTGAAAACTGACACATATTAGCACATGTGGGGTTTTTTAGACCATTAAGTATCCATTTTACAAATTAATTTAACCATAATATTTTAGACATGCTTGGAAAATATATGAATATTTTTCTATGATTTTTACCCATAAATTTGAAAATATAAAAGAATTTTATGCTTAAAGTTGAATAATTAACATAATGACCAATACATCATGCGAATATTTTATTATTAAAAAAACAAAAAAAAATCTCATTCCATTTCCCCATTTTGGTTAACAGAGAAGGAAAGGAAGAAAAACAAAAAAAAAAGAGAAAAATGAAAAGCTAGAATTTGAAGGTTATTGAGTCATTTTTGCTAGTTAGTGCAGTTGAAAATTTTATTTGTCTCGAGGTAGATTACACTATGTTTATCTCATTTAAAAAAAAATATGAAGTATTTTTTTCTATTTTTTTTAATTGAATTTTTGTTTATGTTACTGAAAAATATGAATAAATTTGTACTCGTATAACTTTCACCGGGTACTTTTTATATTTTATAGAAATTGAGATTTTGAACATTTTTAAATATTTTCTTAAAATTTTGTACCAAGGGTTTTGGAATTTATATGATTTTATTGAATATAATATAATCTAGACTTTGAAAAGAGAATGTTGTAGTACAATTAAAGTTTTAAAATATTGATCTACACAATTTCTTATAATTGATTATTTAAAAATAATGTATTTTTTGTTGGTTGGGTTTTTTGTTGGTTGTCATTATGGCCTTTTGAAAAATTTAAAAATGCATTTCTTTATGTATTATATTAATATTCATTGAAATATATGATTAATTAATTGAAATGGGTGATAATTCAGAAATCTAAAAAGGGCGGAAGAAATTCTATTCGGATGATATATGTGTGTTCTGCTCTAGAGTTATTTAACTGTATCTATTACTCATAGTTGTTGAACTATATTTGTTATTTAGAGTTGTCAAACTCATCTGTTACTCGGAGTCATTGAATTATGTTTATTGGGACACCAGGGTTAAGAGTTATTGATAGGAAGAATATATAAAGTGCTTGCGTATTTTGCCTTTTTTTTTTATATGTACATTTAATTCTATGTTATGTTCTGCTTTTAATACTCAATCATTTTTAATAAATAAAATGATTTGAAAATTTAGATTGGTTGAAATATGGCATGTTGAGCCGTTTTAGCTTACTGTAGTTTTATATTATATTTTCAGAATTTGGGAAAGGGAAATATCTTGTTTAGTAGCATTTTCAGGAATATAATCTGAGTCTATAAATATTTCTTCTTTTGAGTTTTGGACAGCCTTGACTAGTTTTATTACTCTGTTTTGTAACTTTATTTATAATCATGCCATATGATTGTATATATCATGTTGATGATGAAAGAAAAGTAAATATTTTGGATGAGTTTATTTGTATTCATTTGTATATTTTAGTAGCTATATAGTATGTTGTTTATTTTAAGATACACGTAAAAAGAAAATTTGAAAAATTTTTAAAACTAGATATTGAGATTTATTTTTCACAACTCAACACGATAAGACATATCATATCAGTGGGCCTTGTCAGGTTGGGTTGTAACACCACAGTATCACAATGCCACTCCTAGAATCACGGCATGAATTAATTTTCTAAAATTTTAGGGAGCTAAGCATCGCGATGCCGCCAGCTAGTGGCGCCTAAGGGAAATTTTTTCATATATTTCATAACAAGCAAATAAACCTCTAAGACCCACTTAAAAACACATCCAAACCTTTACATGCATATAAAAATATTCCCATACACATGTAGATAGGTTTGAATATATAAATTCAGTAGATTACCTTAAATTAGGTCATGTCCAATTAGGTAAAATAATGTACTGATCAGCATGTGTTACACCTTAGAGCCTTCACCAAAGCCTCTAGTCACTTCCAGACCTTTAATTTTGATATGTTAAGCATTAAACTGCATTTTGGTTGACCCACTTTCACCCCTAGTTGACTAGGGGTCAAAATGACCAAAATACCCCTATGGGGTTCAAACATTGATTTCCGACCAAATGAACTCCGAATTGAACGCAACCATCTCCAACAAGTTTCAAATATCATTTCAAACCTGTTGGACCCATTTCCAACCCCTGGGTCAACCTGGTTGACCAAGTCAACAGGTTTGACCCAAGAGGCCCCTTAAAGGTCCAAACAGGTGTTTTGAACCAAATGACCTCCCCAGACCTTAGGACCACCTCCGATGGTCTCCAAATATCATTTCAAATTGATTAAACTCATTTCCAGACCCTGGACCCACTAGGTTGATCAAGTCAACCATGATTGACCTGATGAGCCCTTAAGAGTTCAAATGGGTCATTTCAACCCATTTAACCAGATCAATGTCTTTAAACCTTTAAACTCATTCAATTCAATATCTTGAATATTTCTAAACTCATTTTGAGTCAAACTCAAGTCATTTTGACCAAGTCAATCCATTTTGACTTGATCAAATCCATATAAAACCCTTCATACCCATTTAGGTTTCAACCCATGGCTTTATACTTATACTCCCTCTAAACAACTTCAAGCAGCTGGAATGGACACTTGGCTGCCACCTCAACAGTCAAAGTGGTCAGTTGACCAGTCAACACATGGTCAACAAACCCTTAAATGACCAAATCTTTAAGCTTGAGTTAATCCACTCTATTCCAGTAGCCTAAATAAGTTCCAGAACCTTCTAAGTGCTATTTAAAACCCAGCTTAAGCCTTGGATTAAGCTCCAATCTGCCTCATGTGCAAATAAGGCCAAAATCCACTTTCCACCTAAGTGCCCTTGGGCTGTCCTTGTTCTCAGCCTTTCAACCACTCCCTTGCCACTTGGCATGCATCTAGGGAGTGTACAATTAAATCCTAGTCGTCCATTCATTCCAGGGACGTTTGAATAGGGTAAACCCCTCAAGGGCCGTGACTCTCTCCATCTAGCTTTCTCTCACCATTCAAGCCCTCTCCAGACCAGAGCTATTCTCTTCTTAGCTTCTGGGAGTTCTATTTTGATTTCCTACATCAAAACCCAGCGGTTGGAGGCTCCCGCCAGTGAGCTTTCCGGCCAACCAAAGCATTTCTCATTCAATCGCTTCTACCGCTCGATCCAGGCATTTTCAAGGCAAGGGATCTTCTACAAAAAGGAGCGTGGACAGCCTACAAATGCAACCATCCCTTAAACGGTTCAATCCGTCCCTTATCGAGGTGGAAATACTAAACCCTAGCGTAAGACACATAGGGTTATTTAACTTTTTGAAGAGCTCATTTTAAGCCATCTTTTTTAATCCCCAGAATTTCTGTTCATTCAATTAATCTAAGTTTAAAATTTTGTTTAATTTTATCAAGCATGTTGAGAGAACGAGCCATTCCTTTAGTTTAGGGTATTCGTTCGGCAGTGCATGAACTGCACGTTAGACGGGCCGTTGATTTCGAGATCAACGGCCTAGATCGCGTTATAGCGCGGTTTTGCAAAATGGTGCAGTTCGCTCGGTCGAACAAAATCTCGTCCGGCTTAATCCAGTCCGTGCGTTCGGAACTGCGGGATTGGATCCTACCGTTTGATCTCCCTCCGCGAGATCAGAACCGCGGGATTTGATCTGAGCCCTTAATCTCATCCGCGGATGATCCAACGCTGGAGACGAGTTGCTTGCGTGGATAAGTGAATGCCGCGTGGACCCCGCGCCGCCGCCACGCGTTTGATCCAACGCCCGCCACCTGTCCCAATGATTGCCGCCGGGTTGATTAAAGGATTTTAATTAAAATTAAAACCTTTTAATTACCAGAAAATTCAAAAAAATATTAAAAATTAAATACTTTCCAGAAAATTAAGTATTATATATCAAATTGCTCATAATTTCAAGGCCTTTAATTTTAAAAAAAAATTTATTTAAAATATTCTATATATTTTAAATAATTTAAAATATTAATTATTTGGTTATTTTAATTATTATTTAATTAAAATTAATCCAAATATTCCAAAATTTTATTTTCAAATTATTTTAAATAATCAGAAGATCTCTTAAAGATATTTTAAAATATTTTGATAATATTTTTAATTATTTAGTTTTAAAACTTATATATATATATATATATATATTTTTTAAAGTTTATTTTAAATTTATATCTATTTAAATCTTTAAATTTTAAGAGATCTCCCTTGAAATTTTAAACTTTGATTAAGCATACTTGAACAAAATTAATGGGGAGTGGTGGTTAATTAATTAGCAATTATTTTAATTGTTCATTGGTTAATCTCTTAATTAATCAAGTTTTATCTTGTTAATTGCATGCTTAAGGTGCACACACCACCTAGCCTAGGTTCTCCTAGATTTAAGGACTTACTTGCTTACTATTGTGTATTGATTCTATGTTTAGTCAAGGGTTAGTCAAAACTTCAATTTAAACCTAGTTAACCTAGTGACATCGTTAAGGACAAGAATTAAGGGCATGTTTAGAAAACTTAGAGAAATCCTAAGAATTAGGATATACATTATTTGAACATGAAATTTGAACCACCTGAACATAGTGACACCTACAACCCTTAGAGAAATCTTTACTGGTTTTAGAAGTCATTAAGCCCCCTAATTAATTCTCCTAAGTTTAAACCTTAATTAGCCCTCAAAACTTCCAGAAATTGTAATAAATCCATTTTTAACCCAAAAAAATATGTATAACCCCTCTAACTGACCAGAATTCAATCTTTAACTCATGAAAATTAAAATCCAATTTATTTGACAGCAAATTAAACCTTTATTTAATTTTAAGAAAAATTGAATATTTAATTAATATAATTAATTAAAAAATATTAAAAACTCCAAAAATTTCCCAAACACTTGGGAATCTCTCCTTAGGTCATTCCTGGCCTTTGGAGCTTATTTCAAGGAGTTGGGATCTCATTTGGAGTAAAATCACAAAAAGGCCCTTTAATTAAACCATTTTGAGAATTTAATAAATACATAAACTTCAAATATTCATAACTAATTCCAGAAAAATCCAAATCACCCAAACTCACTTGCATTCAATTCCTAATAAGGTCTAATATTTATTAAAAATATTAAATTCCAGAAATCTGTAATATTTCAAAAAGTCAACAAATCGATCAATTCTAGGTCAAAACTAGTTCAAAACTTCAAACCTTTGTAACTAAATCTAGAAAAATCCAATTTCAACGTAATTACCCTCTAACTGATCGTAGTGAGGTCTAGTATTTTAATAAAATGTTAACATTCCAGAAAACACCCTCAATTTAAAAGTCAACTTTTCACCCTTTTAATTAAATGATTAAAATATTCCAAAATTCATAAAACTCAAAATCATTCTAAAACTCCAGAAAATGTTAGTTTAATGTTTAAAACATTCAAAAAACCTTTTAAAACACAACAATCATCCTAAAGATGAAGTTTATTGGCTGGACTACTCCGGGTTGCGGGGCTAAGTGTCCTAAGGAGGCTGGTTCCTCGAGCCTGGTGGCACAACGCCACGAATGGATTCTAAGGGGTGTTAAACCTTAAAATAGATTAATCATTAATTATTTAACCTTTTAAAATCTCTAATTCAATTACATTAATTTGGTTTATCGGCTGGACTACTCCGGGCTGCGGGGCTAAGTGTCCTAAGGAGGCTGATTCCTCGAGCCTGGTGGCACAACGCCACGAATCGATTAATGGCAAACTCAAATTAATCAAACTTTAAAAATCAGCAACCAAACACTTCTAATAAAATTTATTAACTCTTAAACTATAATCAAATCTTCAATTACTTAATTATACCGGGTACCACTGGGTAACCCAGGCCTACGAGGCTATTAACTTAGCCCCAATGAAGGTGAAATAAACTTCACGGCCTCGGTGTGAAACAAAGGTGATATCCAACAAATAATTAAATAATTCTTAAAATTAACCTTAAGCCATTAATACTTGAATTCAAACTTAAATCCCTTAAACCTTCCAACCAATTAAACCTTAATCAACTTTAATTAATGATCCTATTTAGGACATATCAAAACCACACAGCCTACCTCACACACTTTAGATTATTTGCTAGGACAACCGACTCTAGTTTTAGGCTAGGCCGGTGTTTACTTTATCGCTGTGTGCCGGATTTTTGAGTTTTCACTGCACGTTGTTTGCTAGTTTAGAATTGATTGATTGTTTATTTATTTACTGCAATCTGTTGAGCACTTTAAATTTCAATTATATCAGCTGTTTGAGATCAAATATTAACTGCTTGAGATCAAATATTAACTGCTTGAGATCAAATATTAACTGCTTGAGATCAAATATTAATTGCTTGGGATCGAATATATAACTGTTGATTATTAGGATAACCTCGTAGGATCAAGTCTAGATTTTTCTTTTAAATTCAAATGTAAATTTGATTTGATATGGTTGTAAGTATTCAAAGTGATTTGAGTTTGGGATATTGATATCCAACTTGAATTCCAAAGAGGAGAAGACATCCCTAAAGGGGAGAGTCTTCGTCCATTTGGAAGATCAAGTTTGGATACTCTTCAAATATCCAAAGAGGAAAGATAACACCCTGATCAAGGGGGAGTTTCTTTTCATTTGGATATCCGGAACCGACGATCCAAGAAACAGCAGAAGGACGAATAAGTGGATAACGAGAAGACCCATTCTCAAAGTCACTTGAGTCTTAGGATTAAAATCCGGGTTGTAGTCAGTGGTGCTCGGCCACTTTAATTTTCTGCAAAATTCTGTGATGTAATAATAAGGGGCACTTGCCTACGGACATTCAATTTGATATATCTAATTTGATTGATTTATTTAAATTGATTGCGCATTAGAGATACCTGCTTTTCTAGTCTTTTTACCTGCATGCCGACTTTGATTTGATCTGGAATTTGATCGTAGGCTCTTAAGGACTTAATAAAAAAATTCTACTTAAATCAAATTAAAAATATTTAGGCTCACATAGAAACTCTAACGAATTTAAGAAGTAAGCCTGGGATCGCCGGAAGTTCTCATTTCATAGCCTAAATTCAAATTCAAGCCTTTAATTGAGTCGATTAGCATGCATTAGATTAATAACAAATTAAACTTCTAAAACTTTAAGTTGCATTTTTAGCTTAAGCATCAAACCCAACATAAGTCAAAGGGGCCAATTAGGATCCGCTCTAGATGTTGGCCCCGCTCTCAAAAACTTTTCTTAAACAACGTCCCTACCACTCAACATGAAAAGACCGGACACATGATTTTAAATCGTTTAGGTGGTTTAGCTGGCTCCCCAATCCAGGCCGGGGTAAGACCAGATTCGCATTGCACTAGCTAGGTTCGGGTCACTTTTTCAGTACCCAATTTAGACTTAGGTTCTGAGGCAAGCTCGGGCTATAAAACCTCAACTTCCGGGAATCGAATCCCAAATTTCTAATAAAATTGATCACTTAAACATTAAATCACTTTCAATCAAATTTAAGCCCAACATTTAGGATAGGCTGGAGTGTTTCTGAAATGATTCAGAATCTCAAAACACCTCCTACCCTTCTTCCTTTGATTCCAGAAATAAGTCTTCAATTTTGATCCAATCTCATTTGAAATTCCAATCCTTAAGCTCCTTTGATATCCAGCTTTGAAATCTAAATGAAATTTACACCGCTATTTTAATCGAGAGTATTCATAGGAAATTCTTATTTCCTATGATGTAATTAACTACGAGGGCTTGCGCTCGTAGGAGATTTAGAAACCCATACCTGATTTTTAAAATCAACTTTTTCAAAATTCCTAATTAATTTTCTTTGGGAAAAATCAAAATTTTAACGATCGTTACCTCCACTTTCAAACGATCAATAGTGATTGATAACTTCTTTCCTCGGAGAGATATATCAATTTCTATTGTGATTTTGATTATGAAATTAACAATCTCTTATCCGAATTATTATAGTTAAACAATCGATTGAATGTCATTTTGATCTTTCGAGATCATATGTCATTTCCCCTTGAGTTTGACTATGATAATTCAGATGAATTTAAAATTCTAAAATTTGAACCCATTAGGGAACGATATGATCATCTCTCGAGGTGATATATTGTTCATAATAATGTGTTCAATTTTAAAATTCAAAATTAAACATTTCTCAAAGATAATTAAATATTTTTCAAAACTATACATACAAAAATAATTTTTTTTAATCAAAACAGCTATGTAGACTCGAACCTAACTCTCTCTTTTCTTTCCTATCCCTTATCCCATTCTCCTTCCTGTTCTTCTTATCTTTTCCCCCAACCAAATGAACGTGGTACCAAACTACCTCTATGGCCTCAAACCTTGCTTTGTCTCTTTTACTTTATATTTTAAATATAATTGTTGTGGGCTAGAACATATATGGTGATAGAGTACTACGTCTTAGCGTTGTACGGATATTCAGCTCACACACATAGAACATAATATGTTTTTATGTGGAAAACCCTGGAAAGGGGAAAAACCATGGGGTTTGTCCCAATTTGAAATGATTCAATTAGTATTTGGGTAGATTACAATGGACTGACTCATCCCTGAGGGCGATTAGATTATAAATGTCAACCATTTGGTTGAAATCTAGTGACAAACATGAATGAAAGTCCAACATCACTTGGTGGATTGGGAGAAGTCTGGAGCTACTTGAAAATTCGGACGTCAGTTGGTAGCCTAGCGTTGGTTTGGTAGAACTTCAGTGTCGGGAGATGATCCAGTAGAAGTTCGACATCAAATGGTGGTCCGGCAAAACTCTTAACGTCAAGTGATGGTATGATAGAACTTTGGGGCGTCTCTGGTCGTCAAGTGATGGTCCGGTAGAACTATGGGTGTCAGGTTGTGGTCTGGTAGAACTTTAGGGTTCAGGTGGTAGTCCGACATAAGTCTAGGCTAGGGGTGTCAATTCGGGTCAACCCGTCGGGTTCGGGTCGAACCCGACCCGACACGGATCTAAACGGGTCAACCCGAACCCGACCCGTTTGCAAAAACGGGTCGAGCATTTCAACCCGGACCCGACCCGGCCGGGTTGCCGGGTTGACCCGACTCGACCCGCGACCCGGCAGTGGGTGACGCGCGGCAGCGGGGCAGCGGCGACGGTGGGGGCAGTAGCGGCGACGGCGCGGGGCAGCGGAGACGGCGGGCGGCAGCGGCGAAGGCGCGGGCGTCACGCTGCTCTCGGCACGCGGGCGGCAGCGCTCTCGGCACGCGGGCGGCAGCTGCTCTCGGCACGCGGGCGGCAGCTGCTCTCGGCACGCGGGCGGCAGCGCCGCAGCGGCACGCGGCAGCCGATCTCGGCACGCGGCACTCGCGCGGCAGCCGATCTCGGCACGCGGGCAGCGGGCAGGGCAGCGGCCGGGCAGGGGGCAGCCGGGCAGGGCAGCGGCCGGGCAGGGGGCAGGGCAGAGCGGGCAGCGGTCAGGCAGCAAAAAATTCATTTTTTTTAAATAAACGGGTTTGCGGGTTGACCCGGCGGGTTGCCGGGTCAACCCGAACCCGACCCGTTTATCAAACGGGTCGAATTAGAGAACCCGAACCCGACCCGTTTATCAAACGGGTCGGGTCCAACCCGGATTTTCCGGGTCGGGTCCGGGTCGGGTTTTCGGGTCGGGTCAAATATTGACACCCCTAGTCTAGGCCTCATGTGGTGACCCGACAGAACTTCAGTCCTTAAGTGGTGGTCCGGTGTGAGTTCAGGCCTCATGTGGTGGTCCAATAGAACTTCGAGCCTCAAGTTGTGATCCGGTGGAACTAAGGGTCTCCAATGATGGTTCGGCGGAGTTCAGGGCCTCAAGTGGTGGTCCGGCGGAACTCAGGGCCTCATGTCGTGGTCCGACGGAGCTCAAGGCCTTAAGTGGTGGTTCAACGGAACTCATGGCCTCAAGTAGTGGTCTGGCAGACCTCAGGGCCTCAGGTGGTGGTCCTGCGAAATTCAGGGCCTTAAGTGATGATCTAGTAGACCTCATGACCTCAAGTGGCGGTCCGGCGAAACTCAGGGCCTCAAGCGCTGGTCTGATGGAACTCAAGGCCTCAAGTGGTGTTCTGACAGAACTTAGGGCCTCAAGTGTGAAAGTTCGTTAGGGATGTTAGGCCCTATGAACTGACCCAAAGCTAATTAATTAGAGAGAGAGAGGTGAATTGGTAAAAATATCTTTCAATTAAAACACAAATTAAAACCAATATCACCACAAAGAAAATCAAATGTGAAAATTAAATATATAAGTAATAAAGGAAAGAATACGCCAGATTTATAGTGGTTCGGTTAAACTTTGACCTACGTCCACTCCTTGGAGGCACCCCCCAAGTATTGCACTAAACTAAGTGTCTCTCCTTTAGCCCCCACAGCTAGGCGGAGAAGCCCTTATAAAATCAGTTTCACCTTCCCCGGTGAGGCGGAGTCACCGGGTCCTTTGACACCAAAGAGATCTTCTTCTTTGGTGAACTTCCCTCGAGACAAGCCTTGAATCCGACGGTATTCAGGTGCGAGCTTGCCGGAGTAACCGTGTGGAACCCCCTCCACACTCCCTTGAGTCCCCCTCACAGGATCTTCTCCCTCTCTCAAACTTCACCCTTTCTTCACTCCCTTTCAAGCTCTCTCTTCAAGTTTCCCTCAAAAGAATGAAGCTACAATGGCTGTAAAAGATACTTACCAAGTGGCATGTCATATCTTAAATAGAACATCTCAAAATGAGCTCATTAATGCAAGTTACCGACTTTATCGTCCAGGACGATACTAATATCGTCATGTATGTTCAGTGCAAAATAAGCCCAATCAGCCGGGACGATTTGAGACGATCAAAAGAAGTTTGTTCATATCGTCCAGGACGATAATATATCATCCTGGACGATCAGAACAAATTGTGGAATATCGTCCTTAACATTGCCCTGAAAAATAGCTTTATGATGTGCAATCGTCTAGCGTATCGGCCTGGATGATTTTGCGATCGTCCAGAATGATTTGATCGTGCAATCAAGTTATAATTGATTTCCTTAAATTCCAGATAAATTTTAGAAAAAATGTCCTAGATCGTCCTGGACGATATTTAATAGTCTTGGACGATCCTCTAGATGATGTCCAAAAATAAGTAATTCCTAAATAGATCCGACGGCAGATTCTTTCTGTTTCGAGCCTATCGCCCCGGCCGTTACAAAATCGTTCAGGACGATGTTATTTGCATAATGACGGCTGCTTTAATAAGGATGCCCTAATTAGGGTTTCTGCTTTTGAACTGATGGTCCAGGACGATATAAAATCATCATGGACGATGTTACAAAAAATAATAAACATTAGGGAACAATCAGAGAATCTTCCAAGTTACAAAGCATCAGGAGTCACACCACATACAATAGACTCAAGAAAGGAAAAGGGTTACAAATTGACTCAGACCTAGTCTACCCAATCTTGAGATGGTTCCAAATTGCAGTCCGATAGTGTGAACCTGAAATGTTAGTAGATAAGACAGTCGTAGAGAAATAAGAGTGTTTGTTATCATCAAAATAATAAACCATTAAAATAGATCCGCAATAATCTCCCCCTTTTTGATGATGACAAATCAATTTGAATTTGCAAATAGGAAAATATTTTTTCCTAATCTCCCCCTCACTAGAATAAAACTTTAAAAATATGGGAGATAAAAAAATTTATTGTTTTTTAATTTTTTTAAAGAAAGAAAAAATAATAAATGATACAAATTCAACAATACATTCTCCCCCTTTGATATTATCAAAAAGAGAAGGGGTACAAACAAAATAATTTAAAGACAAAATGATCTCTCATATAGTGAACAAAACAAATATTCTTAAAATGAGAAAGTTACATCTTGATTTTAATCGAAAACTTAGTAGAATTGTATTGACAACGTATAGCCCAGAAAATGTTAGAAATTCAGAATTTGATAATCCAAACTCAAGTTCTTTAAAAAGGCTCAAAAACTTTTTAATTCAATATCTAAATCATGGAATAAATTAGAAAAAGAAACACTAATTTTTTAAAACTTATTTCACAAAATATATATAATAGAAGATTAATGCACGAATTATTGAATCAGGAATCATGTTTTTCAAAATCAAGTATCAAAAGTATCAAGCGTTTTCTTAAGCTTTTAAGAAATATAAGAATGGTAAGCATTAAATTTTGTGGGCTCATTTTATGCCTCTTGTCAATTTGAATGGTGCTCTTTGTGCATCTTTTGATTTTTGATACACTTTTGTGTATATTTTTAAATTTGCGTCTTTGCGCATCTTTTATTTTTGACATCATTGACCGTTTTTTTTAATATGCTACATTTCTGAAATATTAAAAACAAAAGTAAATCCATCCTATTGATAAAGAGAATTCTTGATTAAGAAAATTATGAGTTAGATT
The DNA here is from genome assembly GCA_022539455.1 of Dendrobium nobile. NCBI lineage: Eukaryota > Viridiplantae > Streptophyta > Magnoliopsida > Asparagales > Orchidaceae > Dendrobium > Dendrobium nobile. Next base: position 73,741,071 of record CM039733.1, read on the forward strand.
TAATAACTTGCAAAAGATCTCTATGCGATAAATAAAATGTATGGAGATAAAAAATTTTAGTTTCAAAGACTAATTTAAAATATGAAAATGATTTTAAATCAAAAGTAGAATAACCTCTTTTAGAAAATAGAGATTGATAGTCAAAAATATGAGTTTCATTCCTTTGACTGTTTTTAGAGGTCAATCACAACTTACCAAAGATTTCAAGAAAAAATAGAAAGTAGATTTTTCATTTTTAGAAAAGTGAATGTATATGTTGATCAGAGAAAAAATTTCACGAAACAAAAAAAAATTCAAAGAATAAACAAAAATATAAAATATAAAATAAAAATCAAAACAAAACAAATAAATAAAAAAATAAAATAACTAAAAACAAAACACAACACAAACACACAAACAAGGCTTTTAACCATTATCTTTCTCCTGGTCCGATGCTTCAGAAACTAAGTCTGCCCAGGAGATTTTTTGTTTTTCATTATCTCCCCAGTTTAAAATTTGCTTCACATTACTCTTTTCTTTTACTGGAAGAATTCTTAAATTAGGGCACTGATTTTTCATATGATTAGGCTTCCTATAACGAAAGCAAATAACGTTAGGAGAAATATTAACATCATTATCATTTTTACCTTTGTTCCACTTTTATTGATGCTTATGCTTTGGTGAGCTTTTTGATTTGCTTGATAAGTCATTGCATTCGTCACCAACTAAGCTATATATTTTTGTATCTTCAACTTTTATAACAATCATTTCATCTGCATCCACAAGTCTTTGACCCAAACTTTGCTCGTAGGCAATGAGTGAGCCAATCAAAATTTTAATAGAATATTCATTCAAATCTTTTAATTCACAAATAACAATTACTTTAGCATCAAACTTATTTAGTAGACACCAAAGAATTTTGTAAACTTTTTTAAAATTTGAAAATTCTTTTCCTAAATCATGCAATGATGTTACAATTTAGATAAACCTAGTATACATCTATAAGATTTTCTCATAAGGTTTCATGGAAAATAGTTCATAACCATGCATTAATATATTCAACTTGGATTGCTTGATTTCACTAGTGCTTTCGTATATGGTGTGTAGTTTATCCCAAATTTTCTTACCAGTAGTGCACGTGGATACTAACATAAAATCTTCAAAAATTAAAGCACAGAAAAAATAATTTAAAGATTTTACATTTAGTTGAGCATCGATTTGTTCATCTCTATTCCATTGACTAAAAGAAATGTCAGTTTTAATTCCATATAAAATACGTAACGTTGATGAATAATCAGTTAAAATCATATTCCACATACAAAAATCAATCGATTGCAAAAAAATAGACATGCGAATTTTTCAAAAATCAAATGTAATATTTTCAAACAAAGGTGGTCTGGTGATTGAATAACCTTCCGCAATATTATGATTTAAAAAATTAGTCATGGATCAAAATTCAAAAGCTTTTAAAAACTAGATCTTATGAATACCGCTCTGATACCACTTGAAAGATCGTCAGGGATGTTAGGCCCTATGAACTGGCCCAAAGCTAATTAAGAGAGAGAGGTGAATTGGTAAAAAATATCTTTCAATCAAAACATAAATCAAAACCAATATCACCACAAAGAAAACCAAATGCGAAAATTAAATGCGGAAGTAATAAAGAAAAGAACACACCAGATTTATAGTGGTTCGGTCAAACCTTGACCTACGTCTACTCCTTGGAGGCACCCTCCAAGTATTACACTAAACTAAGTGTCTCTCATTTAGCCCCCACAGCTAGGCGGAGAAGCCCTTACAAAATCACTTCCACTTTCCCCGGTGCGGCGGAGCCGCCCGGTCCTTTGACACCAAAGAGATCTTCTTCTTTGGTGAACTTCCCTCGAGACAAGCCTTGAATCCAACGGTATTCAAGTGTGAGCTTGCCGGAGCAACCGTGTGGAACCCCCTCCACACTCCCTTGAGTCCCCCCTCAATGGATCTTCTCCTTCTCTCAAACTCCACCCTTTCCTCACTCTCTTTCAAGCTCTCTCTTCAAGTTTTCCCCAAAAGAACGAAGCTATAATGGCGGCCAAAGACACTTATCAAGTGTTATGTCATAGCTTAAGTAAAAGATCTCAAAACAAGCTCATTAATGCAAGTTGCTGACTATATCGTCCAGGACGATACTAATAACGTCCAGGACGATACTAATATCGTCCTGTACGATTAGTGCAAATTAAGCCCAATCAGCCGGGACGATTTGAGACGATCAAAAGAATTTTGTTCATATCATCTCGTCCTGGATGATCAGAACAACTCATGGAATATCATCCTGAACATTACACTGAAAAACAGCTGTCTGATGTCCAATCGTCCAGCGTATCGGCCTGAATGATTTTGCGATCGTCCAGGACGATTTGATTGTGCAATCAAGTCATAATTACTTTCCTTAAATTCCAGAGAAATTTTGGAAAAATATCTTAGATCGTCCTGGACGATATTTAATAGTCCTGGACGACCCTCTGGACGATGTCCAAAAATAAGTAATTCCTAAATAGATCTGGCGACAGATTCTTTCATTTTCGAGTCTATCATCCCGGCTGATACAAAATCGTCCAGGATGATGTTATTTTCATAATGACGGCTGCTTTAATGAGAATGTCATAATTCGGATTTCTGCTTTTGAACCGATCGTCCAATCGTCCTGAACAATGTTACAAAAAATAGCAAACATTAGGGAACAATTAGAGAATCTTCCAAGTTACAAAGCATCAGGATCCACACCACATACAATAGACTCAAGAAAGAAAAAGTGCTACAAATTGACTCAGACCTCCCAATCTTGAGCTGGTTCCAAATTGCAGTCCAATAGTGTGAACCTGAAATGTCAGTAGATAAGGTAGTCGTAGAGAAATAAGAGTGTTTGTTATCATCAAAATCATAAACCATTAAAATAGATTCACAACAAAGTGGTGGTCCGACGGAACTCTAAGCGGTGGTCAGGGAGGCAAGGAGGCAAGAGCGATCTCCGATCTATGTCTTTTTTCCTTATGCTTAAGGTCCATTTTCAAGAGGAATGAGGGGTCTATTTATAGGAGTGGCATGACCCATAAATAGGAGGAAAATCAAGGGTAAATGGAGAGTGGTTTGGATGGACGATCGATGTTGAATCACTTGATCATAGACCATTCATAGACATTTGAAGGTCTTAATGATGTCGTAATTCCGTGTTGTTGGTCTCTTTGGATTTGACTCGTTGAGCCGCTCGATTCGACTATAAGCATGTCACGTCTGAAAACCGTTTGGTAACCCAAATTGTGATTTGAACCTTTCAATAGTACTTCGGGTCCTTGATTTGAACCCATTTGGGCTCAGATTGAGTCGAATTTGGTGTCGTTGGTTCATATTTATGAGACGTTCAGTTTGACTATAAGTTTGCAAAACCGGAGTTCGAATGGTCCCAATTATAATTTTAAAAGTTTACAACTTGATTTTGCCTCGAGATTCATGCTCGATCAAGATACTTTTTTTGATGATGTATCAATAATGACCCATCAATGTAAATGCTTTTCTTCTTATCATGTTCTTCACTCCAATAGCAAGTAAATTATTTATATAATAATTTAATATTAAAATAATATATGATTAATTATAAGTTTTAGATATCAAATATAAAAATATATACATTTTTTATGAATGCTGGTTTCTCCATATTGTATTACCTAAATTTTTATAATTACCAAATGTCTAATTTCTTTTCAAATTAGATATTATATAAATAAATATAAGTTTTAGATATTAAATATAATTTTAATATATTTATGAATATTTACTTTTCTGGTTTCTCCATATTTATCTTGTTCCATGAGCTACTTAAATTGCACTCAAGTTTAAAAAAAAAAAAAAAAAAACAAATTCCCACCTGAAATCTTGGTTGGCGGAGTGCAGAGCTCCGAGAAAGCGGGAGAGCCACCAACAGAGACAAAATAACGAGGAATATAATTAAAAATTACCAAAAAAACAAAGCCAAAAAAAAAAAAATATCGAATGTTACAATTTGTATTTATATACGTATAAATTCATATAGATTAAATTAATAATCCTTCGAACTCTTTCTGTTCCTCAACTCCGGTCGTATTTTAATTTCATACTTTCGCTTTCATTCACTGTCTCCTCGCCGTCCACCTACCAGATCTAGCGATCCGGCTATCTCCGTCGGCGACATCGCCCTCTGCCTCGCCGGTGCTTCCAAGGTACCGAACAATTACCACATGTTCTATCTCTCTCTCTCTCTCTCCAACTGTTTTAGCCGCCGTTAGCTCGGGATGGCTGGAGACGGCGGGATTCCCGCTGATCCGGAGCTTTCCTGCCGGCCCGCATGTTTACAGGTTCTTTCTTTGCTTCGCTGAAGCTGGGAATGATTGGACGAGGTTGAATGTTTTTCGTAGTTACATATTTGTAGTCTCGGTGGCCGGAAATTATGCATTGATTTTGAGGAGGAGGAGGAGGAGGAGACGGCATTTTGTTTTATTATTGTTGGGTATTTATTAGCTTGCAGGTTATGGCGGGCTTCTTATTTAGGCTGTTTGTCCGCGGCGTTTGATAATCATTTATTATAGTTTGATTGGGAAAGCAAAGGACAGGGAAGACAACAGATGAGACAAAGGTCGATGGATATTTTCATGTTGTTTTGCTTGCAATTTTCGGAAAGAAAAATATTCCCATTATTTGTATTGTTTAATTGATTTCGCGTCATTAATGTATTGCCTTTTAGATAACAATCCTCCAGTAGAGGTTTCCATTTAAAAGCCCCCTTTTCTCGCTATATTGAATGGAAAGTCTTTGTTAGCGTTTGAGAATTTGTTTTGTTTCTTTGTTCAAATTTGACAGTTATCCTGCACATTGCCTAGTGACAAAATTGTGATGAGAAGTGTATTTTTCGATGCAAAGAAATGCTTCTTATTTGCAAGCATGGCAGCTCTACAGGTTGGAAAGAAGGGATTTTGCATATCAATTGTAAAGTCAATGTAGTAAGGCTCTGTGGAGGAAAGTACATAAAGCCTTGGAGGTAGCCATTTGGTACAAGCAAAGAATGCCGGTCTTGCGCTCCAGAGCAGCATCAGGAAGGCCAATATGGATTATTGTCTTGGTGTCCCTGGTGTGTTTCTCATTGATTGTGGCTTACATCTATCCACCTCAGAGTTACTCCAACTGTTATTTCTTTGCCTCAAGCGTTTGTAGCCCGTTCAAGGATTGGCTTCCTCCAATAAACCCCCGTGTGCTTACTGATGAAGAGATTGCTTCTCGGGTCGTTTTCAAAGACATCCTGTCCATGCCACTTGCCAAAGTGAACATTCCTAAAGTTGCTTTCTTGTTTTTAACTCCAGGTTCATTGCCTTTTGAAAAGCTATGGGAGAAATTTTTTGAGGTGGGACTTTCTGCACTTTCATTATTATGGCTTCATTTGGGACATCTTTTTTATTGTTTCTTAAAGAGACTTTTTTTTTACTAGAAAGCCGTTTTAAGAAGCAGTAAAAAAGCCGTCCCAAACAAAGCCTATGTAATTGTTTTGCTTATTACTCTGTTAAATCTGAATGACTCCAAGCTCATAATAACCTAAGGCTAGAAGAGCCTATTACTATAAAACACTCCAAAACTTTGTTTGTTGGAAAGCATTAGGTTTTACAGTTCTCTGTTTAAAAATGTGGTCTGACTTCTTGTTTAATTGAAATGATGCTACAAACTGATAGGGATACCAAGAAACCTGAAGGAATTATCTGATATGTAAAAACGTATTTCTTTAGCATATAGGGAATAATTGAACAGCACTACTAATTGTTTAACTTCTTGTTGTTTGCTTATTGAATTTTGCAATAAGCAGAATGCCTGTTAGCTAAATGTTTTATTTTCTTATTGTTTGAGTTACTAAAATGTTTGCTGCTCCCAGACTTTATTTCATTTTATTTCTCCAATACATATCTGACAGGGCCATGAGGGTAAATACTCTATTTATGTACATGCGTCGAGAGAAAAATCAGTACACATCAGCCCCATTTTCATTGGACGCGACATTCGTAGTGCGAAGGTATGCAAACCGTATCCTCTCTCTCTCTCTCTCTCTCTCTCTCTCTCTCTCTCTCTCTCTCTCTCTCTCTCTCTCTCTCTCTCTCTCTCTCTCTCTCTCTCTCTCTCTCTCTCTGTGTGTAATATATAAAGCTGTGGATGCAATCGATGCCCTAATTCTATGAGAATAATAGTCAACATTTATGTTATATGGCTGAGTGAAAAGCTGAAAATTGTTCATGATTTAGATTATGTCATGTATCGTTATAGGGTTTGAGTAATTGCCAACAAGGATCAGAAAGTTGAAATTTGAGTAATTTAGTGCTATGCATGCTCTTAGAGAAAAGTTGGACTTAAATTAGTTCGCTCACCAAAAAGTTGTGCAAATCGTCTTAAAAAGCATGCAAACTTTACCCAATTCAAATAACTTAGTGCATTATATGGTCGTGTGTTTTGGAGAATCAAGAGGACAAGACATACTCTTAATAATTTGAAGCATTTGAAAAAAAGATATTAAATTAAAAAAATTAAGAATAGAAAGAAAAAAGAAATTTGAGAAAATTATAAAAATATTTGTGCATTCTATAATATTCTTACTCTCATTGTGAGGCGTATGACCCATTTTAGTTCTAAAAATTTAGAAGCGCAATGCCCCCCTCCCCCATGAAATTTCCTTAAAATTTTAAAAGAGGGTTCTATTGCCTTGTAGCATGGAATTCAACTCCTGGGCATGATCATCTGCAGATAAGCAAACGAATAAAGTTAGTAGGGCACCTGAATTATCATATACAAATTAAAGTAAATGTACAATCGAGTTGCCTCGCCTATAGAGTTGGTTCATAAGTCCCAACTTTATTGTTTTCCTCAAGTCTTTGGGATGCAAGTCCGAATCTGCAATGCAATCCATGTTATAATTTAATATTTGAGATTTAATTTAAATATAGTATACTTATCAATTCTTGTAAGCCCGATTCTCCATGAATGAGTAGACAAAGTTGATAAGGTTCATAACTTGACAATTTATTAATCTTATCCTTTGTGAGTAAATGATAGTTGATAAGTTTTGTGGCACAATAATCTTCGTGTATAAATAAATGCGTACCTTTCCCTAGATTGGCAAACTATTGTCATTACCATCCTATATCGCAAAAGATAATCTAAACATAATGATCCTCTGCATGTCCTGAGGCTTCTACACTCCACTATGATTGGTTTGATTATCTCTATTCATAATCAAAAGGCATCCCATAATTGTGCACTTAAATTTCAAGACTTCTCTTTTGGCAATTGGGTCCTTTTTCCAATAATGGCATATTCAAAGCATGATCATAATCAAAGGGAAGTCTGTCTAACCTAAGTTCACCTACAAAAAATATAAAATATATAATAAATGTACAAAAAAAAGTCAAGTAATAATCGTCTTCTTTATACTTAAAGCCCATCCATCTTCTACACCAATTTGCCAAATATGACTTGAGTTTAACTAAAGCTCATAAAGGGTTAATGACATATCAAGTATAATCATATGATTACACTAAAAATTCCACACTAACATGGATGCGATATGTAATTCTAACTATGTGGGTAGCCCTATTGTGATGACACCACTATATTATGATTATGACCTAAGCCTGGATGTAACAAAATAGTTAAGTCTATAAGTTGTGAGACAGAATTCACATCTAATAGGGCATGAAGCCCTATGTTAGTCAAGTTCGGCTTAAAATTGGCCTTTCGACAAGCATTCATCTTAGTTCTACAAGCTCCCCATAGACGACATAGCTCATGATTGTTGAGAAGGATCGTGTTAGGTCAACTAATTCCAATGCCTAAGCAGAAAATGAGTCTATGAAAATTCATAATGATGAAACCATATAATCTTCAGTGAGTTTATTGTCATTCCCCCATATGTTTTGGGTTAGTAGCACTATATTATTTTCTACAATCCATAGTTCCACTACAAAGATAATGCATCATAATGACTTAAACTTGCCTCAATTGAAAGTTCTTCTCATAATCGAGATTGGTAATTAACCATAGGGCTTGTGCCTAAGCAATCTTAATTTTGTCCATAAAGTCCTTTCAAAGCGGGAAAAATTTGTGGATAACGGCTTATCTGGTATCCACTCATTCTTCTGAAAGCCAACCAAAAAACTTGAATATATCAAAAGAGTTGAGTCAGGATTGTTAGAGCCCAGAAAGTTGCGTGTGGATTTGTAGCTTCCTATAAGTCTATTGTTCTGCAACTTCAAATGGATTTGTTGGCTTGGATTGGATGCTAGAATTTTCTATAAGGGCTTTATTTCTACCTTTGGTGATATGAAGGAGCTTTTGGCATTGTGTTTGCTTCTCAGCTCCTGATCAGTCCTAGAAGGGTCAGCGTGGACCTTTTGGGATTGCATGCCAGGCTGACAAATTAGGGTCATTCAGATTTTGAAACCCAGAATTGTTATAGTGGTGTGTTTATTCCATTTACTAATTTAATAACTGTTGTCTAAAATTGTTCTTGTGGTGGCACTAACAATGGATTAATTGGATATACCTAATGAGCAAAAACAGTGAGAGTTGATTCCATGTAAGCTGACATGTGGGCATGTTGAGTGACTTCCATAATGATATTCGCGCAGTTGATGAATCAAGGATATTTATTTGCACGTAAATGGAAATTACTCGGTGCATTTTATTTATGAACATCATTTGAAGTGAGAATATATCATGCTTCTTCTTAGAAGCTATACTTTGCTAGAGTTGATATTCCAAATAATGCTTGGGTCATTAAGGAGTGGTTATAAGACAGTCTTTGCATGGTTTGGATAGTTGCATCGTACTTGTACTATTTTATTGGTTACTGGCACCATTTTCTCTCTTTCATTGTTTGTGACAGAGACACTTAAGGAAGAGGCAGGGCTAATAATAGCAATATCTAAAGTAGTATAAGGAGAGCCTTGAATCATTATTTGTTAACATTACGATCAAGTTATTGAAGTTTCAAAAAAAAAAAAAAGGTTCTTTGTGTCTATCCTAGCACTATTTTTGGTACTTGGACTGATATCTTCATTTCCAGACGTTTATGACACTTAATTCTTGCTTGTCATTGATAAGCATTTCCTCAACACATGGAATAACTTTATTCTTAAAAGAATGCTATTAAGTTTATGTCCATTGATGTTTGATTCATTCAACTAATTGAATGTTTCAAGATCTATTTAGTGATTTTTTTTCCAAGCTACAATTGAAGTTTGTCTTGCTACTTGTGGAAAGAGATTTGGAAGAGACAAACCCATAAAACATGCAACATATATGCAGGTGGTTTGGGGAAAAATTTCTATGGTTGATGCTGAGAAAAGACTTTTGGCAAATGCTTTGCAAGACATAGATAATCAACAATTTGTGTTACTTTCAGACAGGTGATTATTTTGAAGTACATTAGTTCTGTAGTGCATCTACCATGCTTCATCATACTTCACAACACATTTTTAATCTTTTTTTTTTTCCTTTTTTGCTGCAGCTGCATTCCATTGCATAGTTTCGATTATGTGTACAATTATCTAATGTTGACTAATGTGAGCTTTATTGACTGGTAAGTTCAAGAGCAAATTATTTCAAGAAATTGAAACGTGTCCTTTGACTTTTTACTGACAATTAGGCATATTCATTATCATAACAAGATTCTTCAGGCATTATTCACCCATTATTAAGCTTTGGTTTCTTTACCTTTTCTTACTGAAATATCTATTTTTCCAGTTTTGAAGATCCTGGACCACTGGGAACAGGCAGGTATTCTACACACATGATGCCTGAGGTTGAGGAGAACAGCTTCAGGAAGGGTGCACAGGTATGTTCATTTTTTCAGCTATAGGGTCCATTATTAAAGGAATGGTATTACAAACTTAAAAAAAAAAAATACTGAATGCCGCAAAATACTAAGAGATCACAACAAAGGACATTACAGTAACTGCCATAGGTGTGTAAGAGTGTAAAAATTCCTTTTCCACAAATCAGTGAAGTTCAAATTATGGGGTCTGTGCATATTGGGTAGCCCAAGAACTGAAGCTGATATTAATATCCGTGGTAGAAGTGATTCTCAGTATTCTGTTAGAGTAATGGTACCCTAAATTGGGGCAAACTTGCACGAAGCTGATATCATTGTTATCTTAGATATCTATTTTTTTTCTGCTTCCCAACCTATAATTGATTTAGTACTAACGGTACAATGGCAATGAAGAGCCAGAGTTTTATTCCCACACTACAATATTAATCATTTCAATAAAAAATTAAATATGAATGATAGGGACTCAGAGATTTATAATTGACATGCATGGCTAATGCCTTGTCCAGCTTCCATTAAAATTTGTGACTAAGAATTTATGATGAGTCATTCTTCTTAGCATTCTCATGTGTAAGATGAACAATTTCTTCTCAAGTCCCGTCGAGAGATCCCAACTGCAAGTTTTCTATTCTCCTTGCATTCTTATTTTTTTGAGTAATGTCATGTATCTTATTTTTTTAGTCGAGATCGCATTTGCTTCTCAAATAACTAATGTAGATAGGATTTTAAGAAACAAATCTTTCGGAGATCAGGCTTAATTTTATTAACAAATTTTATGACAAGCCGTTGGATTCGAATCTAGCCTTTCATAATATTTTCATACCGAGGATTTTCGAATCGCAAAAAAAAAAAAAAACAAAACAAAACAGAGATCTAAGAGAAATATTTCTCTAAATATAGCAGTACTAGGAGCCAAGGCCCCTATCATAGTTTTAAGGTAATCTATGATGCACTTTGTTGCTCCCACTCTTGTTCTTTGTACTTAACTCAATGTCTACTTAATATTCATTGCTTTTGATAAACAGGACATTGCCTGCATTGCTACTTAGATTTTTTTCATTCTTGCAAGTATTTTTGAAAAGGAGCTTTCTTTTGATGTGCGTGAGAAGTTCCAATTATTTATATACTAAGTGCAATGCATTATACTCATTTGCAGTGGTTCTCAGTGAAGAGGCAGCATGCTTTGTTAATCTTGGCAGATAACTTGTATTACACAAAATTCAAGCTTTATTGCAAGGTAATTTTAAGAGTTTGCCTTCTCAGAAGTGGTTAATTATGTTTGAAAATAGGTAGGTACATAGAACAAAAGCAGTATTCATTTTTTATGCAGTCAAATAAAATCGTAATAAAAAAGCTCAGGTTTTGTTGTCATAAATTAGCCAATAAAGTAACCATGATAGAAATATTCGTGACTTTTTTTTTACTCGATATCTACATGCAGCTATAGGCATATGCAAGATATGAACAAGGGCTATTAGATCATTTTACAGAGGCATGAACAATAGAATGCACAAACACACAAAATAGGGATTGGCAAGAGAGGGATTATTGGGCACCAAACTCCATGAGGGGCTGAAGCAACCGACCACTCCAATTAGAGGTCACTCCAATGGGAGAAGGCTAGAGAGCTACGTTGTTTTTGGAATGAAAAGATTGCTGTTATAGCTAGGCGCTGATTGTGTCCAATTGGTATTTTTCTCGTCATTGATTAGCTAGATTGGGTGGGTGGACTAATTAGGATAGAGCTTTCAGTTAATGATTAGGAAAAGATTGATCTGCAAGATTGGGCAAGAAATGGGGACAAGAACATGAAGAATGCTACACAGGAGCACTTCGAATGATCTAGTGTAGGAATTTTAAGAAAGGTTTTAATTAGAGATTTATTTTCAGAGACATTTAAGAAAAGAATCCTACAATTAAATCAATCCAAATAAAGCGGTTGGTGGAGGTGGGGGTGGGGGACTTGTGTGGTTAGAGGTGAATGAACCTGTAAAATGGAAGCTGAGAGGAGCTGCTTAGTTTGATACAGGGAAGAGGGGTCTCATGGTTATGTGGTTGCAGGGATGGATGTGGTGTGGTTGGGTGGAGGGACTAAGTGGTGTTAGGAAAAGCATTCATCTTTACATGTGGAAGAACTTTTTAGGAAGGAATAAGATGAGTAATGAAGTAATAACAAAGAAATTAAGCACCACAAGAAGATTCAAGATTAATGTGGTTTGGCTTAAATAATTGCTTTCTTCCTCCGAAGAGGAGAGAGGAATTGTTCTGCTAGTAAAAAGACATGTTTACGAGTAAATGTGCAAGGGAAAATGCTCTCTCCCAAATTCAATCTCACTGTAAAAGAAAAGCTCCAAATCTTTGAAATCAAACACAATATAAAATCTCTCAATATCTTGTAGAAGTATAAGAATCACACGAGAGATAATAAGCAATGCCATCTAAATCATTCCTAAATATCTCCTTAAAGATGCCCATTCTCTCTCTTATTATCTTCTTCTTTTTTTCTTTCTCAACTGCCTATGGAACATAAGCACTTGCATAATCCCGTTGAATGTCTCCCATCTCCTATTTATTAAAAATTTAAGTAGGAAATTTATATAAAATATGCTTTAAATAACACAAATTGTAGCATATTTTTTACGTTTTCATCTAAGAATAAAAATGTTACTTTTTATTTATCTTAAAGCCACATACCTTAATTGTTCTTATTTTGACTGTTGTTGACGCACTATTCTAACAATTGTCCCTCTCTTGGCTTAATAATATGGCAATATATTTTGAATCCCCCTTGCGACTTCTCTCCAAAACAAGCTAAGCTTTCAAAGTCTATGCAACTTCTGAATTTAATAAGTCAGAAACATTTGAAGCATATGTGGTATACATTTAGATAGATCCATCAATATCGAAAGTGCACCATCTATTGAATTTTCATACTTTTAAAGTGATTGTCTCATTGTTCTAAATTCTTCAACGTTATTTGTAATTGAAGTATAAACACTTAGAAAACTTCTTTAAAAACTTTTAAAAGTATCCTTGCATCTATATTTCTTTTGTGAGTGTCATTTTCTGTGGAGTGACTTTTTTTGCTTGTGTCTTATGCAAACGATGAAAAATGTTTCCAAACTATAATCTTACTTAACTGGAATTTAGTGATAATCTGGTTCCCATTTCATGGTTCGGTGTTGTTCAATATTCTTCCTTGCCGATCACTGTTTTTGAAATTGGATCTGTAATTCTCCATGATGGAGAAGTTCACTCTATGGACGTGACTCAATACATCAGCTTAGGCTTAGACCTACCATTTTTTTGTAATTTTATGGTGGCTTGGTTGGATTGATATTCCTTAGTTTGGAGTCTTATAAAAATTGCATAATATATATGCCAGCTTGTTTTAGCCAGTACCTTCCAATTTGCATGTTGGCTGTAGGAGATCCCCTCTCTTCCCCAATTTAAGAACTTGAGTAGAAAGCAACTACTGCTGGGAAGCTAAATCTTGCATAAATGAACTAATCTTGGTGCCTGTTTGTCGTTTTTCACAGCCTGGCATGGAAGGACGCAATTGCTATGCCGATGAACATTATTTGCCAACCCTGTTCTATGTAATCTCATAAGACCTTTAACTCTTTTTCTAGGTATCACGTGTAGTTTTGTATGTCTATTTAGGCAAAGGCTTATCTTTTAATAAGTTTAATTTCTGGTTATTTCATATGTATGCTCTACGCAACTAACCTTTGGGTAACTATTAGATGATTGATCCTGCTGGCATAGCAAATTGGTCTGTCACTCATGTTGATTGGTCTGAAGGAAAATGGCATCCAAAAGCATATCAGGCTAAAGATGTCACCTATGAGCTCTTGAAGAATATTACAGTAAGCCCTTCTGCTCAAATTATAATTTGTAAATATAGTTTGAATAAGCTTAACATTTGTATTTATTGTCTGCAGTCTATTGATGAGAATTATCATGTCACAAGTGATGAAAAGGTAATCCTCACAAACTTCTTTTTGCATTCCTCAAGTTGTATTTCTACCAGTTAGTTGCGGTTTCCCATTATTTTTTGCCGATAACTCATATTGTCATCATTTTTCATTGGTATGCTAAGTTAAATAGGCAAAAAAGGCTAAATTGTGGGAGTTAAGTTGATAGTTCCATTGGTTTGTTCTACGCTGTCAAATGCCTCTTTACCCACAGGATTTTTAAATTTGAACCACATACCTGCATGTTGATACAATAGCAGTGAAAATTAGAGCATAACAAAAGATCTTAAACTTTTAGATTTAAGGGAAATCATCTACTTATTTAAATTGACCAAATAACATTTTCTTTTGAGATCAACCAGTAAGAAAGGACTCCGAGTTGATTTGTGGTCATGGAGGGCTACTAGAATTTTGTCCCAATTTGGAAGATGACTTGATTTTGAGTCCAAGCAAACCAATACAAGTGTTACGATAGCTTTTGGGGTTAAGGAAACACAAAATATCCTATAGCTTTGAGGCTAAGGAGTGAGGATTATTATGTAGTTTTGTGTCACATAACATGATTGGGATATTTACTTAAATTGAGTTTCTATAAATGCAACAAGATTAGGATTTTCTATAAGAGTTATAGAATTTCCTATATCTTTTATCCTATGAGATAATGGAATTCCATGAATCTTCATAGAAATGAAGGTATTTGCTTAATTGACCTAAGCAAATGCAATTAAAATTTAGAGACATGATATGTAGTTTTAGAACTACAAATCAAAGAGTGATTCTAAAACTTTTTAGCTCGAGGATAAAAGTTTCATTTGCTTAGTTTGGATTAAGCAAATGCGAGATGCTAGGATTGTGATCCTATGCAAAAGGTTGGTGCTATTTGTTGATTTTGGTCCAAAAAAATAGGCCAAGGGACCTAGGATTTGATTGTAAGGGCCATTGGAGCTCTCTTGAATACTTTAGAGTGTTTGGAAACCTGTGGTGGTCCAAGAAGGCACCAAAAAGAGTGCATGTTGAATTTAGTTCAACTTGAACTAAGGCAATCTTAAGATTTGACTTTCAATGTTCGAGAAAGGTCCTCTCTGGAGCTATTGTCTGATAGTTTTCTGCATTAGTGCCTTTGCTAGTTAGTAGAGACGAAGACAACAGAAATTAAGTGGGCTGCCCTTAAAATGGTGTAGGCTTCCTTTGGGACGGCTTTTTTTACTGCTTCTTAAAGTAGTTTTTTAGCACAAAAATTCTACTTATTATAAAAATAGTACATTATTTTACTTATTGTAAAAATGAAACTTTTTTGTTTTCGTTTGCAGAAAGTAGAGCAGATAAAACCTTGCCTATGGAATGGAGAGAGGAGACCATGCTACTTGTTTGCTCGTAAATTTTACCCTGAAACCCTAAAGAAGCTATTGCATTTGCTTCCTATTTACACTGAATTATGAACAATCCTTGTGGTCATCATTCTTTTGGAAGCATGGACCTTCATCTTGACTTCCTCAAATTCAGATTCAGAAAGAGACAAGAATGTTAATTGAGCAGGATTATGGTAGCTAGCTACTATTATGATAGTTGCCTTTCTCCCTCAATCTTTTTTTTTTTTTTTTACTTTTCAATTGATGCCAATCTTAGTTTTTATATTTTTATTTCACCTCTTTAAGTTGATTTATGTTTATTTTTATTAGAGGTTATGCATAAAAGAACAGCAAATTTTGTCAACCATTTTAACATGTATAATTTAATCCCATTTTTGTAGAGTTTCAACAACTATAGGCCTTTGTTATGGTTCATTCTGTTTTTGGGTGTATCTTTCATTTATTTTTTTAAATAGAGCCTTGGAACTCAAGAGGCCTCATTGTTGTTCATTTGGAATAAATATTATTGTGCTATTTATTTGGTATGAAATAAATCATTATTATTCTCTAAAAATAGTCAAGTTCCATAAAGGTGTTGGTCATTAAGAAAATCTTTTAGTATAAATGATATATGTCAAAACTTCTTTAAAAACAAAGTACAAAAGAACATGACTAAACTAGTCCTTAGAGGGCATTAGTTGGCTTACTTTGGTAGTCGAAGTTTGGTGGTGACTGGTGAGGATTGAGATGTTGGGATTTGGGAGAGAAAGTAGTGATTTGAGTGTTTGGGTAAGGAGAACATATGATCTCTTCTTTTGTACTAAACAGAGCCGTCTATATCCACACCAACTCACGTATCCACCCATATCCAATGGGCATGAGTGGGTATGAGTATGCCCATGACCTTATGGGTGGGTATGGGTGGGTACTCAACATCAAAAGACAAATTGATTTACATTACTAATTACTCATGTGGATGCAGTATATTACAGTAATCCTTACTACACAGTGCGTAACATTGAACCATATCGCGACCACGATAAATTTTGATATGTGGCTTGAAAGTTTGCAATCAGAGAAAATGATAAATAACCTCAAGGCCATTAATCCGTGGTAGATTGCATTCAAGAAGCGTGAAAAGTGGGTGGGTAT
Source organism: Dendrobium nobile (assembly GCA_022539455.1). NCBI lineage: Eukaryota > Viridiplantae > Streptophyta > Magnoliopsida > Asparagales > Orchidaceae > Dendrobium > Dendrobium nobile. The sequence goes on from CM039733.1 coordinate 73,757,402, forward strand.
GACATCCCGAAAGGCACCATAGGTGGGTAAAGCCCGCTAACGTAGAGCGTGGGTACCCAACCATGACCCCGTGTAGGGCTCTAGTACTAATCTTTTTGGAGCCAAATTCTTAAATCCTGTTAAGATTTAAGCTTAATTTGAAACTACTTTTTTATTTCTTTTTAAAGTAGCTTTTTAATGCAAAAGATTTAATTTTTGTACTAGAAAATTATTTTAAGAAACATTAAAAAAGCGGATTGGATCAGGATAGCCGTTTGCTTTATTAAGTATAATGAGTAAATATCAAATATTATACAAATATTTAGTTTTTTTTTTTGTCATTTATTGGGTATACTCGGTAAATCGGATGGTTGTCCTGTCCAGATTCTGCACGTAATAATTTCCCCCAAATAAATTCTTAAGTTTTTTTATTTGGAACGATTTTTTTACTTCTTAAAATAATTTTTTATATAAAAATATATTTTTTTAAAAAAAAAGTAAGAAAGTTTTTCCAAACGACTCACACCTAATTAGCTTCCAAGGACTCTTAAAAAAATATATCAGAAATTGCTTTAATTTTAAAGTGAAATTAATAATTGTTATGTATATTTTAATAAAATTCGCTACCTTGACACAATTATTAAAAAAAAAATCTCTAAAAATAAGCCAAACACTTTTGTATATTTCGATCCACGGCCTACCAGATTGAATGCGTAAATTTTTTTGATTGGATTTCATCTAATTATTAACTATCCGAAGGAAAAATAAAATGTCGTAATAATATGCGACAATTTTACATTATTAAATTGCCTTTTTATTAATTAGAAATGAAACCCTCAGGGTAAATTAGTTCTTTAAAAATCGTGCAAAAATATCAAGGACCAGAAATAAAGGTCTAATGCTTGCATTATAATATCCATTCCACAGCTCAAAATGTAATGTTTAAGCATTTGCATTTATATTTATTCTATTATAGTATTATCATATTACTATGATTTCGTATCGTACGTTTTTAACTATTTTTGAGAAAAATTAGCAAGTAAAAATAATATTTATTTGAATGAAACATTTTTTTTTTCTTATTTATTTTAAAAATATCATTTTTTAAATAGTAAAAATAGAAATTATAATTGAAAAAATCATTTAAAAAAATTAGTAAGAAAAATATTAAAATATAAAATCATATGCAACCCAAACTAACTTGTTGTTGAGGGCTGCAATTCAGATTTTTTAGCAAATCAAATATTTTTTATAAACGATAAGCAACAAATCGTAGAGTATTTTCGTTCAAATTCATAATCATAAAGATATAATTATCTCCTCTAATCAATAGATCACAAATTCATATAATGGATTAGTTATTGCCAAATGCCCACCCTGAAGGCCAAACAGCATTGCAGCTTAATTTAATTGATTCCAAAAGCATTGCAGCTTAAAGGCTTAGGCTTAGTTTGCGATAACTTTCTAATTGCTTTATAAATCAAATTTTTAATAAAAAAATTTTAATTCAAGAAATTTTTGTATTATAAAGTTGTTTTAGAAAGCAGCCAAAAAGCTGTCCCAAACGAAGCCTTAGGCTTCGTTTGGGACGGCTTTCTTACTGCTTCTTAAAGCGGCTTTTTAGTACAAATTTTTTAATTTTTGTACTATAAAGCAGTTTTAAGAAGCAGGAAGAAAGCCGTCCCAAACGAAGCCTTAGTTTGCAACAACTTTCTTACTATTTTCTAAAGTAGCTTTTAAGTATAAAATTTTTTTGTGCTATAAAATTACTTTAGAAAATAATAAAAAAGTTGTCTCAAACGAAACCGAAATCTTTAACCAAATGATGTACTATGCAATGTTCCTTGAGAAAAGAGAGAACAATCAACTATTGCAATATACTCATCTCAAATCATATTTAAATATTTTATAACTCATTGCGATCAAACTTTGATGAGATATTCTCACTTAATTCTTTTCCGAGAATAAAAACTACAATGTTTCAGTCGAATGTGCCAAAATTCTAAGAGAGAAACCATTCTGAACAAAGAACAATAACACACAGAGAGGGAGAGAGAGAGAGCTTACAGCGTTAATGGCCTCTTCTTAGAAAGACAAAAAGAGAGCCTTTGGATCCCAAGCCTAATCTTATTTTCTCATCAATATAGGTGATTTCCAGTTTAACCTCACTCTCACCACCATATCGGAACCCCAGAGAACCTACCTTCAGTTCAGGGGGTTCAAAAATGACTTGGATCCACTTCTCATCAAGTACTTTCAACTTACCTGGAAGAGTACAAAATTTTGCAGAAGATGCAATGGCATAAATATCAAAATTAAAGGAAACTAAATGCTCCATGCTAGTATGGGTGTCAATGAACCAAGTTTAGCTCAAGCTACCACTAACTTGAGCTTAAATTTGACAAATTAATGGAGTTCGAGCCTGAGGGTCTAACTCGAGCTCAGCTCTATGAATTTGAGTTGACTCATGGTCATATTATTTATGATAAAAGTCAAATATGATTTTAATTCAAATAATTGTTATAAGAAATGACAAAAAGAATGAGAAACTAAGTAATAATCATGAATTAGTTGAGAAAAAGAAAAATGATAGGATTTTTAATATTTTTAATAACTCCATGCATAAGAGATTGAATCAAAATATGTTTTTAAATATAGTTTATATTAATATTTATTAGAAAGAGTTAGATCATAAGTTGTCGAGTTGAGTTTTGGTTAGGTTCAAATTTAACTTGTTAATTCATCAAATTTGACTCACGAGTACTTAATTTAGTTACACCCCTAGCTTGAAGCTTATTACATTGGGAAGTCCTTCTGGAACATACACTATTAGGCATGCCTTGCTCTCTCTCTTTTTTTTTTTTTTTTTTTTTTTTTGAGCTTTTTTAACGCCTACTAGACAATACTGGAACATGTGAAGAAGATTACTTGTTGGATACAAATTATTTCACACAAATTTTATTTTAGATTATCCCTTACTCTCTCTCTCTCTCTCTCTCTCTCTCTCTCTCTCTCTCTCACACACACACACACACACACATTTAGATTATTATGTTTTAAAATTTTCATATTCCTAACTTATATCACTACAATCATAATTTGTAATATATACCTTCATGCATCAACATCAACATAAAGCCTTTATCCCACTACGCAGGGTCGGCTACATGAATCATTTTTCTCCATTGTGTGTTGTTAAAGGTCAAATTCTCATTTAAATCTAATAAAGAAATATCATTTCTAATATTTTCTAACCAAGTCTTTTTAGGTCTACCTCTACCTTTCTTAATATAAGTCAAATCTAATACCTAAAAGTTGGACACTTATCAAATGAATGGATGACACATGCTAGGTGATGTAGACAACTAGATTAAAAAAGATCAAAAGGAGAACACTTAGGAAAGAAGAATTTTTCTCAACTCAAATTTTAATAGGCCAACACCAAACACACCTCCAAAACAAAAGTTAGACAAAAAAAAAAAAAACTACCCTCAGAACAACCAATTAGCAGTCACCTCACTTGTATCAAAATAGTAGGAAAAAAATAAGTGCTCAAAGACATGCAAACCAGAGGTCCACCACAGCAATTTGGACCAACGTCCACCACAAACTCCTCCGGCAAATGCTACCAAACTGGCCAACCAACACCTTCAAAAGTTTGAGAAAAAAGATACAAGTGGGGTGGAAACTTGTGGAGAGAAGAAGTAGGTAAGAAGCCCGAGACGAAATCAAAGAGATGAGAAGAGAGGTGGAAATAGTTCACAAGCTATCCAAGAAGAAATCCTCAAATTTTTAGATATCTTCACTCACCAAAAACTGCCTCCAAAAGCCACAAAACAGCCACTATATATAGGAAAGGAGAGGGAGCCAAACAACCCAAGCAGCCGCCCACACTATCCAATCAGCAAAGGGGTGGCAGAAGGCCAACAGGCAACCGAATGGAGCAGCACCCGAAAGGCCAGCGGGACACATCCAACGAACAGCCAACGCCAGGGGGAAGGAACCGGGCAGGCAGAGGAACCGAAGGGGCAAAACAGAGGGGGATGAACCCGGCCAGCAGCCTGAAAAGGCAGCAGAACACAGCAGTTCGCCATAATGAGTTGAAAAAGATAGTAGAACACAGCATCTCACAAACTATGCAGCAAAACCCGAAACAACCAACCCAAGGAACTTGGGTCAAAATCCAAATCAGCTCACAAGCCATAACACCAAAGAAGCTAGCACACCAAAGGAAATACATGTCAAAGAGCACAACCTACGCATGATCATTGGTTGCCTTCCATCATAGGGTAGAAAAAAAAATGAAAAATACATAAAATTCAAATTACAAAATAGTTCAACAAAAATAAAAAACTAAAATGAAATTGTTTGCATCACTAGGCCTTCAGAGTGAGTAGGGGGTTTTCCTAAACACAGATAAAGGTTGGAAGAAAATTCCTTGTGCAGCGCCCTACCTAGATGCCAAGTACACAGACCAGCCATGCACCAGGCACCGACAAACCACCATCCAGCAATCAAGCCTTCAAGTGGTCAGGAGTTAACCTGCACTAATCTAGCAAGACGCTTAACGGTATCACCGACGGCCAGTGTCAACTAACCACCGAGAAGCTAATCATGCATCAACTAGCGTCGGTAGGATCGCTATTCCCCTTGGGCTGTCGGGGTCAGTACCGACGGGGAGGCAAACGCCACACAAGTCGAAAAGAACCGAACATTCTTTTCTAAAAAAACTACATATATGAGATATATACCTTCATGCATATGACACCAATTTCCATTACTATAATATTAATCTTAAATTTATTCAAAAGTGAAAGAGAAATAAACAACATTCATATTTTGGAACATTAAAATGGCAATAATACATTTTAAGCTGCACGCTACTTCATCCATTCCATGATATAGCTAGACAGAAATAGGTGCAATTTAAGTGATCTGATTGTGCCTAAACATAAGCCTCATGAATATACAATACCAAAAAAAATTACAATTCCCGATCAAATGTCTTCCGGCTAAATATGGCTTTTAACAAAGTTAAAAAAAAAAAAATTAGGCTTTGTTTGGATTTCGTTTATTCGATGTGTAGTTTGTGCTCATTTGGATCACTTTGTTCATGAAAAAAAAAAATTGTCTAGATATCTTGATGCATAATGCATTATGATGGGCTTCAAAGTCATTTGATTTGAGCTAAAATTAGTGATGTATATGATATCCTGAATAGCATTAATATTGACGCAAACGAGACAATCATCAAAATATTCCGACATAATTTTTTCAATGTTTATTATTACATCCCAAAATATATACATCCAAATCGAGAAAAGCAACAGCACATCTCCTTTTACATTCCGCATTTCCACATCCATGGCCTGTCTTCTAGATGAGACAAAAAGACCTTTAACATTTTCTTAGTTTATTGTTATTACATGGGAATTCAAACTAAACCTACTCATGTAAGATTTAGAATTTTCTACCTCCTTCCATGTAATTACAAATGGTACAAAAATATATAATCGAGAGAGCTTTGATATTTCGTTATGCATGTTAGTTTGTTGAAGCATTTGTAGACATTGATGTATTTATATTATGTTTTTCCAAGACTTAAACTTAAATTATCTATTTATTTATAATAATTTTATGTTATTGCTTGAGGTTATTTTGATTTTTTAGACTTTTGCATCACATATTGCTATAGCAAATAGATAATAAGATTCTCAGAAAGAGTAACTCGACCAAAGGTCTACCAAACAGAATGAACAGCACGAGCAACAACAGCTTTTCACAACTTCTCATCCAAATTTTAGAAAGCAACAATCACGCCAAACAGAGAAGAGGTTAACTAAGTTTTACCTTTCAAGGAAACTTCTCCATCGAGGAACCCAAGAACAGAGAAAGAAACTTTGTTCAGAACAATATCCGGAGCTTCAACGACCTGCACCATCTCTTTTGCATTGAGAAAAAGACGGCCAAAAGAACTCCGATAACCTCCTCCAGGAGAAGTTGGAACCGAGCAATATAGCACATCCCACTCTGTTTAATAAGCAATCATAAGCATCCATAAAAAAACTTCAAAATATATAGCACCCAAAGAAGGTATCAAAGACACTGGGGAGGGGTCCTAATATAGATGAATAGTTTCAGAAAAATATTATTATCTTCGGGAATGTCTGGGCCGTCTTTTTCATTATTCTACTAATTTTAAAGCCTTATCTGCTAAATATTTTTCAATTTTCTAACTCTTCATTTACCCTATTATGCTGAAGCTCTTTGGTCGCTACAAATACTAAAGGTGATAACTACCATATTATGAACATCTTGAATAAATTATAACTTTGACAAACTTCATTTTTCTTAATATCAATGAAACAGTTTGAGCAACTCGATCTTAAGCCTTTTACAGATCATTAACTGCCATAAGGAAATCCTTTTTGATGTGCTTTTTTACTTCTCTACTAATTGCTTTAGCACAACAACTGCTTTGATAGCAAATATTATTGCGTGGAACTAAAATGATTATTTGGCACTCACATGCTTTGTATATAACATTTACTCCGCTAACATTTTCCATACCATCATTTTACAACCCACTTGATTGTAGCAATCCAAGATATCTTCCTAGTTCTTAAAACATTGACAGCAAAATGTTATTATCAATCATTACTATCTTGCAAGTCCTCATGATTTTACTAAAAGAGTTGTTAATAATGAGTTTAGACGTGATTCATGCCACCTCACCAACAAGACCGAATTTTAAAGAGATTGATCAGGTATGAAGGAGATCAAGGATATGCCCATGGAATCAAGGGAATAATCCAAATTTCATATCAAAAGAGGAGATAAAGAAAGAGATTCAAAGTTTTAATTGAACCACTGAGAAAGAAGTGGTCAGCCACTAAGAGATTCAAGGAAATAAAAAAATAACACTCGAATTTCAATCCACAAATCAAGTTATGCATTGGAAATTCCTCCACTATTGAAGGATGATGAATTTGAATTTGAAATTCATGGATTATCACTTTTAGTTAGAAATTATCCATTTTTTGTAGACATTTTCAAAGTAGTACCTACTTTTAGCCTAGGTTTGAATTTTTAATGTAATGTTTTTATTTTCTTTGTTAATTAAATAGATATCTATAAATATCATTTGTTACTAAGCTTTAAAATCAAATATATTAGCACATCATTTCTCTTAAATCCCATCACTAGAAATATTTGTAACTACTACTTAATATTGTTAACAGATATTTTTGTCCTCCTATGCTCCTATCCTCCTATCCTCCTATCAGAATTAAGTAATTTAAGTAATTTAAAGCTCTATTTTTCGCTAACTAGATTCTCTGCAATGATGATGCTGATCACTTTCCCCAAGTTGGCCTCCACCAAGCCTATATCATCACTTTACAAGCCACAACTTCATCCCCTCTTTAAGCTCTCATAGGAAGGAGTCTGCATGTAGCCCTAAGGTTTTCTTTTAATGACAAGTTTCATGCTAATCAACTCTTCTTGATCCTCTTGACATCATCTTGACATGATTATGACATTGATCTCATTACATTCCTCCTGTACAATATATGTTGGGCCTAAGAGATAAGGATCCAAGAATTAGACAACGGTTCTTCTTACTATAGAACAATTCTTGTAAGAAAATACTATTCATCAAATTTTTAAAGAAGAATGGGCTTCTTGAGGATGATCTCGATGCTCCTCTACGGAGTGGCATTGTCAGGGTTTTTAATCAGCCCTACATTGAAGCTTCTACTAATGGTAATGGATTTGTTGAGGTAAGGTATAAAAGGAAGATGTCAAATGAAATACGAGAACTGAGGAAGAGAGGAACCAACCCCGAGCATAAGGCTTTGGTCAGGAAAGCTGATTTATAAGTGATAGATAAGATTCCCAGATCAGTAAACATTGTGCTTGGTGATGTTGGTGAACCTTCAACTTCGAAGACTGCCATAAAAGGATGCAAAAAGATCATTTATTGAGCCACAACTCACTCTCTTATAACTGCAAACCTCTACAGGGTGGACTACCGAGGACTATACAATATCACCAAGGCATTTCAAAATTATAACAATAAATTAGCACAATTAAGGGGTGGAAAAAACAATAAGAGGAAAATTCTGCTAGCTAAATTTAAATCATCTAAATCTTTAGATGGGTGGGAAGTTCACCAGGGAACTTACTTTCAGGATGTTCTTGCTGCAAAATATGATGGAGGAATGGATGCAAAGTTGGAGTTCACATAAACGGGAGAAGTAGTATTTTCAGGATAAGTATTTACAAGATGTGGATATGTCGAGCTTTTCAAGAGACTCTCCTTTCCTTTGGGCTCAACCGTTGATATATACGACAGTCTACTTCTCTCTATTGGTGGAAATGGAAGGTCATTTTTTGTAATTCTAGAGGCTGGCCCATTAGTTGATACCTCACAACAACAACAACATCAAGCCTTTATCCCACTACGAGGGGTTGACTACATGAATTATTTTTCTCCATTGTGTCCTGTTAAGAGTCAAATTCTCATTTAAATCTAATAAAGAAATGTCATTTCTAATAATTTCTAGCAAAGTCTTTTTAGGTCTACCTCTAACATCTATCTTTTTTAACATAGGCCAAATCTAATAAATCTACTCTCCTAACAGGGACATCAGAAGGCCGCCATTTTATATAACCAAACCATCTAAGGCAACCATTTTCCCATTAGCTGATACCTCCCAAAGCAAATTATATTTTGTTAGAATGAGCGCAAAAGTAGGCTTCTGCAGGGTGAGAATAATTTTTTCATCTTTTAGACATGTTAAATCACCCCCCCGCGCTAAATTTTTTTGACATCATTAGGTTAGAGTCATTTTGTTATGATTGTATTCATAATAAAACTGAACTATAGTATCAAGTTGATTCTGGAGGACTACTTCATGTTAAATCATGAAGTTCAAGATCAGATACTCATCAACCAATCAAATGGCTCTAGCATTATTTGTCAAAAGACCATACAAATCATATTTGTGAAAGTAAAAAAGAACCCTTTCTTGGTTTACCTCCAAATATCAAAGGGCATTTAACAGGCTCACTAACGCAGTACTTTTGCAGCTTTTGTGCAACATCCGATACCTCTCTATGGCCATCTTTTGAAAGCAGAACTCCTCGATCTGTCCCCTTAACCTACAAGCAATTGTATAATTACGTCTAGTCATCAATAAGGTAACGTAATTTGATTCAAACAATGGATAGATTTCATTTAAATTCTTATGGAAAAGAAATAGGAAGCAATTTATCACTATACCTCTGGAACTAAATGCTCCTTCGAAGTGTAATTTGAATAAAATGCGGATGCCCCTCTTGTGATGACTCGTTTGATGCCTCACCAACACTCACTTTTCACTCTTGTGATGCGTTCTATAATCCAACAAACTACAAAGGTTTTGTGGGAAGTTTACAATACTTATCTCATACACACCTAAACATAGCATTTATAGTTAACAAACTGCATCAATTTATTTAAAAAGAAAAACTGCCTCGATTTTAGCACCACCCCACTTATAATCGTTGAACTGTAATAAAATGACTTACAATTTTTATTTGGCACTATTGATCGCAATATTCTTATTCATGACTCTTCATTTCAAAATTCATGCATTCTCTAATGTCAACAGATCAAGTCAAAACTGACTAAACTTCTACAATTGCCCAGATCATGTATCTTAGTTAGACCTTCATCTTTTGGAGAGCTAAGAAACAAAATATTTGTTACGGCTGCAGGCCAAGGGAGACTGGACCGGCCGGCCCAGCAGGCGGTGGAGGGGAAGGAACCTGAAACTAAATGCAGGGAGATTTCAACCTCTCTTGTGGGACCAACAAAGCAATAAATCATTATGTTATGAAAGTAATTAAAGAAGGTATTAAGATTATTTCCTAATTAAATAGGACTAATTTGGGGGCTGATTTGAGAAAGATTAATTATGAGATATTTCCTAATTAAAGAGGGCATATTTGGGGGTTGAATTAGAGGAGATTAATTATGAGATATTTCCTAATTGGAGAGGGTTGATTTTGGGGCTGAGTTAGGGACTGATTTGAGAGGGAATTGGAAGAGGGCTATTTTGGAATTTGTTGTTTTATTGTTTGCTATTAGTAGATTTATGTTATGTTTGGAGGGAGAACATGATTTAAGAGTGTTGTGATTTTCTTTTTGTGAGGGATCCTAGCAGTGTCTTGGGTTTGCAAGATAATTGTATCTTATTTGTTCGTAGTTGATTTTCTATCAATATAATTTTATCATTTTGTTGAATATCTTGGAGTTTGTTATTGTTTTCTAGAATAGAAGACAATAAGGAGGGAATTGTGTGGTGGAGGTGGTAGAGTAACTGACAATTATGGGAGGCATTTTGGTCAAGGGGAGTGGCCGACTGGAGATGGAGGGAAACAAGTTGAACCATGGGATCATGTCATGCAAGAACGGATGGAAGAAAGATGGGAGTCCCACCCTCGATACACGGGGGAAACATGGAGGGATCATAACAACAGCATCATTGGAAGCAGAAGAAGTTATTGGGGTGGTAGCGATCCTAGGGTAGGGTGAGAAAGTTGATGATGTCAATATTTAAAGGAGAGGATGTCTATGGGTGGGTGTATCAGGGGAAGATGTATTTCATGGTGAATGGGGTGAATGAAGAGGAGAAGTTTACGGATGTATGGCTATGTTCGTAGGGGAAAACTCTAGCTTGGTTCCAGTGGATGATAGCATGGACACTAACTGAACAGCTGAAGAAAGCCATGAACAACATCTCATCATTCCACCTTGAGGACAATGTGCGTCTTTGGGAGGGAAGTATTGTTACAGTTGCAGGCCAAAGGAGGTCGGATTGGCCGGCCCAGCAGGCGGTGGAGGGGTGGAACTTGAAACCAAATCCAGGAAGATTTCAGCCTCTCTTGTAGGGCCCAAAAATATAATAAATTATTATGTTAGGAGAGTAATTAAGGAGGGAATTAAAGATGTTTCCTAATTAAATATGGCCAATTTGGGGGCTGATTTGAGGAAGATTAATTAGGAGATATTTCCTTATTAAATAGGGCAGATTTGTGGGTTGAATTGGAGGAGATTAATTAAGAGATGTTTCCTAATTAGAGAGGGCTGATTTGGGGGCTGAGTTAGGGGCTGATTTGAGAGGGAATTGGTGGGGGAGGGCTATTTTGGAATTTGTTATTTTATTGTTTGCTATAAGTAGTAGGATTTATGTTATGTTTAGAGAGCTAATTTGATTAGTTTTCTTTCAGTGAGGGATCTTAGTAGCATCTAGGGTTTAGGAGAGACAATCCTCTTTTTTTATTTGGTCTGGTCACCTGACATAGCTCGACGTTCGGACGCCAGTAAAATAGTGCCACGTGTTCTCACTATTTACCGCGCGGTCCGACAACCCCGGCCCGGAATGGAGACGAGATTGCTATGTTCGCGTGCTGCTAGGTATTGCACGGTATTGGTCGATTTTGATCGGCAATAACGAGAAATACCATTTTGTGAAGACCAATACCGAGCAATACTGAGCAATACCGAGTAATACCGAGCAATACCGAGCAATATCGAGTTTTTCTTGGTATTGCTCGGTATTGCTCGGTATTTCTCGGTATTGCTCGGCATTGGTCTTCACAGAGCGATATTTTTCATTATTACCAAGCAATACCTAGCAATACCTAGCAATACCGAGCAATACCTAGAGCAATACCGAGCAATACGCGAACATAGCAATCCCGGGTCAAGTCGTCGGCCCGCGCGGTATTGAGTAAGACCCGCGCGGTAAGAGGACCATTGTAACTTGCTTTATTCGTATTTGGTTTTCTATCAATAAAAATCTATTTTTGTGTAGAATCTCTTGGAGTTTGCTGCTAGGTTTGATATTTATAATTTTTACTAGCTCATTTAAATGCTAGTTCGATTAATTTAGAAAAGAAAATTATGGACATATATTTGAAAGCTTGGTTCGAGCTTGAGCCAAACATGAAAATTTTATAATATGCCTAAGGAAAGTGCAACTCATGATGTGCTTGACTAGGCTCAACTTGACTCGATTACAAACCTACTTGCTTCTCTACATTGAACATCAATATTGGACTCCCAAACAGAGCTATATCTTAAGGGGGGCATGTAAAGGAATAAATGTAAGAAAATAATGCTCAATTATTGTACTTAATTAGCCTCTCATCTTGCAGACTCCCATTTTGTAGGCTTTTGAAATTGGAAATCTCACTCGCAAATCCTTGCACATTTCTTTCATAATATCTCAATCAAAAAACTATGTCATTACTCAAACCTTCCTAATACCATGCCAAGTTTTCAATGTTTAACACTGTTAGGATTTACTAAAATGGATTAACAGGATTTACTAAATTCTGATTGAATAAAATCCTACATACAATCAAACAGACCCCTCAATGTTGATTAAATCCTAATTAAAACTACACCAAAAAATAATTAGCCGTATTTCAAAGCATATTAATATGAGACATGTTCTATATATGATATGACGAAAATTTATTTTAAAAAAAAATTGTTCGAACTCTCATGTTAATCAATCTAACTTTCTATCATAAAGATATTGTAGTGATTTTACATAAGAAAGTACATCTGATGATCAATAAAGTAGTTCTCAATTGCAGATTGACGTCAGGACATTATAAAAAGACAGTCACGATTAAAACTAAAATGCAGATTATTTCAATGTTATACTTTGACAATGACTGCAAGCAAACCCTAACTATTTTTCAGCTTGTTCGCTGCTAGAGAGAGAGAGAGAGAGAGAGAGAGAGAGAGAGAGAGAGACCTTGGATAGAATGGTGGAGACGAGGTCATCGGGGCCGGCCACCAAGGGCTGGGTAGAGAGTGAAGAACGGACGAAGGAGATCCGCCGTCGATGATGATTGGATGAGATAGAAGGCGGAAATGACGGCTTAGGTAAAGAAGTCAACAGTGAGAGAGAGGAAGCCATGGATTGGAATTTGGAAGGGCTTTCGTTCACTCGTCCTTTCAGTCCGCTATTAATTGTGGAGCATATTTTTTACGGAAAATTTTAAGCATATTTTTTAGGTTATAAACGAGCAGTTTGAAGTGCTCGTCCAGATTTTATAATTTTTTTTTTATTCGAAATAAATTACTGTATTTTATGTGAAACTCTCTCTTATTTAATTATTACTTTTTTTTTAAGATCGTTATCATACAATTATCCGGATGAAACAAAAATCGGCAATTTGATTGGCTGTGGTCATGGGGGTGGCCCTGGTGGGCCCACCACTCGGATAAAGTTTACCGCCTATTTTTCATTTGTAAATAATTGCGGGAATCCTAACTTAATGTAAACGGGTCCACTGGAGTATATGTCTAATAGAGCTAAGTTTATTTAGTTGTTATTTATTAAGCTTGAGCTCGACTCAATTGCTAGAGCACGGCTTAATTGTTGAGTTCGACTTTTAAGTTTTGAATTATTTTTTTTTATTTTTTAAAAAATTTTAATTTTTTGACATAAAATTATTAAATATATATTATATAATACTAATTTAAATTAATTATTAAATACATTCTAATTTAATCGAACGGCTTGATGAGCTTTCGAGCTTGGTCATGCTTGAGCTCGGGTATAGGCTCTAGCTTGAACTCGTGGCTTGATAAGCTCAACTCACAAACTCGTTAACAAGTCGAGCTCGAGCCGACTCACAAGTCGGCTCGACTCACATGCGCCCCTGTATAATATGTTATATTGGGTGTATTATCATGCATTCTAAAGAAACGCATTGCATTATCAAGAATGTGTGCTTATGTGAAATTCATGCCTAAGACACTAATGAGCATTAAATGTTTGTGCTTGAAAAAATAGATATAATAAGGTATTAATATGAGCTCAAATACAAATGTCTGAATTAAGAGTTGGTCTCAAAACAAACAAAAAAACAAAAAAAAAAAACATATGTCAATATTTCATAAATCCTAACAAATGAAATATCACCTTACAATGCAAGTTCATGTGATTACTTATTAAAAATGTATGTGCAATGTCTCATTTCTCAATTGTCATATCAAATTGGGAGTACACATATGATAAACATATATACTTTTCAGATTTGTTGGATCTGATAGATGCTCTATTAGTCAATTGACTCACCTTCAAGAACATCAAAGACCGACATATCCTCCCTTCGATACCTCTATAGTTGATTGTATAATGCCTCAATATCTAGTTAGAAGATTTTTTTTTTTTCTTTTTCTCTTTTTTTCTTCAATATTTGCAAGCACAAAACATTTCTATATCATCGAATAACTTAAATAATAATATTAATAGCTATCAATAGCCGCCACATAACTCACTATGATTGTTAAAACATTAAGTCTATAAAATAAGCATGCATATAATTAGGATCCTAATAGCTATCAGTAGTCGTCACACAACTCGGGTCTTCTCCTTTCATAAAAATAATACATGCAAGTAAAGTAAGGGCGAGCAACATTTCCTTAGTAAGTCACTAGAATTTTGTTGTAGGGTTCAATCTAAGCATATAAAATAATATGTATGCTAGTATAACATCGTATGAATATTAAAATATTTTTTTAGTGAACTAACATGATATCTATTTGCATTTTATATTTATCAACTTTCTATCATTATGGAACTAATATAAACATATGCATATGTCATAAATAACAATATTAAATTTTATTTAAACGTGATGCAACAAATGAAATTACACGAAAGAAATTAATATTTAACATTTCATCTCAAAGCATTTCATATTTTTCCTGCACCTCTTATGCCTTCAATTATATACATTTTCCTTTTTGCCCTTACCTCTATTTCCACTTATACTTCACTTGTACCTCAACTTGATCATATCACATTTGTTCCAATATATCAAATGCACAAACGGCCAATCCTATTGGTGCACACACCCTTATATCTCCACTTGATTAATGTACGTGAAACATCAACAACTAGACATCTGCATATTCCTCTTTTTTTTGCACACTTTTAGACATAAGGACATAGAAAATCAGTGCTTTCAACATGTATAAATATATCTAACTTTGATCAATGTCAATATACTCTTTAAAATACTTAAAAAAATATCATACAATTAAAAAAAATGGTAAACATTTAATTATATATGCTAATATAATTAAAAAAATTTATTCTACAGAATACTAAAGTTATATATACTGAAAAGTTTCTTAATATTCGTAGATATGAGTTGTGCAAAATCTAATAAAATAAAATACAAATGATTGACACAAGAGTCATAAAATTGAAATTTAAAGTAGGATAACCCTGCGTTGAATAATATTCACAAGCGGTCCAATAGAAGAATTTGGCTCTTATATCTCTAAATCCAAACATCTCTTCTTCATCTCTTTTTCTCTTATTCTCTTTTTGGGCCAAAACAAATTAAATAGAATAATTTTGAAGATAAATGATTTGATTTTATAACAAATATGGTTTGAAAAATATTGATATTACTTTTAAATTAACAGAATTAAAAAAAAAATAAAAGTTTTAGTTTTGTTGCGTCCAGGAGTATTCGCGGCAGTAGAGAAATATAAATTTTACCGTCTTAGCATTGTACAAAAATCCGGCACGCAATCAGATAAGAGGAGAGGGTCTAGCATTTATGAGACACCAAGATTTTTACGTGGAAAACCCCTGTAAAAGGGGGAAAAACCACGGGGCCTAGCCCAGTTTGAATGAATCCACTAGTATTGCAGTCGATTACAAATGAGGCCCTTCCTTGATGGAAGGTCTTAGCTTGATGTACATCTTATGGAGTACATTACATGATGTAAATACAAAGAATCACTATTGACAAGTTCGCTTTGTTAGAAGGACTGCAGTCGGCGGGCGACGTAGGTCAGGAGGACCGTAGTCAGCGGGCGACAAAGGTCGAAAAGACTGTAGTCGGCGGACGACATAAGTCATGAGGACCGTATTCAACGGGCGATGGATGTCGGAAAGACTGTAGTCGGCGGGCGACGTAAGTCAGGAGGACCGTAGTCGGCTGGCGACGGAGGTCGGAAGGACTGTAGTATGACGACGAAGATCAGTAGGACAGCGTCAGGTAGAAGTCCATCAATGGAAAGAAATACATCTTTGCATAGATGTCTAGCAAAGTCTGATAACTGGTAGAAGTCCGGTGTCGGGTAGAAACTTGGCGAAGAGTGAAGGTCCGACGTCGGGTAGAAGTCCGACGTATTTGGTGGCAGAGGAGAACTCCAGCTTCACTTGGGCGGAGTTTCTGCATCAGGATGGGACTCTGTTATTAATTGGGAAGGATTTCAGCATCACGCGGAAGTTGTGCAGAATTCCTGCGTTTTCTGAAAATCCGATAGAGTTCCGGCGTCTTCAGGCGGCAGGAAGAGCTCCGGCGGTGGTCGAGGAGGTGAGGAATCTCCTTTTCCCCTTTCTCCTCTTCTTCTTATCTCTCTTCCCTCCCCCCTCTTGGTGTAGAATGAGGGTTCTATTTATAGTTTTTCTGGAGTGACATAGCCCGTAAATAGGCGTGAGATCAAAGGCGAACATGGAGTGGTTTGAATGGACGACCGATATCGAATCCTTTGATCATACACCGTTCATTGGACATTTGAAGGCCTTAATGATTTCGGAATTCGATGATCTTGGGCTCGTTGGATTCGTCTCGTCGAGCCGTTCGATTCGAGTATAAGTTTGTCAAAATCGGAGACCGTTTGGTAACTCAAATTGCGGTTTGAACCTTCCAACAGCGCTTTGAACCCTTGATTCGGACTCATTTGGGCTCGGATCGGGTTGATCTTGGTGTCGTTGGGTTTGTATTTCCGAGACGCTCAGTTTGACTATAAGTTCGTTGAAATCGGAGTTCGGGTGCTTCCAAAATTAATTTTTGAAGTTTCCAACTAGCTTTTGCCTCGAGATTCGTGCCCGATCAAGATAATTTTTGCATGACGTATCAAGTTTTATAATTAATTTCTAAAGTACATTCAAATATAAAATAATAAAACTCATTTGAATATTTATACATATTTTTTTTTAGTTGCAAATTAACCGATGAAATTTCTACGAATATTCCAAAATTTTTAAAACATTGTGTTTTCTCAATCCATGGCCTTTAAATCGCCACGTAAATGCCTTTTTGGACAGCCACGTGGAGCGTTCTTCACACTTTCATTTCGCGCTCCTCTCCCTCCAGAGGGAAAAAGCAATGCGCTCTTTAACCTCACTGTTTCCTCAACATTCCGTCGTAGCGTCTACGCTGTGCTCTCCAAAAACCGTAGGCATAATGTGCTCAGCTTCGTCATCGTATTCTGCAACGTCCTCCGCCGTACGATTGGCGGCGATCCACCACGTCCCGAGCCTCACCGCCGACGAGATATCCGCGGCGGCATCCGAGGCCTTCGCAAGGCACTCCGCCGCCGGCTTGAAGCGGTCGGGTAATGGCGTGGCGATCGTCTGGTTTAGGAACGATCTCCGTGTAGTCGACAACGAGGCCCTTCTTCGGGCCTGGGCTGGTTCCAGCGCCCTCCTCCCGGTCTACTTCGTTGATCCTCGCCATTTCGGTTCCACTCACCTCTTTGGTTTCCCCAAGACCGGCGGTATAAATTCCTCTAACCGTCTAATCGGCTACAACTAGGATTTAGTAAATCTAGATTTAGTAAATTTTCAGAGGATTAAAACGTAAATAGTGTTTGGCTGTTAAATTTTGCTAGTTTATGATAAGCATTTGTTATTTGTTCTATAATATATGATTTGACAAAGGAGAAAACCTTAAATATTTTAAATTATGTGAATTGTGGGATATAGCAAATTTTCCAATCATTATATCTCTCTTTATAGTTTGTTTATTGAAAGTATATTTAATAGGTATGATAAATACAGATTTGTATGCTTGTAGATGTAGTGATTTTATGTGAATGTTTGTTGCTGGTATTTACAACACATTTGATTATTTGAATTTTGTTATAAGCTTGGTTGAGGAGATATTGTGACTTGTTTACACATTGAATAGAGCTTGAGAGTGTAATAAAAAGATGTGTAGGGAGTGAGGGAAAGGAAAAAAAAAACATGCCGAGCTTTATGGCTTTTTCGCTTTGGTGATCAGTGAGGCTTGTCTCGAGCTTTTTGGGCCCATGTGCTTTTATCTAATTAAGTTACATCTTTGCTTGGTCATTGAGAGTTGTCCTAAACTTATTGGGGCCATATAATGGGCTCAATAAACTTAAATCCGGCTTCAACTTTGTTGGCTTTTTGCTTTGCTTTGTGATTGAGAGTTTCTTTGAGCTTTTTTTTGGCCCATAGGAAGTATTCCATTAACCCCATTAACTTACATTCAACTTGATCTTTGTGGTCTTCTAGCTTTGCCTAGTTGTTGAGAGTGGTCTTAATTTTTTTGGCTTCTAAGCTATGCTCAATTTAATTACTTTTGAGTCGAGCTTTATGGCCTTTTAGTTTTGTTTGATTGTTGAAAGTTGTCTTATGCTCTTTTGGCCTTTACACAATGCTCAATTAACTTACACTGTCTTGAGTTTTAGTGTATTTCAGGTGTTGAGATAAAGACTAAAATGTTCCTCTGACTCTTTACAAAAGATCAAAATGGTTCCTATTATTTTAAAATCCCATTTTTATCCATTGAATTTTTAAATAGTGACCTAAATGATCTCAGATAAAGACTAATTTGGTCCCAATGTAAAGAGTAAAATGACCAAATGAGTACTTTTATATAGTTAGGGACAATTTTGATCATTTAGAAAAAGTTAAGGGACCAAATTGATCCTTTTCTCTTCAGTTTTTACTTAGTTGTTTGGGAATTGTCTAGAGCTCTTTTGGTCTACCAGACTATTGTTGTTTAACTTACATTTGACTTGACTTTTGTGGCCTTTGACTTTTCCTGGTCGTTGAGGGTTGTCTTGAGCTTTGTTTGATTTTTATGCTATTTTTGATCTACTTAAATCCAACTCGAGCTTTATAGCTTTTTGTCTTTGCTCGATCATTGAGAGTTGTCTTGAACTTTCATCATCCATAGGCTATACTCAATCAACTTAATTTTTACTCGAGTTTTATAATATTTTGACTTTGCTTTATGAAGTCAATATCGAGATCCTATTCTTGATATATTTCATAAGCATAATAACCCTATATATCCCTAAAACAATTTTTTTAAAAGTTTTGTGCCTATGATTATTAGTGGTCTTATTTTCAATGGCAAATAGAATGAATGCACTATTTGATATATTAAATATGGTTCTTGTAGTATTAATGAGATAGACATAGGATGTGGATATTACAATCACACAAATTTTTCATTGTTTCCTTGTCTATTCGAGGTGGAGCTTTTTTCATCTTCTAAGGTATGTGTAATGCTTTCTGGGCATATAATTGTCTACACCGATTTGGTCGACGGGTGGAGTTGGTTAATGTTCTGCTATATCATTGCACTTTAACTTATTCTTTAAACTTATATTGAATTTCAGGAGCTGATGCCTTTGAATGTATGGTTTCCCTTCATTTTTTTAACAGCATTACGAGCAAAGTTTTTGTTAGAATGCTTGCATGACCTGAAAAAGAATTTGAAGGAGAGGGGGCTTGATTTGTTAGTTAGGCATGGCAGGCCTGAGGACATCCTTCCTTCCATTGCTAAAGCTTTTGGAGCGCATACAGTTAAGAGTTTCTATTTTGCGCTGATTATATTATTTTTTCATTGATCTAGTCACAAAAAAAAAAAAGTGTACCCTGTTATACTTTAGTGGTCTGAATTAGCTGTTTTATAGACAAGAACAACAATATACTGCATCAGTTTCTCCAACTCTTGTCCATTGTATTGGTTTAGCCCCAGCATGTTATAGATCTGATGACACCGAACCGGAGGGGCTCGACGAATCCACGTCGATGATCCGGTGGCGGTCGCCGGACACCACTTCAAGAAATCCTTCTTGGAGCAAGAACCACCACCTAAGAACAACTCTTAGGATACAGAAAACGAACAAACTAAACTCAAATTTTATTCATATCTCAAAAGCTGTCATTACAAGCAATTGCTACAAGTATTTATAGACAATTAGGCCACATAAAAGGCTACATGCCTTAAAAAGAAAGTACTACTCCTAAACAACCATATATCTACCAATTGGAATTAAAACTAGCCTGAAGTTAAATAGGATTGATCAGCTCAGCTCCAGCGTCATCTAATCTATTTCAAGTTCTGTTATGCTAATACAAGATCCCTTTGGATGTTGATGACGCGCCTATGGTATCAAAAACAGCAACAAACTCCAAGAGATTCAACACAAAAACATATTTATATTGCTAGGAAATCAAATACGAACAAAAAAAGATACAATAGTCCTCTTTCGAGAGGACCTTCTCTCTGATACCAATTTGATGTGCCTATGACATCAAAAACAACAACAAACTCCTAGAGATTCTACAAAAAAACAAATTTATATTGATAGGAAATCAAATACAAATAAAGCAAGATACAATGGTCCTCTTTCGAGAGGAGGAACTTCTCTCTGATACCAATTTGATGCGCCTATGGTATCAAAAACAGCAACAAACTCTAAGAGATTCAACACAAAAACATATTTATATTGATAGAAAATCAAATAAGAACAAAGAAAGATACAATGGTCCTCTTTCGAGAGGAGGACCTTCTCTCCCAAACCCTAGACGCCGCTAGGATCCCTCACAAAAAGAAAACGATAGTAACTCTCACATAAACTTCTCTATACAAACATAACATAAATCTACTACTTATACCAAACAATAAAACAACAAATTCCAAAACAGTACTCCCTCAATTCCCTCTCAAATTAGGCCCTAAATCAACTCTCTTCAATTAGGAAATATCTCCTAATTAATCTCCTCCAATTCATCCCCCAAATCTGCCCTCTTTAATTAGGAAGTTTCTCCTAATTAATCTCCTCCAATTTAGCCCCCAAATTTGTCATTTTTTTTAATTAGGAAACATCTCTTAATTAATCCCCTTCAAATAAGTCTTCTTTCCTTATTAATTTCCCTCTACTATTTGAATTCAAATATTAGATATTTCCCTCCTTAATTACTCTCCTAACATAATGATTTATTGCTTTGTTGGGCCCCACAAGAGAGGCCAAAATCTCCCTGGATTTGGTTTCAGGTTCCGCCCCCTCCATCGCCTGCTGGGCCGGCTGGTCCAGCCTTTCATGGCCTGCAACCGTAACAGTTGATTGCATGTTGTTTCAGATTATGGCCATCCTTCCTTTCCAAATGTATATATCTTTTCTTCTATTTTGAATTTGTTTGCTTGTCTTTGCTAATGCCTGAATTGCATCAGTTATACTGAACTGCCATATAATGAGAATAAAACTTGAAGTGGTGGATGCCAATGCCTCAATAAGCATAACGTCGAAAAATGCTAAATATTCATATATGAAGCATCATCCCTAGACATATAATTTACCGTATTTTATCATTATGCTTGATTTTCCTTATTGTGAGGCAAATCTTACCTCTTTAACGCTACCAATAAATCTGGTTCAGTTTTTTCTCTTTATAAAGTAGCCTATATGTATGATAACTGTTATCTATAACAGTTACTGTGGCCTTATACTTCTTTGTACTTCAGATCAAAGTTGAACTGAATATCTCAGACATGTATAAACAATAATGGTGTGTACTATCACTATAATGCTTTGCTATATTTTTTCACAATAAATGTAGAACCGGCCAACTGTACCCTTAAGTTGCTTTCGCTTTCTATTTTACCATTTAGAGACTTGTTGACCTTCATAGATGAACCCAAAGGAAACAGAAAAAAAAAATACCTATAAACCGTTGAGTCCCCGAAATCTGCCGAAAAGCTCCCGCGAATCCTGCTGAGTTCGGCGCCGAAACGATCACTTCTCCGCGAAATCTTCCGTAAAACCTGTATCCGGCCTCGATCGCTGCCTTTTCGAAGTCTTTAAAAGCCTCTCCCGATCGAGCACTTCTTCCATTCGCTCTCCCGCTCTCTGTCCGACTCCACAACTCCTTCCACCTTCTTCTTCCACCGCCGAACTCACGCCTCCTCCGACCGATCTCCCATCCAAGCTACCTCAAGCCACTGTCGAAGCCTCCACCCGATCCATCTCTCCCGTCGATCCTCAGAGAGAGAGAGAGAGAGAGAGAGAGAGAGAGAGAGAGAGAGAGAGAGAGAGAGAGAGAGAGAGAGAGAGAAACATAGTGAAAGCTCCACCTACCTGCCCCGATTTCTCCCATCCCGCCGGCCCAGCTCTGTTTCCTGAAGCCGATCGAACCCCTCTTGCTCGTCTCCTCCTCCGATCCCTTGCCCTAAACGACGTTCCCATCTTGTCATTTTGGAAGTTACGACATTTTGGGCGGAGACAACACGGGAGCTCGCCGGCTATGAAGGTAGCTTGCTTCCTTTCGCGTGCTACACCGGCCAAATCCCGTAAAAACCCCCAAACCGAGAGCAATAAAGGGGGAAAGGGAAGTTTTATTTTATTATTATTATTATTATAAATCATTTTTTAATTATAAATTAATAATTATTAATTAATGATAACGATAATCATTTATAATTAGTTATTTAATTATAATTAATTATCTCTTATTATGGTTAATTAATATTAACGTATAATTAATTTTAATTTATTAAAATTAATTATAATTAATTAAATAGTGATGATTAGTTATGATTAATTATTTAATTATAACTAATTATCTTTTAATTAATTATTATTAATTAATTTTAATTAATCAAAATTAATTATTTTTAATTATAATTAACTGCTAATAATGATAAATAGTTATAATTAATTGCTTAATTATAATTAATTATCCTTATTTTATTAATTAACTATTATTAATTATAATTAATCATAATTAATTAAAGTTATTAATGATAATAAAAAATTTTAAAATGCTGCTCTCCCTTCCCTCGATCTACACCGCCGACAGACGCCAAGGTATAATCACTCTAAACCTTAAAACTCCGAGAACTCATTTCAACGCATTCGTCGAGACAAAACGACCATCTATACACGCTTTTCTTAGCGTGGTGGGAGGGAGTGCGTCACGACGCTTGCGAGGAAGCGGGTGATCATTTGAAATCCCTCTTTGATGTTCGTATCGCCTTGGAAACCTCGCCTATACATGCTTTTCTTAGCGTGGTGGGATAGGAGCCCGGTGCGATGCGCGCGACGAAGCGGGGATACCCATAAGTACCCGCTTGCGGGGAAATAACTGTGCTTACAAAATATTTTCAAAAATATAAAAAATACTTTTTTTTACACACAAAAAAAAAATACCCATACACGCTTTTCTTAGCGTGGTGGGGGATCGAAAAATACAAGGCCGCGGTGTCCTCGAAAGAGGGCACCTACCATACACGCTTTTCTTAGCGTGGTGGGAAAGGCCAAGTTTTCCGTAGTTTTCCCCTAAACGGGGGAGACGCCGGGAGGCTGCCGAAATTTCGGGTGAAGACGGACTGTGCTTGGACTTTATTCGCACATCAAATGGACAAAAATGAGACTCGTACCTGGACTTGGTTGAACTCAAAGGACGATCAAACTTGGACTCAGCTTATGAACATTTGGACTTGATTGAACGGTGGACTCGGAATTATAAACTTGATTCAATCTATTTAATTGAACTCAAACCCAAATGAATCATAACTTAAGCATAACTCAATGAATATGAACTTGAATTGATCAAGCTCACTTGAAACTTATGAACTTGGTTTGAACCAAGTGGGGACTTAGACTTGCCATATGAAAGTGAACTTGAATGTGGACCGAAGCTGATAAAGAACTTAAACTTGCAAGAATAGCAGAGGACTTGAATGAATATAAAGGACTTATTGAAGACTTGAGTTGGACTCAAGCCGAGCTGCACTTGATTGGAATGCCAAGTGAACTTTGATATTGAACTCAAGCTTATGAATAAAGAACTTGATTCAAATTTGACTTGAGTAGTTGAACTCAAGTAAAGACTTGAATCAAACTCAACCAAGAAGAGTTTGATTTGAGCATGGACATGAACTCAAGTTGAACTCGAACTATACAACATCAAGAAGAGCTTGGACTGAACAAGACTATAGCAAAACTTGAACTTCTACTCAAACTTGAGCTAGAGCTCGAATTCAAATGATTGCTAATGAACATTTCAACCATACCCACAAGCAAAGATCAATTAGAGAATGCAACAAAGTTCCAACTCAAACTAAATGTCGATTCCAAGTACAACTCGCTTGATGGTTGAGATGCAAGAACTATCAGGCGACATAACGACAAGAAGTGACAGTTCAGTGTCAAGCAAATGCAACAAACTCTTACAATAGTTCCTACAAAGTTAAATGCAAATTACTCACAAGGACAACGAATGGTTGCTTAATGTGTATGTCCCCCAAATACACCATTGAAACCTCTAATGCTAGCAATAATGCCTGTAGATTGAGAATGCAGCATTACTACTTGATAGTAGAAGATCCGTCCTTGCAAGCAAGTAAAATCGCCGATATGGTACTGGTGCAAATGACTTTCCTACGGGTATCTTTAAAAGACCGTATCAAATATGATCCGTCTCTACAAAATACAATCAGTGGACCACCCGAGATTGGTGAAAGGGTGGATTCGATGCAGAAACAATAGATCTTCTACAAAATACTTCCAGGAGGTCGTCGTAGAAGACATGTATCCCCTGCAAATAAAGAGGTCAATGAATGAAGGTCATTCATTAAAATCCCAAATAGAAGTGAAATGTCGGTTCACTCACAAGCAACAATACGAACTCCTACAAGTCACTACAAAGATCTGCAATACATACATTCTCTTTATAAATATGGATGTATGTATAATATGCCACTTATGGGTAGATGCAGAAGAACTTCAGTAAATGCAGTATCCTGAAGTCAATTTCAGTCTGAGAAGGAAGACATCTACCTACCTACATGCAGCAGTAGCGGATGTACTGAAAAGATCAAAGACCACAACAAAATGCATGGAGAATACGACAAGTGCAAGCTCATACGATCCAAAGCAGGAGATTAGTTAGTGCACTATGACCTGTCTACAAAAATTAACAAGTAGTGCACGACAGTCTACCTGTACGAAGCAGCGAACAACTCCATTCAGAAGCTGCTACGCCACGCCACCGGATCTGCAACCTCCGTACAAGCAGACAGAAGGCGTATATTCCAAGAATACCCCGGCACGTGCACTATAGTTTGTATACACATAGGTACACTAAAAGGGGTAAAAATAATTATAAAACCCGCATGGGCCCCGACGAGCGTGTTATTGGTACACACGTGACGTCTAGGGATGCTGCGCGGGTTGACAAGTGAATTCTAGTTCGAACCCGATCCTCCTATACAGATCAATAGGAGTCGACAAGGTTCGAACTCTCAAACAAATACACTGTCGAGAAGACCAGTATATTTGTTTTAATACATTCATATCAGGCCTCCAAAGCCTTTAATCAAGAGAATTCACTTACAAAGGCTCAAAGCCTACAAAACCCGATCCTCTGTTGACAGCCCGACAGAGTTGACAAGGTTCGATCCATAAAAAGGGGAGTGACCCCAAACACCCCGATGATGGCCGTGTTGAATGCAGATCTCAACCGGAGGGGTTCACAAATACTTTCAAATTCCACCCAGATACTCAAAACTCTACAAAATCCAAAAAAATCCAAAGTTCCATCCAAAACTCCCCAAAAATTCAAATTTCCAAAAGTATTTAAAATATGAAATCCAACTATCCACACTTAAAGCAAATTCCATCCACCTTCCGCAACAGTTTGTCGAGGTGGACAAATAAAAATCAACTTAAGCTCACAAAGAGCGAAATGCCTAGTCGAAAATATCACTAGGATCCATTCTCAAACAATCTCTTGCCAGTAAGGACGTGGTACGTGTCCTCTAACCGGCAGTTTCGCCGCCAAATGGCACTGCAGGTAAACGGTTATGACCCGGGGCCCTCTGAACCGAGTGGTTTTGCCGCCAAATGGCACCACAGATAGCGGTTATGGCCAGAGCCAATACGCTCCTTAATGGCGTTAAATCCTTGAGATATGAATCAATAGGGTATGATTGATAGGGCACAAAGCCCTCTGTCAGCTAAGGTGGATTCAAATTTGTCCCCTTAGACAAACATCCAACCCCGGTCTACAAGGTTCCCTTGGACGAAGCAACCCATGGCTGCCGACAAGGATCCTTCTGTCAGGTTGGGTCGACTACCTCCTCTGACTAAGTAGACCAGGGACCATGATGGCCCGGGACGACGGAACCATGGGATCTTGATCGGGTCTATCATCCATTCCCCCACCATCCGCTTTAAGTGCAAGATGGTGCAATTTCTATTTTAAATATCAATCCTCCAAATTTCCAAATTTTCCAAACTTCCAAACCCAATTTCCAATTTCCCAACCCATTGCTGCTACTATATGCCAGATAACACGTATCTCTATACGTATCTGATTGACGACTAGCCTTAATCGAAAGTTCTCTCTCGTGATCGGGAGGGGTAATTAACTATAGGGGCTTGCGCCTATAGGAAACCAGAACTCAGATCATAAAGTCCTCGCAAAATGAGGGCGAAATCTCTGGGTAGTGTCTTATCTACAAACCCATCTGCCTTCCAAAATTTACCCCGGAACTTAGTCCGTTAAAACTCCCTCGCCGAATAAGAAAAGCGAGCGGAGGCCGGGGCCGAATTTTCGGAGCCCACAAGACTGTGACTTGTTAGGTTGCTCAGCTTAGTTAATTTAGACTTCTCGTTTTAACCCATGCTCATTGCTTCCTGGTCATGAACTCTTGTTGAATTTACCAAATCCAATGTAATTGTGTCAGGTTTTTGCTCATAAGGAAACATGTAGTGAGGAACTTCATGTTGAGAAACTTGTTCTGAAAGGTTTGCAGCAAGTGATATTACCTCAACATGAACGATCTAACCCAAAAACAGTGAATCCCAGGCTACAGCTAATTTGGGGAAGTACCATGTATCATATTGAAGACCTCCCATTTGACGCAGAAAATTTACCTGATGTATATACTCAGTTTCGGAAGGTAAAGACTTTTCTCTCTAAGCATTTTCTCTTGAATATTATAAGATAGAGTATAAGAAAAGAGGTGATCAGTTAAAGAAGGTAGGATGTTTTATTTGGAAAAGGTTATTAAGGAAGAAAACCATTTCTCACTTCGTATGAAATCTATACCAGTGCTTGCATATATATTTATATTAATGTACATGTAAAAGGCTGAGAATTTGACACGATGATTGCTAAATATCAAATTGGTTCTTATCTCATTTTGAAACTAGTGAACTTGAACCAGCTTTAATCAAACATGGACTAAAACGTGCTAGGGTCTAATTTAGCTATCTTGAGATTCAATCAAGTCAGCATATACATATGCATGAATGCATGCATGCAAGAATGCATTTTTATTTGTCTGCAAATAATCATGCATCTATTAATGTATTAAAATATTTATCCATGCTTGAAGAGTTTCATATCAATATATTAGATAAAAATTTCCCTTGAAAAAGATTCTATTAAAATCAGCTTGGTCTTGTGCTTAAATTTAAATCAAATAGCCAAGCTTGATTGAATTGGGATCGGATCTCGACTGCCAATCAAGCATAGCTTAGGTTAACATCTAATCAAGCAATTGTGTGCAGTTGAGAGCTGATATTGAATTGAGTTTGACTCAACTCAAGCTCAGATTGTTCCCGTCCTTCTATTTGCAAGAAAAGGCTTATATATGAGCATATACTTTTTCTGGGGACAAATAGCAATGCCACCTGATCTATCACTCAATGTGTGTTCGTGAGTGTGCTCACACTTGTATGTGTGTTGATTTATTTATATAAATATACATAAGTATCTATGTATATTATAATAATATAAGATATTTGTTTTTTGTATGTGTTTGTTGTGTCATTTTCAATTTTTGATACTAATATGCTTTTCTTATTGAAATATTGGACAGTCTGTTGAATCGAAAAGCTCAATCAGGGAGTGCAACAAGCTGCCAGTTTCCCTCAGTCCACTTCCTAGCAGTAGCTTAGGTGAAGTTGGTGGGTGGGGAAGCGTCCCTTCTCTTGGGGATCTTGGACTCGCAGAACCAAAGGCAGGTCAATGTGTATATATCCTTTTAAAAATGGTGTTTTTCCTATTTATTGCATTTGAGAGCAAAATTTTCTAATATAGCATTATTTTTGAATTCTCGCTTAATATTCTCCAGTTATTTTTTTATGATTTTGAGTTATTATTGCAGTGTAAATGTTGTAATTTCTTAATTATAGTCTAATCTTTTGATGTACATGAATCATAAGCTTATAAATAATAAACTAAGGGGTGAATGTTATCTTTCTCAACGCAGTTGGACAAAGGAATGCATTTTATTGGAGGTGAAAATGCAGCTTTGGGCAGGGTGTATGAATATTTTTGGAAGAAGGTATACGTCTTACTGAGCTCACATTTTTTTAAGATAAGTATTTTATTTACTCTTCATTAGAGAATTGACTTGAAATGTGTTTTTATGATTGAGGCGTTGATTTTGGCAATGAATCCCTTATGATATCTTGATTTTCAAACACATCATCAAGTGGCATAAAGTGTTTGCTTTTATGATTAAGAGTTTGATTATAAGGGAAGGCCGCTCATTCCACTTAGCCCATACATGTGCAAGGCCCCCGTCTCTTCCTCCCTTGTTCTCGGTTGAACAGACGAACCATATTCAGAGATAGAGCCGAACGACTCTCTCTCCCGCTCCCTCTAGGCTAGGTCAGAAACATGCAAGTGGAGGGAGAAGACCGAGCTTGGCGACGAACGCCAGCTAGCAAGGAAGTCACGCTGAAGGAGCTCTCCACTCCTCTCTCTCGCACGCACGGATGAGGAGGATCGAATGGAATGAAAACTCCCTCTCCCGCTCTCTCTATACTCGAAACATGGCACTACAGTTTGATTGTGTTCTCCTGTGGCAAGATCCTGATGCAATCGTCCAAATCCTCTTCAAGCCGAGGCGATCACGTGATCTGACCATGAGACAACGATGCAGACTAGGATTTTCAAGAAAATTCAGTCGTTGATTTCAATTGCCTGATTTGGAAAGTCAAATGAACCTAAGTTGGACCAATTGAGCTGAAATTGGTCCTGAATTGAATTAGATTTGAATAGAGTCGAGTTCAATTGGGTCGGATTGAGCCAATTTTGTGAAATTGAATTTGAATTGGCGCCAAATTGAGTCAAATTTGGATCAACGAGGCTCGATGAGGCTGATTTGGGTTGATATTGATCGATTTGACTTTAATTGGATTTAATTGAGTTTAATTGGATTCAATTTAGGTCCGTTTTGGGTCGAATTAGGTTCGACAATGCTTGATCAAGCCCAATCGGGCTCAAAATTAGCTCCGTCGGAGTCGAGTCGACATGAAAATTGTGTCAACATGCTCCTTATGGAGGAGCTAGGTGAATGCATCTATGTGGTGCTGGCAAATTGACTATGAGGGAAGAGTGTTTATTGACTGGCTACTATTATAGAGGCATCGAGATTGATTTTTTTTGCTGCTTCTCCGTGCATGCGCTGGAGAAGCATGACATTGTGTTATACAGTAGGAACTTTGTAGGCATTTCCCAATCCACGATATGCTGGAACTCATGGTGGGCTGCTGCCATAGTTTTTAGTGTTGGAAAGGTTCCCAAAATGTGGCCGGATGATCTGCTAAAAGTTACCCAACTCTTGCTCCTTGTTTGGTTGTCAGACACTCGTTTTGACACTAATCTTCAATCCTCATGTGTCTTAGGTTCCTGGGCGTTATGCCTATGGGATCTTCGGTTGCTAGCTCTTTGTACTCTGTGAGTCTACGGTTTTGTGGGTGGTAGGCTCTAGCCCCTTGGACATTACTTGTGGAGCCGAGACCAGCTTTACCTCTTGGCAAATTTGCTTCGTGACTGACATGTCCATCACCCTCGACAATACTTGATTTTTCTAGGAAAAGGGCCAAATATATGTTCCACATCAAGTTAGTTTGCTAGATCAGCTGGAGTTAACAAGTTATCAAAGCAGGTCTAAGTGGTATATGCTTCAATCTAGGAACAAAATTACTCAAATCGTTAAACCGTGTACACTCCCCACTGGAAAAAAGAGAGAAACAATAGCTGTGATGAGCTGCAGGGCTCCACGTAAAACCTTGTCTAAAAATAAAGTTAACAAGAGTAGGAGTTTTTAAATTTACGCTGCTTGTTTTCAGGATCTGGTAAGAGTGTATAAAGAAACAAGGAATGGTATGTTAGGGGCAGATTATTCAACAAAATTCTCTCCATGGCTTGCTTCTGGGAGTCTTTCTCCAAGGTATCTGTATGCTGAGGTATATGATCCCTATTAAAAATTTCCTCAGTAAAAGTTATTCTCCAAATCATCACCGCCACTAGCTCTTTTTTTTTTAATTTATCTATCAGGTAAAGAGATATGAGAAAGCGAGACTTGCGAATGATTCAACATACTTGTACCTTATTTTGTATTATTTTTTTATGATTTGCATTAAATTTTATGCTGACTATTTATACTGATATCAATGAAAAATTATTATAAAGAACACCCTTTATGCTGTACTATTTTGACTGATTTTATGAACTTGATTTCAGGGTTCTATTTGAGCTGATATGGAGGGACTACTTTAGGTTTCTTTCCATTAAATATGGAAATTCTATATTCCATCTCGGTGATTACTTTCCTTCGAAATTCTTTCTTCCTTATTTTTGTTCTTTGTTTGTCTTTTGGGCCTCTAGGCCCTCTACATGTTAAAATTGCCTGTCATTTATGTTGTTGCTTACTCTAGAATATGCATATATTGGTCACTCATGACTTGCATGTTTAGAACAGTTGAACCGGCCTTTGACAAACAAATTGCCCTTCAACATTTTCTTTTCAGGTGGTCCAAGAAAGTTGGTGACGAAATGGAGTCAAGATACGTCACTATTTGAGTCTTGGAAAGGAGGTCATACTGGGTATGCGTTATTATGCTATAATTTTATTGATTCTGTCCCCTAATCTACATTCTATTATATTCATTTTAATTTTCATGCAAGTTATCCTCTAATTGATGCGAATATGAAGGAGCTTTCTATGACGGGCTTTATGTCCAATCGTGGACGTCAGGTAATATTGTTCTTAATTAAATATGACTAGCAAACTGTGTTTTTTGTCTGTATAATGTCATGATATTGTTTTCAAGTGTTATGATAGTTTTCTGTTAGAAATAGAATAGTTTTACTGTACTGGACCTTGGTTGACATTTTGGCTTACACTGCCTTTAGTACCTCATTTCTCTTAGCCTGTGAATTGGTTTCTCATTTTATTTGTATTTTACACAGTCCTTTTTATTGTGTTTTATTAACATGTTTCATTAAAGTTTCACGTGTCTAAACATGACCCATGCATGGTGACTAACTTAAAGGCTCCGTAAATTTTCCTAATCAGAAAAAAGGCTTTGTTTTATTTTATGTTAAATACTCTACAATTGCTGTAAAAATGATGGGTATATATTATGTTACCATAATATGCAAGATTCACTTGGTTCACTGAAACCTGGCTTACTTTCTGGTTGTGGGATCCAAAAATTTGCTCTCAAGCCTCTCCACGCCTGTTTTTTTTTTTTTTTTTTTTTTCAATGGAGAGAATTTAAATGAGATTAGGTTATGGGGTCAATTTTCAAAAGGTAGATTATATTTTAGATAAGAAACTACCGAGAAATTTTGCTCTCATTTTGCGAGAACTTTATGATATGTGGTCTTGTTTTCCATAGGCACAAATCTCTATGATTAATTACCTCTCCTAATAACGAGAGAAAACTTTTAATTAAGGCTAGTCATTAGATAGATACTAAGTACCTAGTATATAATTGTTATAGTTTTAGAATTTTGAAATTGAATCTTTAGGATTTTTCGGTATTTGAAATTTATCATCATATACTTAAATCATGGTTCCATAGGCACAAATATCAAGATCACATGGTTCCATCTTCCTAAGCTATCATGGTCCATGTTCTACTTAGTTAGAGGAGGTAGTCGATCCTATCCTCCAATAAAAAAAATTTCTTCAGGAGGTATTTTTTGTATTAAATTTTTCAAGTCTTTCCAAAATTTTAATTTTGAACCCATATTCAAACCTATTTGAGGAGCATAAGCACTTATAATATTAAAAATCTTAGCATCAATAATAATCTTTAAAGTTATATTTTTATCTATAATTCTATTAATTTTTATAACATTATCCTTTAAACTCTTATCTATAATCACATCTACATCATTTCTAGTATGACACTGACCAGAATATCATAGTTTAAATCATAAACTATCAATCTCCTCAGCCTTCTCTCCAACCAATTTAGTTTCCTAAATGCATAGAATATTTATCTTCCTATGAATCATAATATCTATTAATTCCATTAATTTGCTTGTAAGGGAACTTATATTCCAAGTTCCTTACCAAAATGTTACTTAGAGATAAATAAATAAGAAAAAAATGTTAAGTGTGTTACAAAATGGCGAACTTGTTACTGGACAAAGCTTATGATGTCCCCCAAAATGACTCCCATTCGTGTTGACGAAACTCGGTAGGGTTCATATTATGAATAGCTAGTAAGATTGATTGTTTTTCCCCCTTAGTAATTAATGTACTAGAAATTATTTTGGGGGACATCATAAGCTCTAAATAAGAAGGTGAGGTATTCACATTATGAAAATCATTATAATCTTTTAAATTTTATTTTATCCTACATCTTATGAAATTACTATTGAATTTTCCCAGGATTTGTAAGGAAAAAAATATATATTATGAATGCCATGCTTTGGTTCAAATATAAAAAAAATAAGATGATAAAATGTGAGAGATAATAAGTGGGAAGATTTCATTAACAAAGTAACTTTATTTTTGTGAGCAACAAAACATAGTTATTCCTTGCAATGATGATAAATGGGTTGCTAAGGACCTCTTCATTGTAAAGTTTAAGACATAACAAATTTATATTATTTTAGAGTTGAGAAATTCTATACATTCATTGATATGCAACTTCAAGAATTGAATAATCATTTTATAAAAGAAAATACTTAATTGCTTTTGTTTGTTACATGTTTGAATCTAAATAATTTATTTAATCATTCAACAAAGACAAGTTAATTAGGCACACTTTTATCCAAATGTTTTTACAATGCTAAATCTGATGATTCTTGATAATCAGTTGGAAACTTATATTATAGAAAATTTCATCCTGCCTCACGTGTGGGCAAAATTTTCAATTTTTTCTAGTTCAATGACCTAGGCAATATAGGGGTCATTTTTAGGCAATTTTAATGTTCCGAAATAGTTCGTTTTGTGAAACAACAATGTTTGAGTGGTTTTTTTTTTTGCAGTCAAGGCATTTCAACCTAGGCTTGCACGAATTCACGTTCGTAATTTATCATTCTAATCTTGTGAGATTGAATCGATCACAAAGTTTCTTTCTTGGCAATTTCTACGCTTTGGACGGAATTATGAAGTTTGTTTTATGAAACATGGACATTTAGATTATTTTGATTATGATCGACACATTTCAATTTCATCTTTTGTGATGTTGCATTCATTACCAATCTTCAACGTCGTGTTTGACTTTTTTGTGCGCTTGTATTGAAGTTAACTCACCAAGGTTAAATTAAGCAATTATAATTATGTAAACCCATATTTATGAATACTTGAATATGAGTGGCGTTTTAGTATAATTCAGTCCAAAATAGTTGCCTCGTCTCTTATTGTGAGCTGACTTGGATTAATGTTGAATTGATTTTATTTCCTTTAAAATTGATTGAACCAGTTGAAGTCAAATGTTATACAAATTGAGTAAGTTTGAGTTAGTACGAATGAGATCGAGCGACACACCTGCCTCTAAATCTACACTCACAAGTTCTGGTGTGGAGAATGTTGGGTGGTTTGTGGTGCATTGTTGACCTCTGTATAAGAAATCAAAAGAGAACGAGAGAGAGAGATCGGGAATACCTCGTATCCCGCCGAAAGCTCCCGCAAATACCGCAAGTAATCCCGTCGATTCGGCGCTGTTTGAGTCGCATCCCGCGATTTGAGCGTAGAACCGGCCTCGATTGTTGCTCTTCGATGCCTTTAAAAGCCGACCTAACGAAGCCTTCGCTTGCTGCTCTCCCCAACTCCACACGTCGAATCCCTGCAAGCTGCCGAGCTCTTCTCCTCTCCCGATCTTCTTCCATGCACGCGATCTCTCTCTCATTCCTGAATCCCTCCTCTGATCGAACTCCACCACAGCCTGCGCCTCTTCCAAACCCGAACTCCACCTCTTCCGATCCTCCAATACCCGTCGGCTGAGAGAGAGAGAGAGAGAGAGAGAGAGAGAGAGAGAGAGAGAGAGAGAGAGAGAGAGAGAGAGAGAGAGAGAGGGACCAATCCACTTACCTGTAGCCGACGCCTCTCCATCTCACGACCGATCCCCTTGTGGTTGGACGACCTCGCTCCTCCGACTTTCCCTTGTCCGATCGGAAACAACAACAGGGAGCTCGCCAGCTGGGAAGGTAACTTTCTCCCTTATGCGTGCGGCTTCGGCCAAATCCCGTGAGCTAGAGAAGGGAGAGGAGGGACTTTGTTTTATTTTATTATATATTATAATTAATTATAATTATTAATATTTATAATTAATTAGTAATTAAGTGTAATTAATTAGTTAATGATTAATTATAATTATTTATTTAATTATAATTAATTATAACTAATTATTAGTTAATTATAACTATAATTAATAAATCAATTATACTTAATTAATAATTACTGATTATAATTATCTAATTAATTATAATTAATTATTTATTAGTTATAATTGTAATTAATTAATAATTATTGATTAATTAATTATAATTAAATTATAATTAATTATAATGAAATGCAAAATGATGCACCCTCTCTCTCCCTCGATCCACGAGCCTCCGTCGCCGACCCTGCGCAGGTATAACTTGTAAACCCTAAAACTCCGAGAACCCGTTTCAACGCATTCGTCGAGACAAAACGATCACCTATAAACGCTTTTCTTAGCGTGGTGGGAGGGTGTGCGTCACGACGCTTGCAACGAAGCAGGTAATCACCTAAATCCCTTCTTCAAAGTTCGTATCGCCTTGGAAACCCCGCATATACACGCTTTTCTTAGCGTGGTGGGAAGGGAACCCGGTGCGATGCGTACGACGAAGCGGGGATACCCATAAGTACCCGTTTGCGGGGAAATAACTATTTTTCTTGCAAAATACTTAAAAAAAATACTTTCTTGCAAAATACTTTAAAAAAAAATACTTTCTTGCAAAATATTTTCAAAAAAATACCCATACACGCTTTTCTTAGCGTGGTGGGGGATCAAAAATTACACGGCCGCGGTGTCCTCGAAAGAGGGCACCTACCATACACGCTTTTCTTAGCGTGGTGGGAAAGACCAAGTTTTCCGTAGTTTTCCCCTAAACAGGGGAGACGCCGGAAGGCTGCCGAAATTTCGGGTGAACATAATGCTACATTTGGACTTGGTTGAACTCAAAGGATGATTGAACTTGGACTCGGACTTGTGAACCATTGAACTTGAGAAGACAATGGACTTGTGGACTTGATTCAATTGACTTAAGTGAATCTAAACTCAAATAAACTTGAAAGCATAAAATTTGAACTTACATTTGAAAATCAAATGAGAAGAACAAAGAACTAGAACTTGATTGAACTCAAGGGACTGTAGTGGACTTGAACTCGGACTTGAACTCTATAAAGACCGCAGGGGACTTTGATGTGGACTTATAAGTCGAACTATAATAAGAGTTGACTTTGAATCTCATGTGACTCAAAAGAACCATTTGAACTCAAGCAAATACTTGAGTTGTAAAATATGAACTTGAGCTTGACTTAAACTTACAAGATGGACTTAAACTAGCATTTCAGCTTGAAGTGAACTCATGTTTGGATTAAGATGATACCAAATCAAAACTGCACTTAAAATGATGTCATGATTTGCAAAATAATAATTCAATTACATGTGAGAATGTATAAGGTTGGTGATGTATGAGAGATTTACAAATACTATTTCCTTACAAGGTTGGAATTGTAAGTGACATAATCAAATTTTCTCATTATGACATGATGCTTTCAAGGGATAGTACCACTTGCTTGCAAAAAGAGAGATCAACAAGATCTCTACCTAGAAGCTATGGCATGAAATCTCCAATGAACATTAAAGAGCTATCATGAATTCCTAACCAAATACAAATGTCATCAAGCAAGCTCATCATACAAGATTTAAGTTATCTTTATATGATAGTAGAAGACTTGTAATATTCAATGTGGCTCGTCTATATGCAAATAACTATGCTCATCTGGTATGAACATAAGAGCAAAATAAAGCCAAATATATTGAGTCTTACAAATAGAGGGGATTCAATATGTAATAAGTGCAAAGTTATACGAGCATACAAACTCCTATGAGCTAATGTAAAAGATCCGTTGCACATCCAATGTGTTCTCCACAAGCAAACCTGAAGGAGTTCTAAATATGCTTACAAATTAGCAGCATGGAGTTTCCTACAAATGAACATAGTGATGTGTATGATAAATGTGAACATTGACAAATAAACGAGGAGTCCTCACTCATATAGAAGTCCACTTATGAGTGATGACCTTTAATGTGTACTGAATGCTAAATCATTCATACAGTCAATAACCACTCAGCATCAGTCAAATATATCAGTCTTCTACGAGCAAGAATAAAAGATCTGCAACACATATGATCTCTCTACGAAGACAGATGTATGTGTCATATGCCACTGATGGGTAGATGTAGAAAGACTTCAGTAAGTGCAGTATCCTGAAGTCAATTTCAATCTATGGAGTATATCTACCTACCTACCAATAGCAGTGGAGGATATATTATATGAGATCAAATACCACAACAAAATGTATGAATAATACGACAAGTGCAATCTCCTATGACCTAAGGCAGGAGATTAGTTGGTACACTACGATCCACCTGCAGAAGGCAACGAGTAGTGCACGACAGTGTACCTGTACGAAACAACGAACAACTCCATTCAGAAGTTGCTACGCTACGCCACCGAATCCGCAACACTCGTACTAGCGGACAGAAGGCGTGTACAAGCTCTCAAATACAACGTTGTGTATTCAAAAGGACAATTACCTGCACAACTACAAATATTTCAATACCCTTACACGTGCACTGTAGTTTGTATACACATAGGTACACTAAAAGGGGTAAAAATAATTATAAAATTCACAAGGGCCCCGACGAGCGTGTTATTGGTACACACATGCGTCTAGGGATGCTGCGCGGGTTATTAATTTTGAACCCGATCCTTCTAAGTAGATAAAAGGAGTTGACAGGGTTCAATTATAAAATACCCCCAAACACCCGCAAGGGCCCCGGCCAGCGTGTTATTGGTACACACGTGACGTCTAGGGACGCTGCGCGGGATGACAAGTGAATTCAAATTCGAAACCGATCCTTCTATACGGTCCAATAGAAGTGAACAGGATTCGAACCAACAAACAAATATACGGTTATGGAGACCGTTATATTTGTCTTAATACATTCATATTAGGCCTTCAATGCCTATAACAATGAGAATTCACTATCAAGGGCATAAAACATATGAAACCCGATCTTCTGTCGGCAGCCCGACAGAGTTGACAATGTTCAATCCATAAAGAGAAATGACCCCACAACACCCCGATGATGGCCGCATTGATTGGTTATCTCAACCGGAGGGGTTCACAAATACTTTCAAATTTCATCCAAATGCCCGAAAATCTAAACTCCACAAAGTCCAAATCCAAAAACCCAAAATCCTAGAAAACTCCACGAAAATCTCAAAATCCCAAAAATATTTAAAATGAAATCAATCCACCAGGCACTTAAAGCAAAGCCCATCCACCCTCCGCAACAGTCTGCCAGAGTGGACAAATTCAAATAAACTTTAGCTCACAAAGAGACAAATGCCTAGTCGAAAATATCACTAGGATCCATTCTCAAACAATCTCTTGTCAGTAAGGACGTGGTACGTGTCCTCTAACCGACAGTTTCGCCGCCAAATGGCATTGCAGGTAAACGGTTATGACCCGGGGCCCTCTGAACCGAGTGGTTTTGCCGCTAAATGGCACCACAGATAGCGGTTATGGCCAGAGGCAATACGCTCCTTAATGGCGTTAAATCCTTGAGATATGAATCAATATGATATGATTGATAGGGCACAAAGCCCTCTGTTAGCTAAGGTGGATTCAGATTTGTCCCCTTAGACAAACATTCACCCCAGATCTACAAGGTTCCCTTGGACGAAGCAACCCATGGCTGCCAACAAGGATCCTTCTGTCAGGTTGGGTCGACTACCTCCTCTGACTAAAGTAGATCAGGGACCACGATGGCCCGGGACGACGGAACCATGGGATCTTGATCGGGTTTATCATCCATTCCCCCACCATCTGCTTTAAGTGCTAAATGGTGAAATTTTTTATTTTAAATATCAAACTTTTCAAATCTTTTCAAATACCAAAATCCAGACACAATTTTCAAATCTAAATCCATGCTGCTACTATATGACATATACCACGTATTTATACGTATCTGATTGATGACTAGCCTTAATCGAAAGTTCTCTCTCGTGATCGGGAGGGGTAATTAACTATAGGGGCTTGCGCCTATAGGAAACTAGAACTCAGATCATAAAGTCCTCACAAAATGAGGGCGAAATCTCTGGGTAGTGTCTTATCTACAAATCCATCTGCCTTCCAAAATTTACTTCGGAACTTATTCCGTTAAAACTCCCCTCGCTCAAATAAAAAGAAAAAGCGGCGGGGAGGCTGGGCCGAATTTTCGGAGCCCACATGCATGTAGCACATTGCAATACTTCTTAATTAAGACCATCTAATTTTTATCATCTGATATGTTTCATAAAACAATGACTTCCCAACCTTTCCTCCTTTTTTTAAAATGTTTTCCAAGTCATTTCTCTTTTGTAACAGTAGTCTATAAGGAACATAAAATCAATTGAAGATATAATTGTTTTTTTGACCGTTATTAGTTTTGGCTTTGAGGGTATATAACTAGTCTGTATTGCAGATTGTCTGTTCTTTCCTGGTTAGAGATATGCGAGTAGATTGGCGCTTGGGAGCTGAGTGGTTTGAGTCATGCCTGTTAGATTATGATCCTTGTTCTAACTATGGGAACTGGACCTATGGAGCAGGTTGATTTCTTCCCACCACTCGCTTCTCTTTACTCATAAATAGGTTCTTTCTACTGAATTATTTGCCATTTTTTTCGAATAAGTCCAATTTAGTGTTGTATTTTTTTTTTCAACAGGTGTTGGCAATGATCCTAGAGAAGACCGTTATTTTAGCATCCCAAAGCAAGTATGTTCTCTCTCTTCTAAATAGTTCTAGCAAAAATATACACTGCAATTCATGTATCCTCAAACAAATAATGAACACATCAATGGTGTCATTAGGATTTCAAGTGAAGGGGCAAAAGCTTATAGTTTCTAGTAAAATTTTCATATCCTCCTACATAGTTACATAGCACTTTTCTCAAATTTTGGTGGGCAAGAGTCACCTTCTGCGCCTCCCTAGTTCTACCATTGCTTTAGATGCTCTTGTATAAAGAAATATAATAACGTTTTCTAGCATCACATCTTTTACTGGTAATCATCTTTTGTAGTCCACATGAACGTGAAACGAACGAAAAAGGTCTATAGTATAAATAATTGTAGGAAAATTTTGAATGAAAATTTTTATATTATATATTGTCATAATAGTTGCAGAGATGAGGATGATCAGGTGGATGAGTGGCTTTATTCTTAGAGATAGGTGAGCATATTCGTGAAAAGGCTGGAGTAGTTCAAGTGGAAGATAAGATTAGAGAGAGTCGTCTTAGATGGTTTGGTCATATAAAAGCCGGCCTTCCGATGACCCGATTAGGAAAGTAGAGGTATTAGATTTGACCTATGTTAAGAAAGGTATAGGTAGTCCTAAAAAGACTTGGTTAGAGAATATTAGAAATGATATTTCCTTATTAGATTTAAACGAAAATATGACTATTAACAGGATGTAATGGAGAAAATAGTATTCATATAGCCGACCCCACGTATTGGGACAAAGGCTTGACGTTGTTGTTTTATACATTGTCATAATAAAGTTTTTCTCAAAGCTAAAGGGATGAGAGCCAACACCCCCAACCCTACATGATTCCACAATTGCTTCACACTTTCTGTCGTTGAAAACTTCACATATTACATAGTAATCGTCTTTGATAATTCACATGAACCTTCAACAAGAAACAAGTTGTTCCCAATAACAAATGGATTTTCTTCCAGGCAAAACTTACGATCCTGAAGGCGAGTACGTTTCATATTGGTTGCCAGAGCTCCAACCTCTTCCCAGAGAGAGAAGAAATTTTCCTGGGAAATCATATATCAAGCAAGTTGTACCTCTCAAGTTTGAAAATACTACAATCAATAGGCAGAATAATTTCAGTACAGGTAAGGTATGGAAGAAGAAAGATCACTGACCGAATGCATATCTGAACAAAATTTCTTTCTGTTACCCAACAGATTACCAATTTGTAATTAATAGAAAAGTATTTGTAGTATTGATTGGCTTTATGAATAATTAACATATTAGTAAATATAATCTCATAATTGTGAAATTTGATCAATTAAGACAACTGAGTGTTTTAATTATTAATTTATTTCTAATTTATTATACAATTTAACTTTAAATTTATAAAAATAATTGATTAATTAGTTAATTAAAATTTACCCCTTTATAGCATTTTAATCAATCATTTGATGGCTGAGTAGCTAAGTTTGTTCGAAATTGGTATTTTCATCACAATTATTAATTTACCAGTAAATTAATATGAAGCTTATTGATTAATTTATTAATTCATTAACCTATTTAATATCTTTTGTCACAATTGGGCTTCTGTCCTATTTTGAAAAGCGATAATATGTTTTTTTTTTACTCTTCTAAGAAGAAAACTTCATTGCAGAAATGGGAAAGGGCACGACTTTTAGATTCTAAGATAAAACTTCCAATAAAAATATTATCCATCATTTTTTGTTCAATATTTTAAAATTAAATGAAATTATCATATGCATTCCAACAATATGGTATGAGGTGAGGCTGATGAAGATTAAAGTTTTATTTGAAAAATTATTTTAAGAAGCAGGAAAAAAATTATTCTAAATAAAACATAAAAATGAAGCATGATATATTGACAATAGGTTAATCATATTAAGTAGATATGAAGTTCATCAACATAGCCTAATTTATATATAAGTTTTAAAAATATCTTAAGATTTGATGCACCTGCACTTAGTTATCCATCTCCATCTTGCGTCCATTTGGTGCAGCTTTTTCACCTTTTTAAACAGTTATTTTTCTTTTCTTTAGTTACAATGTTTTACTATTTTATGAAATTTTTAACAAGCAGATCTGCTGGAACATAAACTGTAAAAAAAGTAGGCGTCTACTTTTTTCATACTAATTTTACACTTTGTAAAAAATTCTGCACGAAAAGGACCTAAAAAGCCTGCTCAGACAAAGGCCAGAATAAAATGAATCTCCATTTTTTGCCAATCTGAATAACAGGTTTTATATATTCTTGGCTGAATTGGTTTAGGAACCAAGAGATTCTAAAACGCAGAACTTAAAATTTTAAAGAGCAATAACTGTAACAGTTCAAAGTATATCAAATGCTACCATAGAAGTTCACCGTATGTCATGTCAAAACATACAAGCAGGACATTGATGACCAAGAAAAAAAATTTCTTCCCTATCAACATTTTTCACCTGGCGATTTTTTGACTTTGAATGTGCTTTTTTTGAGTTAATGTTTATATGGATGAGGGAAGATTTATTCATTGTGATGATGAAATCCTGGAAGAAGAGAAGTGATGAACCCAATGAAAAACATCTGGATCTCCTTAAGAATATACCAAAATTGGTTTTGATTGCGCTGCCTGGCTTCCGGTTGATTCTCGTTCACAACAGCAGGTGGATGATCATTCTGGTTATCAGCTTCAACATTTCCTTCTGCAAATAATTTGTCCCAATAAATTAGTTTTTACAAGGAAATAAAGTGTGGATATAGTTCTTGTTTGATATTTTTAAGGGTTTATTAGCGGTTTTTAAAAGTAACGTTTCCAGAGAAGCTGCATAGTTTTTCATTCAAATCCAAACAGACACCATTTTTACAATTATTTTCTCCACCTTCGAGAATTTATTGTGTGAACATTGGACTATCCGGAAACTAATTAGAACGCGCCACATCACCCGGTACATAACAGTAACGAGCACCGGTACCAAACAAAAAAATCACATGATGCGTTCTGATAGGTCTCCGTATGCCGTCTGGGATCCGCACAAAATAATTTTTCACCATGAAGACAGTAAACAAGGCTAGCTGCCATGAAAAATATACAAAGTTCTAAATTCTTCCCTTTTATCTCAGATGCATTTCATTAATATTTCCAGCCAAATTTATGCATTTTCTTCTAATGATTTCAGTCAAATTTACGTTTATATGTTCTTTGTAAACTCACATTGTTCTAAATTGTTCTCATGTTTAGAATTTCATGAGAAGGAACAAGGTACTTCCCTTCTCACTTATTTCTAACAACAATCTCAAGCATAATCAAATGAAAGTGTGGTACTGGTTATATTAATTCTACTTTTTACTCCAACTAGAAAGCTCATCAAGTTCATTATTTCAAATCAAAAGATTATTACCAGGCGCAGGTTGAATGCCATCAAAATGCCTCATAGGTGGTTGCTCAGGATGGGCGGCGGGACGGAGTTGAGGCGCTGCACCTCTTCGAATCCATCGGGACGGAGTTGAGGCGCTGCACCTCTTCGAATCCATCGGATCAAAGGGGTAAGGGCTCCAGTC
Organism: Dendrobium nobile; assembly: GCA_022539455.1. Lineage (NCBI taxonomy): Eukaryota > Viridiplantae > Streptophyta > Magnoliopsida > Asparagales > Orchidaceae > Dendrobium > Dendrobium nobile. The sequence goes on from CM039733.1 coordinate 73,800,342, forward strand.
TGATACCTGTAGCATTTGGAAACCTGAATCAATCTCATTCACTCAAAGCGTTAAAATTAATTTCAGAATGATTAGTAAATATCTCACAGATAGATGAAAGATGCAAATAGAACCAGTAGAATTAACCGCTGCCTCGATCCTTCTTGACTGAACAGAAAGACAACAGCTGCTAGCTTAATGATGAGAGCCAAATCCAGCTGAAATGCGAAGTGGAATCTCCTCACAACTACTGGTCTTTGTGGCCCTTGCTGCTGTCTTGCCTCCTGTCCCAGCTCCTCACCACCAGTGCCAGAAGAGTTTGTTCTCCTGGTATTTTGCATGGTAAAGCAATACGATACGTAAGCTGTAAAAATAATGCCTACTGGAACCAGGTAATCTTTTTTGTGACTCCCATGCAAGGTCTTAAATCACTTGACAAATATATCTATGGACTGTATGGTAGATGAAGATAAACTGATCATTGGAAAAAGCTATTTTAACCATAATCAGAATGTGATATTATATTTCTAGGAAGGGAAACAGAATTGAGCACATCAAATCAACACTCATGTAAGTCTAATATGCAACTGCAAGAAGAACATTAAAGAACCACATTCAACTTGATAATCTTGTTTCAAAAGACCCTTGCAAGACAACACAAACACTGCTTCTTATGAAGTTTTAGTCACCAACAACTATCTCAACCATAGCTACCGTGAAAGAGAAAGGCATTCTAGATGAAATATTTGTGGACGTACCAGAAGAACCATCGATCTTACAACACATGAGAATCAAGCCAAGTAGAATTGTTGGCCCTTTGGAAAAGATGAGAACGAGGCCTCGGAAAATGTAAAAAAGTTTATGTGAGAGGCACTGGGATGAGAGAAATGACGTTCTCATCCCACAGAAATAACATGAAACTTTGATTTTGGCGCAGATAATCATGTGGCCGCCAACCCCAATAAATTATCTAAGTTATTTTCATACAATGGTAATGGGGTTATAATCAGTGGGGATGCAAGTAGGGCTGCAAGCGAACCAAACGTTCGACGAACTACTCGTTGTTCGGTTCGATTAAAGCTCGTTCGTGATCGTTTAATTAACTAACAAACAAACTTGAACAATATTTTAAATACTCGATTCTTAAATAAACAAGCTTGAACACTAATGCGTTCAGCTCGTTTATGTTCGCGAACAACATCAGTTGATGTTCATGAACAAGCTCGATAAAAGCTCGATTAAATATAAAATCTTTAATTATACCATAATATAATATAATTATTTTTTATTAATAAATTTTAAAGTAATAAAATATTATAACATATGTTCATATAAATTAATCATATTTTCATTTTAAATATACAACTGCTTTTATTTTAGAAATTTCATTTCATGAACAAGAAATATTTCATATTTGTCCATGTTTGTTAGATTGTTTGTTTAGAATGTTCATGAACAAATTTAATGTTTGCTTGTTCAATAGATTGTTTGCGAGATATGTTCACGAACATAGCTCGTTTAAAGCTCGATAAGCACTAAACAAACGAACATGAACCAAACATGAACACCCTTAAATTAAACGAACCAAACATGAACACAAATAATAAAGCTCGAATCAAACACGAACCAAACATGAACAAGCTAATGTTAAACAAACACAAACATGAACACTCACATACTCGGCTCGGCTCGGTTCGTTTGCAGCCCTAGATGCAAGCATGCATAAAACCACTCAGATCATTTTGCATAGCCAAAGAGGGAAGCTAGTCTTAAATAATGTCTAACTTGCCCCTACTTTTAAATATTCATTGATATAAATATCTCAAAAAACCTAAGCTTTGAATGCAAATGCATCTTTATTGTATCCTTGGATGACAAATACACAAAGGCCATGTTTGCTAATGGGATAAAAAGATAAATCATTGAAGATAATTCCACTAGTCATCCATGTCTTACAATTTGATGCAGACCGGTTTGGCGTGATGGTTTCATAATGAAACTAGTTATGGATTCACAAGTAAACTTGGGATTCAAAAATCAGTGATCATCAAGATTATATCGAAGTCAAATAAATCTTAGCTATATTATGTGGTTGATGTCATATTTAGCACTTTAGTCTCAACAAACGCCAGTAAAGGTCGGCTACTGGCAATAAGATTTAAATAATTTAGTGGATATTTCTAAAGCTAAACCCAAGCATGGCACTAGATTAGCCAATAACACAGTTTCAATCCAAACTTCCAACTGAGATCTTAAATGTTAACCATAGGACCTTCACTTTGTTAATGCTTTTGAAGATGGATGACCTTTGTAGAAGGTGGACTACCTTGCTGGATATGCACAAAAATTCACAATTGATTTGTATAATCTAGTAAAAAAAATCTATTTTTCCTATGATTTCTTCATTTCTGCAGTTTTTTTTTTTTTTTTTTTTTTTTTTTTGGGGGGGGGGGGGGGGGGGGGGGGGGGGGTTGGATAAGGTTGGCAACAATATGAGTATGATGAATTTAAAATTTGAAGGATTACCAGTATGTTGGAGGAAATCAAGGAGGTTTAGATGATAAGATGGTGGTTTGTTGGCATTTTTAATTCAAATTTGAATTTGAGTGGGGAAAATTATGTGGCGAATAAATTGACTTAATGGAGGGTTATTGAGCAAGAAAGAAGAGGGCCCTACTGAGAGAAAATTTGGGTTAAAGAGGTTTCATTATACAGGAAGAACAATGATTTTCCATGAACAGTGATTTGATGCAGAGAAATGGATAAAAGAAGGAAATAATAAGTATGAAAATATAAAAGATTATGTAAAGTAACAAGATACACAAGCCTAATGATTGTATGAAGAGATGACCTCTGAAAATTTTCGAGTCTCGCATTTGATCGAAGATTAAAATATCAAAATAGATGAGAACAAGAGTCCACATCCATAATAAAACTTTTCTTCATACCTTACACTATCTAACATGACTCAAAATTCCAATATTTATAAATGGACAGAATAGCAAACTACTCAAACTAACAAACTGCTAACAAGTTAAATAAACTGCTAACAAATCTGATGTAACTTGAGTTGCAAAATTCGGAATCCAGGAAAAATAGCCCAAAAACAGTGGAAAAATGGAGGATTTCTTGGATGAAAACACTCACAAACACTTCGGTTACTTAAATATCAAAAGACTTACAAGTTTCCACGGATACAATGCTCTCAATTCGAGAAGAGAAGCTTTCTCCCAAGCCCTAGATTAGAAGAAACTAAAAACAGCCACCAAAACAAGATGCCTCCAAAACAAACCCTAAATCCCTTTTAACTCCCACAAAAACCCCCCATAAACCCCTAATTACCCCTAGGGCAAACACATCATCCTCCCTCTTCAATTTGGTGGGCCCCTTGGGCCCACCCGCCTCCTCTCTCCCTTTCGGCCGACCGCCCAGGCAGGCGGGTTCTCCGCCTGCAGTACGTGAGAACCGGCCCTTTTTGGGCCGGTGTTGCTGTGGGCTGGACCGGCCGGTCCGGTCCATCAAAATCATTAATAAATTTTATGATATTGACCATAATAATCCTTTAAAATAATGAAATCTAGACTATATAAAATAACTCAAACATCTAAGACAAAATAAAAATTCAAATTTTATGTCCATGTCATGTAGCAGGAAGTAAACAAAAATTCAAGTGCAATTTCTTAATTTGTACAGCAAAGCATCCATCGCTAGAACAGACTCTACAGTCTACAATTAAAGGGAAATGGATTAATATTTAAATAACAGAGAGACTTACGTGGGAATCTTAAAGGTAAGAGGAATAAGTGTGCTAGGAGGAAACCCAGGCATCATCCCCATAAATTGTGAATAAGTAGGGATAGCATAGAGGCCAGGGCCATAATCACTTTGGTCTGGATTTTGTGGAGGCATCACCAGAGGTACAGTTGACGGGTGTACCAAAGGGGGTTGCTGCTGAGAAGCATCCTCACTAGTACTTTGTAAACTATTTTGAGTCTGGAAAAAATTCACAGAATAGTGGATATTTCAAAACTACCAAAATACTATCAAAAGAAGCATTGTATGCAGTTTCAACAATCTAAAGCATAACGGATGCATGAAGTCTGTAACTAGTCCTTGCATGGTTTTATATATTTAGTATTAATAGTATCTCAACATGCAAAGTGCTAATGTTAAACATGCAAAATACTGGGTATTATGCAATAATAACCTGTGCATGGTTAAACATGCTTTAAGGTACAACATGCAAAGTGCTAATGCGCACACCATGGAAGAGAACTACTGGTGGTTAAAAACAGAGGAACTGCCATATGCACTTAAAAGTTCGCCGGAATAGCTTTTCTCTTTCTCATTTAAATTTATTAGGAAGTCCAAAATAGCTTCCAATTAACCAGCAACAACATCCGTATATAAAGGTGTCTAACCAAGCTTAATGAAAAGCCAATTAACATCACTTTTGAAAAAACATTTATGAAACTTTCAATCACCAGTGCAAACAAAAAGGAATCAAGTTTTCTGTAAAAAATGAACAGGATAGCCTACTAGCTAGTACCATCATCATGCACACATTCGGAACCTCATAGGCATTAGGAATCCTCATAGGTAGGTGAAATCAAAAACAAAATTTATTCAACTAAATTTATTAAATAAAAAATTAAACAAGAAGCCGGGGAAAATCTTGATTTTCAAACTGAGAATGGACAAGAACAAGATCCAAGGTATTATGAAGATGGCATAGGCTCAAGTTACTCTTACGAAAGAATTAAAGAGCAAGTACCTGACACAACATATTTGCTCCATTTATTCTGGTAGATTTGAATGATGCATGAAACCAAAGTTGATCAGTAACTCCGTTATAAAAAAACAGTACCATACTAGAAAAAACAAGATAGGTGCGGCTGAGAAGAATTTCTAATAACAATGAAATTTCCAAACAGAATGTTGAATGCCTTAATTTCATCATAAAACAGCTGAGGCAAGATTCAAGGCTTTCCATCCAGATTTTTGCACATATTAAAGAATGAAAGCTCCACCTAGTAGTAGATTTGGCTTTGATGGTTGACGCATCGAAGATAACTAAAGATAACAGCAGAAACCTATACAAGTAATGCAGCCACAACCCCTCAGATCACTTCTTTCTCTCTATCCGGGCCTTCATGTTTTATCTCTTCCTAGCCAATCCTTCCATTACATTTGAGTTTTGGGCGGATAACAGTTTAAAAATAATTTGTCAATAAACTATGCGTTATGAGTTTATGATTCTAGAATATCACTTAAATCATTGAAGCCATTATCATTAGTACAAGCTCAAGAACAAGGAGAAATCAGTGCTAACTTTCCCAGTTCTAACAAATTTGACAAAAATGTAAAGCTTGAAGAACAAAAGAAGAAGAGGCAGACAAACAAACATATGCAACTTCTTGGGATAGTACAACGTCGATGGCATAAAACAAAGAAGAAAATGAAGGAGTACACACTATGGATAAAAATACAAATGTTGACCCTCATGCTATACCCAAAGGAAGAAATGAGAGAAGCAAAGTGAAAAATCCCACGTACAAACCTCATACCCGACGGGTCCATGAAATCTGCCGAGACTCTGCCGCAAATCCCCGGAATCCTGTTGAAATCACGCTGGCAGCGCCGATTCATGTCGTTTCTCCGCAATTCCTGCTCAAATCCCGCAGCCTCGATCGCACCCCTTGGACGCCTTTAAAAGCCGATCGAACGAAGCTCTCTTCCTCGACGCCGCTAATTACAATTAATTTTTTTAATTATAATTTATTATTATTAATTTTAATTAGTTATAATTAATCTCTATTAATTATAATTGATTATTATATTTAATTATAGCTAATTATTATTAATTATAATTAGTTATAATTGACTTTAGTTGATTATAATCAATATAAATATATATATATTTATATATATATATATAGAAGAGAAGTAAATGCTTCTCTTTCTCGATCCTCGAGCCAACCCCGACGACACCCGCCAAGGTATAACTCTCTAACCCTAAAACTCCGAGAACCCGTTTCAACACATGCGTCGAGACAAAACGACCACCCATGCATGCTTTTCTTAGCGTGGTGGGAGGGAGTGCGTCCCGACGCTTGCGACGAAGCGGGTAATCACCAAATTCCTTCTTCGAAGTTCGTATCGCCTTGGAAACCCCGCCTATGCACGCTTTTCTTAGCGTGGTGGGAAGGGATCCCGGTGCGATGCGCGCGACGAAACGGGAATACCCTTAAGTACCCGCTTGCGGGGAAATAACTGTTCTTGCAAAATATTTTCAAAAATAAAAAATACTTTTCTACAAACAAAAAAAATATCCTTGATCTCGTCATCCCTGTACAAACCTATCCCCAACCCGCAACTCACCATCATCCCTATCATCCACTTCGTCATCAAGCTATCATCACTACCCTAGAGTAATGTATTTCAATTTGAACCAACCAAAAATAAAAAAAGTTGGTTTCCTAGATTTTTTCAAAAAACCATAAAAATACTGCCAACCCACAAACCTTAATTGTTACTTATGATTTTGATATTCCTATTTCTAGCTTTATATTCTTGTTTTACTATGATTATATGTTTATTTCATTCATGACTAGGATGCTTCAACTTCTACAATTTCTTCAATGGTGAAAAATAGTCTCATAAGATATGCCCTTCCTTTAAGTTTGATAAATAAATTAATACTAATGTCATTCTTGTGTGCCACTATGACACTATATATAGCCAACCTAGATAACTCTTATTGAAATGGCTAATAATGTTGCCCTCATGGGACATAAAGGTTATTTTCACCAAGGGATTTTCATTTTTAGTACTATCATAACCTCTTTCTTAACTATCTCGATAATATCCACCATATATTATTTCCCTCCATCCACAAATTACTAATGCCTCTCCCTTGTTGCCATGGTATCTCTTGCCAACCTCCTCTTCATCCCAATTGACACCACAACACATGCCACCTCCTTCAATCCAACTAATGTCTTCACTTGCCCAATAGCATACAAGTTGAAACCATAACCCGCATCCTAATTTCAAGCTCACTATCTCAATTTTCCTCTCCAAGAACATCCTTACTTGCTTCTTACCTTCTCTACATCACCTTGCTCCAGTGCAACAAGGGCAATTTTCATAATCCTACCAAGCAACTCCAAGCATCCCCCCTACCTCACCTCACTCGTCTAGTTAAACTCACTATCTTCCTACATGCAGTTGGATTGGGTTGACCTGAAATCCAGAATATGTGACAGTGATCTCAAACCAAACTTGGCTTGAACACAATCTCATATGTAGGTGCTAATCCAAGCCTAATAAATTTTAATGTGATTTGGATAAGGGTCGACCATATCTAACCCTCGACCTCCTAAAACAAATAATCAGATTTTTTTTAAATGGTTAATGGCTCTTAATATCATAATTGCGCCGAGAATTCATACTTTTAAATGCATGAATGCAATTCCATTATCAATACACATGAAATGTCAACACAAATCATATGAATAGGACAACAACATAACATATAAAAAAAAAAAAAAAAAACAAAACTCACAGATTGGAAAACCCAAACATCCAATCATCTTCTAAGAAAAAAACCAAAGGAATTGCTCCCTTTTATTTATTTATAGAATTTTAAACCATACCTTCTCACTAAGGAATGAACCAAAAGCCAGTAGATTATAATGGGACATGAAATGGACTAATGACTTTAATCAGAATATAAAAGAAGAACTCCTTCAATTTATATGACCAAATAATTGAAAATATCAACTCGAATGTATTTTTACAATCAAGCAAAGAAATATATATATAACAAAAAGTTCGTTGCGCGATCGAATGATTTCATAAGCAGAAGAATAGATAAACAACTTGCACAATTTAAGAAGAAGAGAAGACAAGTGAACCCGCTGGCTGAGATTGCTAATGGAGAAACGAGAGGACTATCGATAAACCAAAAGCCATAAATTCCGTAAAACTAGAGCTCAGTTAACGAAAGAAACTAGGTCGAGAGGAAGTAAATCAGAAATGAAATCGAAATAAAAAGCCTACCATCTTAAACCACTTGATTTATTTACAAGAGAAATTTACATACATTTTATTAAATATTTATGCATTTATATTTAATACTTAGCTTTTTTTATTTTATTTATATAACACTTAAAATTTTATATTACATCAATTTATTACTAATATTAGTTTATTTAAAATAATATTTATTTTTATGCAAATATTTTTATTTGATTTAAATAGTAAACTAATATATACTAAGTTAAGAATTGCATAGATGAGGATGCTCATGTGGATAAATAACTTTATACTTAGAGATAAAATAAGAAATAAGTATAGATAAAAAAAAGGTTGGAGTAGTTATAATGAACTAATTAGCAGAGTTGATGTATTAGATTCAGCCTATATTGAGAAATTTAAAGATAATTCTAAAAAGATTTGGTTAAAATGTAAAAGAATAGAAATTACTTCTTTTTTTAATTAGATTTAAATGAAAATTTGACTCTTATCGAGATATAATAGATAAAAAAGATTCACGTGGTGGAATAAAGACTTTGATGTTATTGTTGTATTAAAATAATATATAATTAAATAAAAAATATTTAGAGGTCAAGTATATAAATATATAAGAATTGTATGGTAAGTATGTGAATCTCCCTTAATTTTTATATTATATTTCAATATCATATTGTTTCTAATTTTTTTATATCCTTATTATGATATCAAAATTTGCATTAAAATCATAGTTTTGTTTCATTTTTAGCAACTTTCTATTTTTTTGAAAATTTTGTTTACCAATATAAATGCATGAATTAGATAATTAAAATTAAATAATCTGACTGTTAAGTTCATAAATCCTTCAATAATGAAAAATCGATGTTGTGTGTAAGTATCCATTTATTTTTTATTCAATTTGAGCTATAACTAATTTTTAATGGAGCATAATTATTTATATATTAAAATTTTAAATAAATAGGATTACAATGAGATATAATTGAATATTAAAATTTTAATGAAGAAAAAGTGCTACTAATTATTTAATTTTTGGGTTTTAGATTTAAATATTGACAAAAACTAATAATTATTCAGATATGAAATGGTGACAACAAATAGCGTCGCTTTGGCCGAGTGGTTAAGGCGTGTGCCTGCTAAGTACATGGGGTTTCCCCGCGAGAGTTCGAATCTCTCAGGCGACGTTTGTTAGTTCATTTAATTTTGCTTGCTCGCATAAGAAATTAAATTATAATATAAAAATTTTATAGTTATTAACTTATTATTATTTTTTCCAGCAAGTTTCTGCTGGCTCTGCCTGCCCTTAGCTTGCAATTGGCATCAATATATATTTTAGCTTGATAAATAGCCAACCCCATACAATGTCATAAAAGCTTATTAATATTATTGTATTTTAGATTAACAAATTAATGTTGAGCTTAAGCCAATATTAATTTATTTATTAGCTTGTGAGGCATCTTATATATATATATATATATATATATATATATATATATATTAAATATATTAAAATTTAAGATCTTAAGAACATAATTATTAAAAAAATAAAATTTACATTATATTAGCTCATATCAAATAATTTCTAATTATTTTTCATTATTTCTTATTTTTTTATAATTTTTTTTACAACTACTACTTGAATCAAGATTACTTTTCTCTAAGCCAAATTGCCTGCTCAAGCTCAATTAATTAATCAAATTTGAGCTCAAATTTTGACTTAAACTCTAGTTAGTCAACTCATTTACACTTATTAGAGCAAGATCACCTCCTTGATGCTTTTAAAAAATTAATGATGCACTTTAAAAAAGATTTAGATCATACTTTCAGTCAATATGGGAGAATATCAGTAAAAAAATAGTATTGATTCCTTTCATAAAGTGCTTTTGACATGGATTTCAATACAAGATCACTACATATTAAGGCTTTGTCACTGCTTCTTAATGCAGGTTTTTAATATAAAATTAAAATTTTTATATTAAAAAGCTGTTTAAAGAAGCATAAGAAAACCATTTGATTATTTTCTAAAGCAATTACTTAGTTCAAAAATTTCTCTAATTAGTAATTTTGGTACGATAAAATCAATTTAGAAAACAATAATAAAAAATGTTAGAAATGAAACCTAATACTTCCATCGCAATTCTCTGCCTCAATCAACTTCTAAAACAAAATCTTTTAAAGCAATCGACACAACAAATTATCTCTTGCATAAATAACGGATTAATTAAATTAAAATATGAGAGAGAGAGAGAGAGAGAGGGAAACAGTTGCTTCTCAGATCCAGAAGCCGATCCATACAGCAATGGCAAAGAGCCCGGCGAGCGGCGCCCGATAAGATCCAGCGGCGGACGGAGAGTGTCCAGAAGGGGAATGAGAGGGTGAGACAGGCGGGGAAGGAAGAGGAATGACCTTGATGGAAACCTTCATGCCGGAGAAGCAAAGGCCATTGCCGCAAATGAAGTAATACTCTCCAGGTCTAGTTAGGGTGATGAAATCCTTACCGGAGCTCCAATTTCCGGCGACCCCATCCATTGTGCAGTTGTCGTAGCCCGTCTTGTTCACCTCGAACACGTTGTACATGTTCTTCTGGTACCTGAAAGCTGCAAACTTTTTAGGGTTAGGGTTTTTGTTGTTGAAGTTTGTGAGGTGGGGGTTCAAGAAGAGAGGGCTTACAGATGAGATCGTTGACGAAGAAGGTTTGATTGTTGGACCAGAGGGTGTAGTTGATGTTGGGATTCCAGCCGAGGTGGCCGCCGACAATGTGGTCGGTGGCGGAGACAAGGCCGGCTCCGGCAGCGAGGAGGAGGAGGAGGAGGCGAAGAAGAGAATGGCTAGTGTCAATGGTTCTAGCCATGTTTTTTCTCTCTCTTGATGGATCAGTGGTGCTGTAGTTGGTGGAGATCGGGAGGAAATCAGGTTAAAGTGAGGAGGCGACTGGCGAGAGAGAGAGCCAAAATATAAGAGGTGGGGATTAGGGATTCAAATTTTATTTGGAAGGGGTGTTTAAATTACGAAAAGATCCCTGCCTGCTATTGGAAATTGGGATGCGCGTGAGGGACCTTAGTAAAATATGAAAGGGGTATTATATAAATTTTATTAATCGAATTTTCTTTGATATATCAAGAATATATATAAAACAGATTTTCAAAAATTTATATATTTAATATCGGCTGTTTTGGTCGGGACATCATTTTTATAATTTTATTTTTAATATTTTTATTTGATGATTATTTTTTAATTACTTAAAAATAATTATACTAAAAAATTATATTTTACAATAATTTTTGTAAAATAATTTATAATAAAAAGCTATATAATTAAGATTTGAATTCTCCTTTCACTTTAGAATAAAATATATTTTATTTAACATCTTATTAATTTAATATTTACATTTTAGTCATCTTTATTTCTCATTCTCAAATTTATTAAACAATTTGTTGTCAATTGGAAGAGAGATTATAGAATCATTTACTTCAAAAGTATGTTTTATTGGTTATTCTAGTTATTTAATTATTTAAGGTGTAATGTCTTGAATGTATAGTTGATTTAAATTCATTTGAATCAAGGATTTATTTTTAGGACCACCACTTAGATTGAGAAGATCAATACATGATTGAAAAGTTGGGCTACTTGTGCTCTATGACATTAAGCGACTCTTTATTGAGTAAGAGATAAACATACACCTCTGTGTTAAGATTGTACTCCTTGATATTTATTTGTATGCTTTAATTGCTTATAAGATATAATATAATATGCTTATTTATTCACATTAACTCTAAGTGTTCATTTTGACATGAATTGATGGTTAATTTGTCATATTATTTTGTTGCATAAATTTCTAGAAGTTTAGCATACAGTCTTTTGATTGCTAATAATAATGATTGCCCATCCGAGTCATGAATCATCCACCAAGCAGATAGGATTCTAGATGTGGTCCCTACAAGTTCAAGGGGTGGCTCTCGTCATGTATCACTTTATCTCATACAAGGTTTAAAAGATGACTTCCATGGCGTAGCACTTTATCTTGTATAGCACTTAGTTCCCATCTTCAGGTTGGTGTATTACTCTGATACCATTTGTAACAGCCCAAATTATTAACTATCGAGATTTTATCCGTTTTGGCCGAAGGGTCCACAGTTTTGTCATGTTGATATAACTTCAAAGGAGGTCATCCATCCCAGGATTTATATGGGATGAGCACAATTAACTGCTGAGTTTCTTAATGAATTTTCAATCATTACATTTTAAGCTTATATGTGATCCTTAAAGTTTAAAATCTTTATGAAATGTTCGTTTGCAGAAGAAAAAAAAAACACTTTTCCTTATAAAGGTTCACAAAGAAAAAGATTAAAAGAATTATATGGTTTATGTAATATGTATTTGGCCGTTTTTTAATTGATTATGTGTTAAATTAGTATTACAATTTTGAGTGAGTAGGGTACTCCTATAATAATGTATTGAGAGAAGTCCTTTCTTGTCAAAATAAATATATAAAATAAAAAATGGGCCACAATATTATAATGTAAATTTTAATTGATTAATAATAAATTATAAAGATAAATATACTTTGAATTTACTGATCAAAATTTGATTTTGATGATTTTGAAAATTATTGAATTTTCTTTGAGGTAGGTAAATATAAATTTTGGTTCATTATTTATGTGTTTCATTTATGTTAAACCAAATATTATTATTCTGAGACACATCTTATATAACTATATTCGCAACTCCATTGATTTTTTATTCCTTTATCACCCTTATTTTATATTTAACAAGGAAAACAACCTACAAAGACAAGAGAGGGTTCACATGGTCATTTCAACAGCAACGAGCCGTTATCCCATCTCCTCCACACATTAAAAATCCTAACGTCCACTTTTCCCAAACATCATCCAATCCAAAAGGTAAAACGAAGAAGGAAAACAAAACTCACTCACCAATCTAAATCTCCTTTCCCAAACCTTTCTCTTTGATGGCCTTAATAAAACTAATTCTCCCCAATCCTCTCCCTTCCGGCCTCCCTTCATCTCCTCTAAGTACCTCTTCTCCACCCCTCAACCTCTTCACGTCGTAGCTAACACATCTTTCCAAATCCAACAGACCGAGCCTCTCAACACATGCCAAGAAGAACCCCTGGCTTGATCCCTTCGATGATGGCCCAGCTCCTGACAAAGAGTTTGGCTCTCTGTGGGCTCAAAAAATTAGGCCCGGCCTCTACCCGCATTGATTACTTTTTCTTTTCGGCGAGGGAGTTTTAACGGTCTAAGTTCCATGGTAAATTTTGGAAGGCAGATGAGTTTGTAGATAAGACACTACCCAGAGATTTCGCCCTCATTTTGCGAGGATTTTATGATCTGAGTTCTGGTTTCCTATAGGCGCAAGCACCTATAGTTAATTACCCCTCTCGATAACGAGAGAGAACTTTCGATTAAGGCAAGTCGTCAATCAATATATAGAGAATACGTGTTATCTAGCATATAGTAGCAGCATAGGTTTGAGATATAGTTGGAGAATTTGTGAATTTGGAGGATTGGAAGATTTGGAGATTTAGTATTTAAAATTGGAAATTTCCCCATCTTGCACTTAAAGCAGATGGTGGGGGAATGGATGATGGACCCGATCAAGATCCCATGGTTCTATCATCCCGAACCATCATGGTCCCTGGTCTACTTAGTCATAGGAGGTAGTCGACCAAACCTGATAGAAGGATCCTTGTCGGCAGCCATGGGTTGCTTCATCCAAGGGGATCTTGTAGACCTGGGGTGAATGTTTGTCTAAGGGGACAAATTTGAATTCACCTTAGCTAACATAGGGCTTTGTTCCCTATTGATCATATCATATTGATTCATATCTCAAGGATTTGATGTCATTAAGGAGCGTATTGGCTCTAGTCATAATCGGTATTTCGTGGTGCCATTTGGCGGCAAAACACTCGGTTAAGAGGGCCCCGGGTCATTTGGAGACAAAACTGCCGGTTAGAAGACACGTACGATGTCCTTACTGGCAAAAGATTGTTTTAGAATAGATCCTAGTGATATTTTCGAGTAGACATTAAACTCTATGTGAGCTAAAGTAAAATTTAATTTGTCCACTTCGGCAAACTATTGCGGAGGGTGGATGAATTTTACTTTAAGTGTTGATGGATTTATTTCAATTTTAAATATTTTTTAGATTTTGAGATTTTTGGAGTGGCATTTTGAGTATTTGGAATGGACCTTGTCGACTCTGTCAAGTTATCGACATATGATCGGGTTTCATAGGCTTCATGCCTTTATTAGTGAATTCATATTGTTATAGGCCTTGAAGACCTAATATGCATGTACAAAATAAACATTTTGGTCAATTTCATGACCGCATATTTATCCGATGGCTTGAATCCTGTCCACTCCTATTTACTTGCTTAAGAGGATCGGGTTTCAAAAGCTTTATGCCTTTATTAGTGAATTCTCTTGATCATATGCCTTGAAGACCTAATATGAATGTATTAAATAAATATGCTGGTCGCCACAACCACATATTCATTTGATGGTTTGAATACTGTCGACTCATATTGATCCGTATAGAAGATTGAATTCGAACTTGAATTCACTTATTGACCCGCATATCATCCATAGGCGTCACATGTGTTTCCACAACACGCTTGTTGGGGCCCATGCGGGTGTTTGGGGGCATTTTACAATTATACCCTGTATACTTCTTTTTACCTGGTTAGGAGGATCGGGTTCAAATTTAATAATCCATGCAGCATCCCTAGACGTTACGTGTGTACCAATAACACGCTCGCCGACGCCCATGCGGATTTTATGATTACTTTTACCCCTTTTAGTGTACCTATGTGTATACAAACTACAGTGCACATGCGGGGGTACTTTTAAAGTATTTGTAGACGCCTTTTGTCGGCTTACATGGATATTGCAGATCCGGTGACGTGACATTGTAGATTATAGATGCCTTTTGTCTGCTTATACGAAGGTTGCAGATCTGATGGCATGACATTATAGATTATAGATGCCTTCTGTCTGCTTGTACGAAGGTTGCAGATCTGGTGGCATGGTGTAGCAGCTTCTGAATAGGGTTGTTCGCTGCTTCGTACAAGTAGACTGTCGTGCATTACTCGTTACTCTTTGCAATTGGATTATAGTGCACTAACGAATCTCTTGGTTTGGATCGTATGAGCTTGCACTTGTCGTATTCTTCATGCATTTTATTGTGGTTTTTGGTCTTTTCAATACATCCACTACTGCTGCATCTAGGTAAGTAGATGTATTCATTTACAGGCTGAAATTGACTACAAAATACTGCATTTATTGAAGTCTTTATGTATCTACGTAGGGGGCATGTTTTATATACATCTATGTCAGTAAAGAGATTGTACGCATTACAGATCTTCATATATTATTGATTGGTGAACTGCTACATCTACTTGCATGTCTTCTAATGCTTGTAAGAATTAATTATTATATATTTGTTCGGGCTCAAACTATACATCCCCTCCTATTTCAATGCTTGCAAGATTGAAAATGGTTTCCTATTTTATAATGTTGATGGTAGGAGTGTTGTAAGGTAGCTAGTTCATATGCTAAATGTCCTTCATGCCTTGCTCATGAACATTTTGTATCATTTGTGGCATGACATTGTATGTTTATAGGGATGATCGAGCACATTCACTTTGCATACTAACACTGACTGCTGAATGGATCGCATTCATCAATAATCTCCCAATGCATGTTGATTGATAATTTGCAACACATTTGACTATACATCATTTAGTACTTGTGGTGGTCGTCGTTTGTATCTGCGAGTTATCTGATGTAGGTTGTAGGGGAGCTATTGCATTCTTTATATATGGTCATTGATGAGTATATCAACTCTATTGTGTGTTTGTTATTGTCACAGTTATGAAGTTCCACTTGCTTGATTGTTGGAAAATTTCTATAAGTGGGCCCATATTATTATACATTTAAATACAGTTTTATACATTAGTTGCTATAAAAAATTAAGCCAATTAAATTCGTGATCTATTTAAGTATTAAATTATTATTTGGCTTATGTGACATCTCATTTAAATTTTATATGGAATTAATTTGTGTAGAGACCAGGTATTTATTTTATTTTAATGATGGGCTGAAATAAAATATTTACACTTAAAGTATAAAAAGGTCGTGGTCCCCAGTTTAAGCGGTGTAGTTCTCATTTCTCATCTTGAGTGAAAAGAAGGGGTCTCTCCCTCTCTTGGAGAACGTCGCTTCAAACGTGGAATACCGAAAATTTTAATTTTGCATTTCAATGGATTCAGGTACGCTTTTGAAAATTCTTCTCGATGATTTGACATGTCTTATGGAGACGATCGAATTGATTTTTGTGTCTTCATTAAATCTTAACAAGTGGTATCAGAGCCTGGTTGTCATGTTGAATTAACGAGAAATGATTTTCTATAATCATGTTATTGACTAGTTGAGTTTTTCAGTCACTAGCAATTTTCGTTTGAGATTTTTTCACATGCAAAGATTTTGATTTCTCAGCATAAATTTATTGCCATAATTTAAAAAAAAAACTATTTTGTTTAAGTTATTCAATCAGTTTTGAGAAATTCAGAACTTTTATATGAATGATGATTCAGTCGTTTGTTGATTCTTCACTAGTTTTATCAAGTTTATTTATCGAATTCTTGTAAATTCATTGAAGAAGATGAACAGACTGTTAATTTTTGTTTAATTTGCAGTTACTGCAATATGAAAAGAAGTAACCTTTCGTTAGAAAATTCAGTTTTTTTTTATTTCTCTCAAATGACGCAACATTCCTTTAGAAAATTCTTGTGATTAATTGTGTTAATGTCATTTGAATTTCTATTAATCCATTATTAATATAGCTCTGATATCACATGTAAGACTTAATGGAGTTCTCTAACTCTTTGCATAAACTCGTATCATAATTTATGTAAAAGAAATCGAAACGGAAAACTTGAATTTACATAAGTCTTAAATCATCATGATGTTAAACAAGATGATTTTCATAATCTTTAATCGGAAGAAAAATATACCTTGATTCATTTTGAATTCGTCGAATTTCGAACTACGGTTTCTCTCCCTTCTCCGTTCACTTTCTTCTTTCATGAGTTAGTCCTCTATGGAGCAAGATAACTCCTCCTTATGAGAGAGAGAGAGATGACCAATAGTTATTTCATGCGGATTTGTCATAATAACCGCTCATAGGAGTTATTTTACAATAACTCATAAAATAACTCATAGGAGTTATTTTACAATAACCGCTCATAGGAGTTATTTGTTCAAACGGTCCATAAACGAATGATCAAATTATCTTTTCTTGACCAATATGATTTAAATATAAATAATTAAATTATAATAATTCAAATATATGGGCCACATAATGGTTTATATAATTAAATATATATTCTTAAATAATTATTAAGACGTCTCGCATAATTAATATATTTAATTATTCTAACATTCTCCCACTTGGCCCATATAAAATTATTCAATTAAATGTGTATCAATTACTCTCACTAGGTATGAGATCTTCAACATGTTTAATAGGACCTTTATCCTTAGCTAAATTAGAGACAGCAATCATAACTTGTTCGGCCTGGACATGTTCAGAATCAACCAAATTTTTTGAGGCCTTAATGATATTTCTAATTTGGGGATGCATCACAAAACAGTCATTAACCGCATGGCCATGGATTTTATAGTGTAAGCAAAAATCAGGAACATTTTCAAATTCAACTTTTTGTAAATACCTAACATTTTCAGAACCAATCCAAACCTCTTTCGGATGTTTCTTAGTTATGTCAAGTTCAACCAAAATCCTCGCCACAGACGGGCATGATCAGGAGGCAGTGGTTTGATCAGTTTGGAGAGGTCTACAAAAAATCAAACCTAGGACATGTAAAACATGAGAATTAAAAAAAAGTAATCGCAAGTTCGGATAAATATTACATATAAACATTTTAATATTTCCCCATTTTAACTAAAATTTTACAACATAATCCATCACTACTCTTACATTATTATTGACAAATTAAAATCACATAACACCATGACATTTAAACATAATTTGAAAGCCACGCATGCAATTTAAAATAACGTTTATTTTAGTTCAACATGCTACAACCAAACTCTATAGTCTATACTAACCCCTTCATACGAAGCCACGCATTTTTAAGAAAAATAATTCCTTCGCTACTAAGAAAAACAGATCATGAGACCCAATAAATATAGCTGCTTATATAAATACTCACAGTCAATTATATAAATGTGGTTGCTTAGCAAGAACGATCAAAAGAAGTAGACTGATAGAAATATTTTTATACCACCCAAGTTGAGATCTCTTTATCTCTGCAATAGTAGAAATTATTACGTGCAATCACCGGATGCCATCCAAAGGCAAATTAGGGCGCATCACATCACCATTTTACTGTGTACTGGGTGACATGGTGCATCTTGATTCGCCTCCGAAAGGCCTGGTGACCGCATGCAATAATTTCTCCTGTAATTGATATAACAATTCAATTTACTCGAACAATTTAAAATAACTGGAAACACAACAAACACAATTTACAAAATTTCATTGCAAGTATATCGTAGATGTTGCTTAGAAATAAGATTTGCAAGAAATAGTTCAAGATAACAATAATCTTGGCTATTGCACTAAAGATAAGTGAAAAGACCAAATCCCAGGAATAAAAGAAAACAAGTTAGGCCAATCAACCTGAAATTCTCCTCTAGATTAGTTAAATTTGGAGAAATAGAAAGAAACAAAAGCAACTAGATTAAAGTGTGTCATTACATATGGAGAACCAACTACCTGTAGATGCAAAGATCCATAACGCATCAACCTTGATATCTTCCATAAGAGTGATCAGCTTCAAATATTCTCTCCCTCTATGAGAGTGCATCGTTCGATGGCCTGAAAGGACCCAAGAAATTTTCATTTAGAAGAACTTTTATATGAGGGAAACATTGGAAAACAATTTTTTTTTTAACCAAAAAAATTCTGGCAGAAGCAAACAATTTAAACATTTGCAATTAATGTGTCATAACGGTAGTCATAATTTCATATTATTTATGGGTTATAACTTACAAGAAATTTGTTTCAGCATCCTACTTCATCTGAACCATTCAAAACTCAATCTAAAAATAAAAAAATTTGGGTTATATCTGAAAATGCATTTCGTAAGCACATATAAAGTTCACATCAAATACCAAAGCCATGAAAACTGAAAAATATAGTACTATGACAAATAATAATATTCAAATTAATTATAGCCCATTTATTCAAGATACTTGAAATTGTGCTCTATGATACATATTTCACGCCAAGTTCCTAAGGTAGAAATTGAAGGATTATAAATATATTTAAATGAAAAAGTCAAAGTTGGCAAAAACATTTATAACGTTAAATCATCATCCAACATTTTAAATTGATATAAATAGCAAAATAAAATCCTCAACCAAGTTTCATATTCTTCAAAAACTAAAGATTGATCGCTAGGTTGAGTAAAATATTATAAAAAATGATATAAACATTGCTTTATAGCATTCTAATAAACTTCAATGATGTGGCAGTGAAAACAACTACTTCACAACTAAATAAGATAATAGACTAAGGCAACATGTTCTATCTACCACATCAAAATGCAATACAGTGTTGCGATCTATTAAAGTAATTAACTAAAATTTAACACCAAAATAGGAAACAAATCCTGGCCCCTATACTAGTGCAATTGCTCTAATCCTCAGGCTGAGCCAACTTTCATCTTTAACATTGCAGCTAAAAGAATGAGCAAAGAAAACTCTTGTAATAAGTAATAACGTTTTTTTTAAATGAAAATCAAAAGAGCAAACCAATACTTTGTAGTTACAAAATAATTTATTAAAAAAAATAGTGTTATCCATAAGCAACCGCAATAATAAGCCCACCTCATCTGACCACACAACAATTATGTTAAACAAAAAAAATTTAATGTTATTGATCTTAAAAAAATAATAAAGAAAATATTTAATCATAATTTTTAATAGTACCTATCATTGTACTCAAAAGATACTTAAACCCTACCATCTGAAGATAACTGATATAGCCACCACATACAAAGATCAACCAAAATCCACTCATCATAAAAAAAAAACTCAAGCAACACGATTCAGCTTCCAGGAACAAGAATGTTATGCCGCCGGCCCAGGAGGGCCCGGCTGGACTGGTCCAGCCTAGATCGGTCTTCGTTTACTCCTGCAAGCCCAAGCTGAATGGAGAATAGGGGGGCGACAGCCCTTGTGGGCCCAAAACATTAATTGTATTAAACTTTATGAGGGAAATTTTGAATTAAGGGGCTGTTTAGGGATTTTTAATTATTCCTTTTGCTTTAATTAGGGAGAAGGGTGTGAGAAGGGGGGCATCTTGAATTTGAATCTTATTTGAGATATAGGGCTTATTCTTGGCCTCTTGGCGTTGCTGGAGATTGTGGAGAGTATTTTCTTCCTCTCGAATTGAAGGAAAATTGTATCTTGCAAGTGCTTTTCATCTACTAGTGGAATTCAAGTGTTTGCTTTGATTTCCTACGAATTTTTCTTTAAGTTTCTCTCAGATTTTCCACTATTTGGGCTGTTTTCTCTATGGGAACAACAATTTTCCTCTTGTTTGTACTAATTTTGGATAGGTTTACTTGCGAACTCCAGTAATTCCGATCAAAGAACTGAGAGATCATTGATGAACTTCCACCATGTTGGACAGTTACTATTTTCTTCCACACTTTTGAACAGAGCCAAAAGTTGCTAAACCACAACATGGCGAGCCTAAACATCCTGCAACCTGCATATTGGGCCCTTTGACCACTTTATGCACGTCGAAGGTAATCATAGAATGATCCTGATGTTCTTCTCCTTAGGATGCCCTAAGGTAGCATTAGAAGGAAAAGAATTATCAACAAGACTTGATCTCTCATTGACCTCGATATGACCACAAGTGATCCATAGACCCGAGAGAACAGTTGGAGTAAAGAGATGATAAATAATTGAATTGAGGTAAAAAAAAAACATTGTACTAGATTCCTAGGACATAAAAGCAAAGTGATATATCAAGGGAAAAAAACTTTAATTATAAAAATGATTTTAATTAAGATAAGCAAATTGGTGGGATGAATTTAGCTCATTGAGTATCAAACATGTCAACAGTACTTATAAAAAAAAAGAAATTTACATACATATACCACTTTATTTCATGATATTTACATATCTAATACCTAAAACATTAATATTACATGTCTACCATATAGTATTTTTAGTGAACATACTAGGTGGATCTTACAGTATGATTTCCTCATTAGATCTCCTCCTTGTATGAATTTCATTCTTTGAGATGTATTATGATGCCACCTATATCTTCTATTGGGGATGAAAGTCAGTGAAAGCTTCCTTATACAGTTTATTATAAACTCATTGCCACCTGAATATGGTCCATTCCAAATTAATTATAATACTATTAAAGATAAATGGAATGTAACTGAATTACAGAGTATGCTTATTCAGGAGAAATCAAGGCTTAAGAAATAAGAATTCACTCAATTAATCTCATAGATCAACTAGATTTTAAAAGAAAACCAGGAAAGAAAAATCTAAAGGGTAATAAAGGACTCCTAAAGCTTAATGTGTCATCTGTCAAAATCCAAAAGAAGGAACCAAAGAATGATATATGTCATTTCTGTCACAAGCGTGGACACTATCAGAAAGATTGCCTGAAACGTAAGGCTTGGTTTGAAAAGAAAGGTAAGCCTAGTGCTTTTGTATGTTTTGAATCAAAATTGGCTGATGTTCCTTATAATACTCGGTGGATTGATTCTGGTTGCAGCACTCATGTTTCAAATGTAATGCAGGAATTTCTTACGACCCAAACCATAAAGCCAAATGAAAAGTTTGTCTTCATGGGAATAGAGTCAAAGCTCAAGTTGAAGCCATTAGAACATATCGTTTAATTTTAGATACTGTACATCATTTAGATCTTTTTTAAACTCTTTATATACCTTCTGTTTCTAGAAATTTAGTTTCTTTATCGAAACTTGATACAGCTGGTTTTTTTTTTAAGTTTGGAAGTGGATGTTTCAGTTTATTTAAGTGTAATCAACTTATTGGTTCTGGTATGCTTTGCGATGGTTTATATAAATTAAAACTAGATAATTTATTTGGTGAGACTTTATTAATCTTGCATCATAATGTTGGAACAAAATGTGGTTTAATGAATGAAAATTCTGCTTACTTGTGGCATAAACATTTGGGTCATATATCCAAAGAAAGAATACAAATATTAGTGAGAAATGAAATCCTTCCTGATTTGGATTTCACTGATCTTGGTATTTGTGTGGATTGTATTAAAGGAAAATTTACTAAACACACAATTAAGAAGGCAGCCACAAGAAGTACACAGCTTCTTGAAATCATACATACTGATATATGTGGACCTTTTGATGTGCCTTCATTTAGTGGTCAAAAATATTGTATTATCTTTATTGATGATTTTTCACGTTATGATTATATATATTCATTGCATGAAAAATCTCAATCAGTAGACGTTCTTGAGGTATTTATTAATGAGGATGAGAGGCAATTAGATAGAAAAGTGAAAATCATAAGGTCTGATAGAGGTGGTGAATTTTATGGAAGGTTTGATGAATCTGGACAATATTCTGGTCCATTTGCTAAATTTCTTGAAAGGAGTGGCATTTGTGCTCAATACATAATGCTTGGCACATCACAACAAAATGGTGTTGCAGAAAGATGCAATCATACTTTAATGGATATGGTTAGATGTATGTTAAGTTATTCTTCTTTACCCTTATCTTTGTGGATGCAAGCTTTAAAAACCGCTATGTATTTGTTAAACAAGGTTCCAAAAGAGTTGGGTGTAAGTGAGTCTTTAAGACCAAACGCGACTCAAAAGGTAATATTGAACGATATAAGGCTAGACTTGTTGCCAAAAGTTTTACTCAGAAAGATGGTGTTGACTACAAAGAGACCTTTGCTCCAATTTTTAAAAATGACTCATTAAGAATTATTATGGCGATAGTAGCTCATTATGACTTAAAGTTATATCAAATGGATGTGAAAACAGTCTTTCTTAATGAGGATTTAGAGGAAAAAGTTTATATAGATCAGCCTGAAGGGTTTTTAGTTGAAGGAAAGGAACACATGGTTTGTAAACTTAAGAAATCAATATACGGACTTAAACAAACTTCCCGATAATGGTATCTCAAGTTTAATAATACCATCACTTCTTTTAGATTTAAAGAAATTACTGTTGACCGGTGTATATATCTAAAAGTCAGTGGAAGCAAGTTTATAATTTTGATTTTGTATGTTGATGATATTTTGCTTGCTACTAATGATCTTGGTTTATTATATGAAACTAAGAAATTTCTCTCAAATAACTTTGAAATGAAAGATATGGGTGAGGCATCATATGTTCAATAGAAAGATGTAGGTGGCATCATAATACATCTCAAAGAATGAAATCCATACAAGGAGGAGATCTAATGAGAAAATCATACTGTAAGATCCACCTAGTATGTTCACTAAAAAGATTATATGGCTCTATCACAAAAGCTGAGGGAAAATCAAGATGCCTACATGAAATCAGTAATAGAACCTTTACTTTCTACTTTATATAGGTAGAAAACATAACCTTTACTTCTAAAAGAGTTGGGTGTAAGTGGGTCTTTAAGAGAAAACACGACTCAAAAGGCAATATTGAACGATATAAGGCTAGACTTGTTGCTAAAGGTTTTACTCAGAAAGATGGTGTTGACTACAAAGAGATATTCGCTCCAGTTTATAAAAAGGACTCATTAAGAATTATTATGACGATAGTAGCTCATTATGACTTAGAGTTACATCAAATAGATGTGAAAACAACCTTTCTTAATGGGAATTTAGAGGAAGAAGTTTATATGGATCAGCCTGAAGGGTTTTCAGCTGAAGGAAAGGAACACATGGTGTGTAAACTTAAGAAATCAATATACAGACTTAAACAAGCTTCCCGACAATGGTATCTCAAGTTTAATAATACCATCACTTCTTTTGGATTTAAAGAAATTATTGTTGACCAGTGTATATATCTAAAGGTCAGTTGAAGCAAGTTTATAATTTTGATTTTGTATGTTGATGATATTTTGCTTACTACTAATGATCTTAATTTATTATATGAAACTAAGAAATTTCTCTTAAATAACTTTGAAATGAAAGATATGGGTGAGGCATCCTATGTGATATGAATTGAAATATTATGTGATAGATCACAAGGAATATTAGGATTATCTCAGAAAACATATATTAATAAAGTTATTGAGAGATTTAAGATGGAAAATTATTCAGCAAGCATTGTTCCAATTCAGAAAGGAGATAAATTGAGTCTTATGTAATGCCCAAATAATGAATTGGAACATAAAGAAATGGAACAAATTTCTTATGCATATATTGTTGGAAGTTTAATGTATGCTCAGACTTGTACTAGACCAGATATAAGTTTTACTGTTGGAATGTTGGGTAGATATCAAAGTAATCCAGGGCTTGATCATTGAAAAGCTGCAAAGAAAGTTTTACGATATCTACAAGGAACAAACGAATAAATGCTCACTTTTAGAAGATCTGATCACCTTGAGGTGATTGGATATTCAAATTCAGATTTTACTGGATATTTGGATTATAGAAAATCCACATTTGGATATGTGTTTCTCTTAAGTGGAGGAGCAATATCATGGAAGAGTGCGAAGCAGTCCGTCATTGCTGCATCCACAATAGAAGCTGAATTTGTGACATGTTTTGAGGCCACAATTTAAGGATTATGGCTGCAGAATTTTATTTCAGGACTTAGAGTTGTTGACAGTATTGTCAAGCCGCTGAAAATTTATTGTGATAATTCCGCAGTAGTCTTCTTTTCTAAGAACGACAAGTATTCAAAGGGTACTAAACATATGAAATTAAAATACTTTGCCGTTAAAGAAGAAATTCAGAAACAAAGAGTATCATTTGAGCACATTATATCAATTTTAAGATTGTGAATCCATTAACTAAAGGGTTGCCACCAAAGACATTTCATGAACATGTTGTTAGGATGGGCATTACTGAAAATCCTTATTAAAATTATGTTTATTTGCTCTGATGACACATGTAAGAATTAATGGAAATAAACATAATTGCTCATAAATTATGTCTTTTAATTTTTAAAATCCCAATTTTATTTGGCTTTAAAAAAAATGCATGTTTCAAAAATTTCCATGACATTTTCTATTGTTTTTAATGACATTTGTAATAACGAATTTCTTATGTTTCAAAAATGCATGTTTCAAGAATTTCTGTCTTTTAAGCAAAGTATTATGTATATGTCTATATTACTAATTATCTCGTTTTTCTTATTTTTCTCATCTTATAAAGGAATAAAAAATAGTTTTAAACATTATTTTCTACCATTTTTCTAATTAAAATCAATTGCTCTAGTATTGGTTGAAAGAGTTTTATGAAGAGTAAATGCTCATAATTATAATTTTTTTAATCAAAATATATATTATCCATTTAAAATATGTAATAGTGATAAACACATTAAATTTATATCCTACTACATGAATTTGTTTATATGAATTTTTTTCTTCTTTGTATCTTATCAAATAGTCTAATTGTTATTTAAATTTTATAAAAAAATAACCATTTTCAAGACTTTCTAATCAAGATTTTTTAGATTTATATCTAAATTTATTAATATAGGTCGGATCTAATATAATTACTCTTCTAATCAAATCATCAAAAAGCCGCTCAGACAATTCTCTATAATTTTATCCAACACAACAAATTAAAAGTTAGGGCATAATCTTGCATTTAAGTTGAAACAACACGTTCATTGGAAAAACTAGATGCATTAACATATTTTTTAGGTATACTTAAAATAAAAAAAGAGAACAAACCTATCATTCAAATAAATGTATATGTTTTAAGAAAATGATTAAAATTATCTTTAAAATTTTTAAAAAATGTTAAAATTATCTTCAACTATATTAAAAAATGTTAAAACTCTCCATTTCTCAAAATGGAATCAAAATAATATGTTTTAAAAAAAATTGAGAGATTAAAATAATCTTTTAATATAATTAGAGATTATTTTAATCCTTTATAAAAATCAAGAAATATTTTTGATTTCTTATGTGGGCCGTCGATGGGCTCTATCGAGAGAATTAAGGCGGAGAATGTTGGAGCCGCCACCGGTACCGTTTGCAACGGCAGCGCGCATTAGATGGTCACTACGTCGCTTGCGACGGAATTAGACCTACCCTCGGCGGCTTCTTTAGGAATCGATGAGGCGGCGTAAAAAAAGGTCAAGGCGGTGGGTTTGCCGTTGGAGGTGGGAACGCGTGTGATGTGCAGATGGAGGGACCAAAATCTCCACCCGGTCAAGGTCATCGAGCACCGAAAGCTTTCTTCCGGCGGTACCAATGACTACGAGTATTACGTCCACTACACAGAATGTGAGAATCTCTCACTCCTTTCTCTATTATTAATGAGGATTAGGGTTAGGGTTAGGATACATATATTGGATAGTTCGGTTGTTATTTGTATAGTAATTGCTTGCATCTTCTGATAATTCATCGCGAGTAACGGTTTTCTTGTAAAATCTCTTTCTTTCCGATGTTTCATTTGTTGGATTTTATACAATTGGATGATGGAAGCATGAATTCTTTTATGGATACGCCATTTAAGCTTGTCATCATTAACTCTTTGATTACAACTACAAATTATTACAGCCTGTCTCGTGTTCTTCAAGGCCAATTCATGTTCTGATGCAGTATTAAATACATCCCTTTGCAATATACATGGATGAGCATTCAAAGAATGTTATAGGCATGGCTATATTGTATTGCCGTTTATCATTGTAATGTTTTTCTTATTTTCTTTCATCTTGGACATGCTATTATTTCGCTGAAATTGATGATAACTCATCGACCAATTGCAATTTATACTTTATTATGAATAAGAATCTTTGAGGGTTGTGCCTTTGCCTTTAAAAGTGTGATTTGGAAGTGAATGAGCTATGATGAAATATGAGAGAATTGTATTAGTGAGGGATCTGATGGCTAATGCAGCTTTATCTTGAAACCCTAATGTTATTAGAGTCCTTTAGCTTCTCCTGGGTTAAGATGATCTCATGCTAGTTTTTCTCTTGTAAAAGTGTGTTGTGAGGTGATTAAAAATCCGTGTATTTACTCTGAAATTAGTGCATAAATTATTCAGATTATCCCTAAATGAACATCTCTTGGTTGCACAATCTGGGAAGGAGATTTTAAGCTTTGTAACAAATTTCATTGTTTATTTACTGCACAGCTGGTGCTTATAAATTGATTTTAGAAAGGTGACAGTTCATGTTGTTGACTATACTGATGTGGATTATAAATTGAATTGACTGCCTTTGAACTACTATATTTTTTGCCACACTTCTCATCCTCACATGGTGGAAAAATTATTAGGTGCGGAGTGTGGACCGTCCGCACCTAATTATGTATGAATTTATCTTATTAAAAAAAAAAATTCCTGCTTTTACTTTGACATGGGTGACAGTATTTTATGAGCTCATAAAGTATGTCTTTTAACTTTTAAAATCCCAATTTTATTTGGCTTTAAAAAAAATGCATGTTTCAAAAATTTCCATGACATTTTCTATTGTTTTTAATGACATTTGTAATAACGAATTTCTTATGTTTCAAAAATGCATGTTTCAAGAATTTCCGTCTTTTAAGCAAAGTATTATGTATATGTCTATATTACTAATTATCTCGTTTTTCTTATTTTTCTCATCTTATAAAGGAATAAATAATAGTTTTAAACATTATTTTCTGCCATTTTTCTAATTAAAATCAATTGCTCTAGTATTGGTTGAAAGAGTTTTATGAAGAGTAAATGCTCATAATTATAAATTTTTTTAATCAAAATATATATTATCCATTTAAAATATGTAATAGTGATAAACACATTAAATTTATATCCTACTACATGAATTTGTTTATATGAATTTTTTTCTTCTTTGTATCTTATCAAATAGTCTAATTGTTATTTAAATTTTGTAAAAAAATGACCATTTTCAAGACTTTCTAATCAAGATTTTTTAGATTTATATCTAAATTTATTAATATAGGTCGGATCTAATATAATTACTCTTCTAATCAAATCATCAAAAAGCCGCTCAGACAATTCTCTCTAATTTTATCCAACACAACAAATTAAAAGTTATGGCATAATCTTGCATTTAAGTTGAAACAACACTTTCATTGGCCAAACTAGATGCATTAACATATTTTTTAGGTATACTTAAAAAAAAAAAGAGAACAAACCTATCATTCAAATAAATATATATTTTTTAAGAAAATGATTAAAATTATCTTTAAAATTTTTTAAAAATGTTAAAATTATCTTCAACTATATTAAAAAATGTTAAAACTCTCCATTTCTCAAAATGGAATCAAAATAAAATGTTTTAAAAAAATTGAGAGATTAAAATAATCTTTTAATATAATTAGAGATTATTTTAATCCTTTATAAAAATCAAGAAATATTTTTGATTTCTTATGTGGGCCGTCGATGGGCTCTATCGAGAGAATTTAGGCGGAGAATGTTGTAGCCGCCACCGGTACCGTTTGCAACGGCAGCGCGCATCAGATGGTCACTACGTCGCTTGCGACGAAAATAGACCTATCCTCGGCGACTTCTTTAGGAATCGATGAGGCGGCGTCAAAAAAGGTCAAGGCGGTGGGTTTGCCGTTGGAGGTGGGAACGCCTGTGATGTGCAGATGGAGGGACCAAAATCTCCACCCGGTCAAGGTCATCGAGCGCCGAAAGCTTTCTTCCGGCGGTACCAATGACTACGAGTATTACGTCCACTACACAGAATGTGAGAATCTCTCACTCCTTTCTCTATTATCAATGAGGATTAGGGTTAGGGTTAGGATACATATATTGGATAGTTCGGTTGTTATTTGTATAGTAATTGCTTGCATCTTCTGATAATTCATCGCGAGTAACGGTTTTCTTGTAAAATCTCTTTCTTTCCGATGTTTCATTTGTTGGATTTTATACAATTGGATGATGGAAGCATGAATTCTTTTATGGATACGCCATTTAAGCTTGTCATCATTAACTCTTTGATTACAACAACAAATTATTACAGCCTGTCTCGTGTTCTTCAAGGCCAATTCATGTTCTGATGCAGTCTTAAATACATCCCTTTGCAATATACATGGATGAGCATTCAAAGAATGTTATAGGCATGGCTATATTGTATTGCCGTTTATCATTGTCATGTTTTTCTTATTTTCTTTCATCTTGGACATGCTATTATTTAGCTGAAATTGATGATGGCTCATCGACCAATTGCCATTTATACTTTATTATGAACAAGAATCTTTGAGGGTTGTGCCTTTGCCTTTAAAAGTGTGATTTGGAAGTGAATGAGCTATGATGAAATATGAGAGAATTGAATTAGTGAGGGATCTGATGGCTAATGCAGCTTTATCTTGAAACCCTAATGTTATTATTAGAGTCCTTTAGCTTCTCCTGGGTTAAGATGATCTCATGCTAGTTTTTCTCTTATAAAAGTGTGTTGTGAGGTGATTAAAAATCCGTGTATTTACTCTGAAATTAGTGCTTAAATTATTCAGATTATCCCTAAAAGAACATCTCTTGGATGCACAATCTACGAAGGAGATTTTAAGCTTTGTAACAAATTTCATTGTTTATTTACTGCACAGCTGGTGCTTATAAATTGATTTTAGAAAGGTGACGGTTCATGTTGTTGACTATACTGATGTGGATTATAAATTGAATTGACTGCCTGTGAACTACTATATTTCTCGCCACACTTCTCATCCTCACTTGGTGGAAAAATTATTAGGTGCTTAGGTGCGGAGTGTGGACCGTCCGCACCTAATTATGTATGAGTTTATCTTATTAAAAAAAAAAAAGATTCCTGCTTTTACTTTGACATGGGTGGCAGTATTTTATGAGCTCATAAAGTTTGTCTTTTAATTTTTAAAATCCCAATTTTATTTGGCTTTAAAAAAAATGCATGTTTCAAAAATTTCCATGACATTTTCTATTGTTTTTAATGACAATTGTAATAACGAATTTCTTATGTTTAAAAATGCATGTTTCAAGAATTTCCGTCTTTTAAGCAAAGTATTATGTATATGTCTATATTACTAATTATCTCGTTTTTCTTATTTTTCTCATCTTATAAAGGAATAAATAATAGTTTTAAACATTATTTTCTGCCATTTTTCTAATTAAAATCAATTGCTCTAGTATTGGTTGAAAGAGTTTTATGAAGAGTAAATGCTCATAATTATAAATTTTTTTAATCAAAATATATATTATCCATTTAAAATATGTAATAGTGATAAACACATTAAATTTATATCCAACTACATGAATTTGTTTATATGAATTTTTTTCTTCTATGTATCTTATCAAATAGTCTAATTGTTATTTAAATTTTATAAAAAAATGACCATTTTCAAGACTTTCTAATCAAGATTTTTTAGATTTATATCTAAATTTATTAATATAGGTCGGATCTAATATAATTACTATTCTAATCAAATCATCAAAAAGCCGCTCAGACAATTCTCTCTAATTTTATCCAACACAACAAATTAAACGTTAGGGCATAATCTTGCATTTAAGTTGAAACAACACGTTCATTGGCCAAACTAGATGCATTAACATATTTTTTAGGTATACTTAAAAAAAAAAGAGAACAAACCTATCATTTAAATAAATATATATATTTTTTAAAAATGATTAAAATTATCTTTAAAATTTTTTAAAACTGTTAAAATTATCTTCAACTATATTAAAAAATGTTAAAACTCTCCATTTCTCAAAATGGAATCAAAATAATATGTTTTAAAAAAATTGAGAGATTAAAATAATCTTTTAATATAATTAGAGATTATTTTAATCCTTTATAAAAATCAAGAAATATTTTTTATTTCTTATGTGGGCCGTCGATGGGCTCTATCGAGGGAATTAAGGTGGAGAATGTTGGAGCCGCCACCGGTACCGTTTGCAACGGCAGCGCGCATCAGATGGTCACTACGTCGCTTGCGACGGAAATAGACCTACCCTCGGCGGCTTCTTTAGGAATCGATGAGGCGGCGTCAAAAAAGGTCAAGGCGGTGGGTTTGCCGTTGGAGGTGGGAACGCGTGTGATGTGCAGATGGAGGGACCAAAATCTCCACCCGGTCAAGGTCATCAAGCGCCGAAAGCTTTCTTCCGGCGGTACCAATGACTACGAGTATTACGTCCACTACACAGAATGTGAGAATCTCTCACTCCTTTCTCTATTATCAATGAGGATTAGGGTTAGGGTTAGGATACATATATTGGATAGTTCGGTTGTTATTTGTATAGTAATTGCTTGCATCTTCTGATAATTCATCACGAGTAACGGTTTTCTTGTAAAATCTCTTTCTTTCCGATGTTTCATTTGTTGGATTTTATACAATTGGATGATGGAAGCATGAATTCTTTTATGGATACGCCATTTAAGCTTGTCATCATTAACTCTTTGATTACAACTATAAATTATTACAGTCTGTCTTGTGTTCTTCAAGACCAATTCATGTTCTGATGCAGTCTTAAATACATCCCTTTGCAATATACATGGATGAGCATTCAAAGAATGTTATAGGCATGGCTATATTGTATTGCCGTTTATCATTGTCATGTTTTTCTTATTTTCTTTCATCTTCGACATGCTATTTTTTCGCTGAAATTGATGATGGCTCATCGACCAATTGCCATTTATACTTTATTATGAACAAGAATCTTTGAGGGTTGTGCCTTTGCCTTTAAAAGTGTGATTTGGAAGTGAATGAGCTATGATGAAATATGAGAGAATTGTATTAGTGAGGGATTTGATGGCTAATGCAGCTTTATCTTGAAACCCTAATGTTATTATTAGAGTCCTTTAGCTTCTCCTGGTTAAGATGATCTCATGCTAGTTTTTCTCTTGTAAAAGTGTGTTGTGAGGTGATTAAAAATTCGTGTATTTACTCTGAAATTAGTGCTTAAATTATTCAGATTATCCCTAAATGAACATCTCTTGGTTGCACAATCTGGGAAGGAGATTTTAAGCTTTGTTACAAATTTCATTGTTTATTTACTGCACAGCTGGTGCTTATAAATTGATTTTAGAAAGGTGACGGTTCATGTTGTTGACTATACTGATGTGGATTATAAATTGAATTGACTGCCTGTGAACTACTATATTTTTCGCCACATTTCTCATCCTCACATGGTGGAAATTATTAGGTGCTTAGGTGCGGAGTGTGGACCGTCCGCACCAAATTATGTATGAGTTTATCTTATTAAAAAAAAAAAAGATTCCTGCTTTTACTTTGACATGGGTGGCAGTATTTTATGAGCTCATAAAGTTTGTCTTTTAATTTTTAAAGTCCCAATTTTATTTGGCTTTAAAAAAATGCATGTTTCAAAAATTTCCATGACATTTTCTATTGTTTTTAATGACAATTGTAATAACGAATTTCTTATGTTTCAAAAATGCATGTTTCAAGAATTTCCGTCTTTTAAGCAAAGTATTATGTATATGTCTATATTACTAATTATCTCGTTTTTCTTATTTTTCTCATCTTATAAAGGAATAAATAATAGTTTTAAACATTATTTTCTGCCATTTTTCTAATTAAAATCAATTGCTCTAGTATTGGTTGAAAAAGTTTTATGAAGAGTAAATGCTCATAATTATAATTTTTTTAATCAAAATATATATTATCCATTTAAAATATGTAATAGTGATAAATACATTAAATTTATATTCTACTACATGAATTTGTTTATATGAATTTTTTTCTTCTTTGTATCTTATCAAATAGTCTAATTGTTATTTAAATTTTATAAAAAAATGACCATTTTCAAGACTTTCTAATCAAGATTTTTTAGATTTATATCTAAATTTATTAATATAGGTCGGATCTAATATAATTACTCTTCTAATCAAATCATCAAAAAGCCGCTCAGACAATTCTCTGTAATTTTATCCAACACAACAAATTAAAAGTTAGGGCATAATCTTGCATTTAAGTTGAAACAACACGTTCATTGGCCAAACTAGATGCATTAACATATTTTTTAGGTATACTTAAAAAAAAAAAAAGAGAACAAACCTATCATTCAAATAAATATATATTTTTTAAGAAAATGATTAAAATTATCTTTAAAATTTTTTAAAAATGTTAAAATTATCTTCAACTATATTAAAAAATGTTCAAACTCTCCATTTCTCAAAATGGAATCAAAATAATATGTTTTAAAAAAATTGAGAGATTAAAATAATCTTTTAATATAATTAGAGATTATTTTAATCCTTTATAAAAATCAAGAAATATTTTTGATTTCTTATGTGGGTCGTCGATGGGCTTTATCGAGGGAATTAAGGCGGAGAATGTTGGAGCCGCCACCGGTACCGTTTGCAACGGCAGTGCGCATCAGATGGTCACTACGTCGCTTGCGACGGAAATAGACCTACCCTCGGCGGCTTCTTAAGGAATCGATGAGGCGGCGTCAAAAAAGGTCAAGGCGGTGGGTTTGCCGTTGGAGGTGGGAATGCGTGTGATGTGCAGATGGAGGGACCAAAATCTCTACCCAGTCAAGGTCATCGAGCGCCGAAAGCTTTCTTCCGGCGATACCAATGACTACGAGTATTACGTCCACTACACAGAATGTGAGAATCTCTCACTCCTTTCTCTATTATCAATGAGGATTAGGGTTAGGATACATATATTGGATAGTTCGGTTGTTATTTGTATAGTAATTGCTTGCATCTTCTGATAATTCATCGCGAATAAGGTTTTCTTGTAAAATCTCTTTCTTTCCGATGTTTCATTTGTTGGATTTTATACAATTGGATGATGGAAGCATGAATTCTTTTATGGATACGCCATTTAAGCTTGTCATCATTAACTCTTTGATTACAACAACAAATTATTACAGCCTGTCTCGTGTTCTTCAAGGCCAATTCATGTTCTGATGCAGTCTTAAATACATCCCTTTGCAATATACATGGATGAGCATTCAAAGAATGTTATAGGCATGGCTATATTGTATTGCCGTTTATCATTGTCATGTTTTTCTTATTTTCTTTCATCTTGGACATGCTATTATTTCACTGAAATTGATGATGGCTCATCGACCAATTGTCATTTATACTTTATTATGAACAAGAATCTTTGAGGGTTGTGCCTTTGCCTTTAAAAGTGTGATTTGGAAGTGAATGAGCTATGATGAAATATGAGAGAATTGTATTAGTGAGGGATATGATGGCTAATGCAGCTTTATCTTGAAACCCTAATGTTATTATTAGAGTCCTTTAGCTTCTCCTGGGTTAAGATGATCCCATGCTAGTTTTTCTCTTGTAAAAGTGTGTTGTGATGTGATTAAAAATCTGTGTATTTACTCTGAAATTAGTGCTTAAATTATTCAGATTATCCCGAAAAGAACATCTCTTGGTTGCACAAACTGGGAAGGAGATTTTAAGCTTTGTAAGAAATTTCATTGTTTATTTTCTGCACAGCTGGTGCTTATAAATTGATTTTAGTAAGGTGACGGTTCATGTTGTTGACTATACTTATGTGGATTATAAATTGAATTGACTGCCTGTGAACTACTATATTTTTCGCCACACTTTTCATCCTCACATGGTGGAAAAATTATTAGGTGCGGAGTGTGGACCGTCCGCACAAGCACATGATACCCAGCGGTACCGAGTGGTATCCATCTGGGTACCCTATACTTGTGTGCGGACGGTTCTCCCCGTCCGCACTCTGCACCTAATATCTCTCCACATGGTGGCGCTGACAAAGAGAATGACAGTTTGTAGGAAATGTAAAGGGACAAAGAGTCTTTGTTTTGCACAAAATTTAGTTAACATTCTTATTTTTCATGCAACTCAGCTTAGTATGTTAGTTTAGAGTTTTGACTATTAATAAAAAAAATGGAATTAAGTTTTATTTACGTGTGATGTGTAATGTGTATGAGTTTATCTTATTAAAAAAAAAATTCCTGCTTTTACTTTGACATGCGTGGCAGAATTTTATGTGCGCATAACGTATGTCTTTTAATTTTAAAAATCCTAATTTTATTTGGCTTTAAAAAAATGCATGTTTCAAAAAAAATTTCCATGGCATTTTCTACTGATTTTAATTACATTTGTAATAACGAATTTCTTATGTTTCAAAAATGCATGTTTCAAGAATTTCCGTCTTTTAAGCAAAGTATTATGTATATGTCTATATTACTAATTATCTCGTTTTTCTTATTTTGCTCATCTTAAAAAGGAATAAATAATAGTTTTAAACATTATTTTCTGCCATTTTCTAATTAAAATCAATTGCTCTAGTATTGGTTGAAAGAGTTTTACGAAGAGTAAATGCTCATGATTATAAATTTTTTATCAAAATATATATTATACATTTAAAATATGTAATAATGATAAACACATTAAATTTTTATCCTACTACATGAATTTGGTTATATAAATTTTTCTTCTTCTTTGTATCTATCAAATAGTCAAATTGTTATTTAAATTTTATAAAAAAATAAGCATTTTCAAGACTTTCTAATTAAGATATTTTAGGTTTATCTCTAAATTTATTAACATAAGTAGGATCTAATACAATTACTCTTCTAATCAAATCATCAAAAAGCCCCTCGGACTATTCTCTCTAATTTTATCATATGCCGCAAACGCAACAAATTAAAAATTAGGGCATAACTTTGCGTGTAGAGTCTAATAAAAATAAATCATATAATTAGTTAAAGTTTTGAAATGGATTGGTTGATCATGATCCAAATCATTCCCATAATGGAATTTAAGTTGAATCAACACGTTCATTGGCCAAACTAGATGCATTACAATTTTAAATATCTTTTTAAAAACATATTTTTTAGGTATACATTACATGCGGTGGTCCAGCGAGCCTCCTGCGATGGTCCGGCGAGGCTACGGCGGTGGTCGAGGAGGAGCTTCTTCCTTCTCTTCCTTCTCTTCTCTTCTTCTCTCTCTTCACTTGGATCCTCTTTGTGAAGAATGAGGGCTCTATTTATTGATTTTCTGAAGTGGCGTAGCTCATAATAGGCGTGAGATAAGGGGGAGTGGTTGAATGGACGGCCGATATTAAATTCTACGATCGTGCATTGTTCGTTGGACATTTGAAGGTTTTAGTGATGTCGGAAATCGGTGATCTTCGTCTCGTATAAGCTCGTTAAAATCGGAGACTGTTTGGTATCTCAAATTGAGGTTTGAACCTTCCAACAGTGCTTCGGGTCCATGATTCAGACCCATTTGGGCTCGGATTGGGTCGAATTTGGTGTCGTTGGGTTCGTATTTCCGAGACGCTCAGTTTGACTATAAGCTCGCTGAAATCGGAGTTCAAATGCTCTTTAATTTAATTTTTGAAGTTTAAGGATAGATTTTGCCTCGAGATTCATGGATAATTTTTTGATAATACATCAATAGTCTTCAACTATATAAAAAAATTATTTTTGTCTCTCCATTTCTCAAAATGGAATCAAAATAATAAGTTTTAAAAAATTGAGAGATTAAAATAATCTTTAATAATTCATTAAAAAAATCAAGAAATAATTTTGATATTATTATTATTATAAACCACGGTCGGGTCGAGCGTGTTCAGTTATTGCGATCTATGGGCTCTATTGAGATTGAGGGAATTAAGGCGGAGAGTGGAGCCGCCGCCACCGGTACCGTTTGCAACGGCAGTGCGATGGTCACTACGTCGCCGGCGACGGAAATAGACCTACCGTCGGCGGCTTCTTTAGGAATCGATGAGGCGGCGTCGAAAAAGGTCAAGACGGTTGGTTTGCCGTTGGAAGTGGGAACGCGTGTGATGTGCAGATGGAGGGACCAAAATCTCCACCCGGTCAAGGTCATCGAGCGCCGTAAGCTTTCTTCCGGCGGTACCAATGACTACGAGTATTATGTCCACTACACAGAATGTGAGAGTCTCTCGCTCCTTTCTCTATTATCAATGAGGATTAGGGTTAGGGTTAGGGCTAGGATACATATATTTGATAGTTCGTTTGTTATTTGTATAGTAATTGCTTGCATCTTCTGATAATTCATGGCGAGTAACGGTTTTCTTGTAA
This sequence comes from Dendrobium nobile, assembly GCA_022539455.1. Classification (NCBI taxonomy): domain Eukaryota; kingdom Viridiplantae; phylum Streptophyta; class Magnoliopsida; order Asparagales; family Orchidaceae; genus Dendrobium; species Dendrobium nobile. Next base: position 73,837,574 of record CM039733.1, read on the forward strand.
AATCTCTTTCTTTCGGATGTTTCATTTGTTGGATTTTATGCAATTGGATGATGGAAGCATGAAATTCTTTTATGGATACGCCATTTAAGGTTGTCATCATTAACGCTTTTATTACAACAACAGATTATTACAAATATACTTATCTTGGCATATTGCTGAACGCCTTTGTAGTATGGAGTCTAGGAACTAGTTTAGTTTAGCGGCTTGTTTCCTGGAAAGTTGTTAAATAGGTATCTTCCATTCCTAGTATCATAATAATATCCTAAAATTGTGTATTATTGAGTTCCTCTGTGAAGTCACCTACCAGTTGATGGTGTGAAGGCACAAACTTTACAATTAAATCACTGTCTAATTTTTTTTTACCTATCTCAACATGCTTCTTTTTATTATGTTGCTTGCAGAAGGTTGTGTGCAATATCTATTATTGATTTATCATCATGGTAGGCTCTTCCCTCTCCATCTTTAGATTCTTAAGGAGAGTTTTCAACCACCTTAACTCACAGATCCTATGTGAAATTGATTTGAATTTTGCTATTGCACTAGAACTTGCTATAATATATATATATATATATATATATATATATATATATATAATATATATATATATATATATATATATATATATATATATATATATATATTCTCTATGTTACAAATCGCCTCAAAGAAAGGTGCAATATCAAAAGGTGGATCACTTATCTACGATTGACCTGCAAAATTTGCATCTATGCAAGCTTTAAGTTTTGACTTTTTGTTTCTTCTAAACAAAATTCTCTTCCAGAATTTTTCATTTAATCAGTGAAGAATTTTTCATTTAAACAAATTGCTACAAAGCCTAGTTAAAAATGGTGGCTAGTGGTGATGCTAATTCTACTATATTCAGCTTTGCTATTGGAGTGAACCTCTCTTGCTAATCTACTTCATAGGTTTGAGTCTATCTCTTGGACATTAATCTTGCTTTATACCTCTCAAGGTTTCCTCTGATTTATATTTAAACATAAACATCATTTGCGTCTTGCAAATTTCTTTCCTCTAGGCAACCCCATGATCCTCCTATGTTTTGTTCATCTTGAAGGCTTCAATCTTCACTATCTTCTTTCCTAAATTCTCATTGGACTGCCTCAAAAACTTAAACATGATTTTGCAGATTGAAATTAGTGTTTTTTGCTCAAAAGGAAAGTTTTACGAGATTATGAGAACTTCTCAAATGATGCAAAATGAGCATTTGGTTTGCTCTTTATTTTTTCTTTTCAAATTGTAACTATCTCAGTTTTATTGGAATTTAGAGAATCTTGGGCCTACATAGGATTTGAAATTGGGTTGCTTGAATACACCTCTTTATATCGTTAAATTCCATTAGAGCTGTAAACAAATAGCGACGGAGGTTGTTCGAGCTTTTTCTCATTTACCAAAAATCTGTTTAAACTCGTCTTGAGTTTTTATAATAGCATTCATGCTTGGTTTGTTTAATTTCATATTTGTTCAAGTTTGAATTGAGATTACTCGAGCTTGGCTCATTTTGTGTTTACCAAAATTTAAAAGAGAAACTCAGTTTTTTTCTTGTTTAGTGTTAAATGAGCAACTCATTTAGATAAAGAATTGAGCCTTATTTGAGTCGAACTTAAGGCGCAAAATCACGTTTAACATATCCGCCCAAATAAACAAAATCTTACCAACTCTCAGCAACATGGGTCATGTGAGCTTTTAGCTTAACTACCCAGTTTTAGTAATACTATTTAAACAATGCAATGTAAAGTGTCCATCTAATGTGGGTCTAAAATAAAAAGACTGAATCAGAAACTGGGTGGAACTTGAGTTTTTATTTTTTCTTTTCTATGGGTGGAACTTGAGTTGAAGGCACGTGAGTGGGATCGGAATTTGTGCTGTTGTGGTTTATCCTTTTGTTATATATATAATACATTTTGAAAAAAAGTATTTTTAAACTGTTTTAAACTTATTTTTTTAATTTAAATGCTTTTTTATTTAATTTAATATTTCTATATAATTTTACTTATTACTCATTAAAAAAATAAAACTCAATGTAAAATTTTAATATCTGAAGTCAGACCAATGGGTAAAATAATATTTATTCAAGTTTAATATTTTACTTTTAAGAAGCAGGTGAAGATATTTCAATTTAATATTTTACTTTTCACTAGCCTTAATGGAGCTTCATAATTACAAATAAATTATTTAAGTATTAAATATGTGAAGTAGTATACACATCTTTAATCAAACTTTATATTTAGTATCATATCGAGCTTTAATCGAACTTGTTCACGAGCCTTAAATGATAATGTTCATGATCATAAACAAGTCGAGCAACAAGTTGTTTAAGCCTATTCATTTAACAACCAAGTATTTATAAAAGTGTTGAAGTTTGTTTTATTTATTAATCAAACAAATACGAACGAGCTCTTATTGAGCCGAGGCATAAGTAACTTATTGAACACTTAAATTGTCATGATTTGATATTTATGAGTTGTGATTGGATGGAAGGAACCAATTCAGTTTCTAGATTAGTTTCTTAACATGGATATGCAAGGAGATAATTTTAATAAGAGTTGATTACGATGTGGTTAAAGATTTTAGATCCAAAAAAAGATCTCTATCATTGTCTTCCACAATAAAACTCTTTGTCTAAAGATAAGATTGAGTATGGAAGGTTTTTCTTCTTCCAAAGTGATATAAGTATAAACAAAGAATGTTTTGATAGGTGGATCATTACACTTTTATCTCTTTTGGGGTGAGGAGTTGCAAAGTACATTTGATTGCTTTAGGGTCTTGTTTCCTTTTATTATTACTGTGACAATGCATAAAGATGGGACAACCAAAACCTCGTGATTTGATTTTATTTTTGGTGCCCAAATTGTGCTAAAATTAAGTGTATAGTCTTTTTTTGATATGTGTAGCTGTAATGATAGCCTTTCTTCAATATAATTTTGGAATATTTTGTTCAAAGAACAAGGTGTTAGTTTTGGCTTATAAGTAACCATTTTTCTTTATGACCCCTATTTTGTTGAGGAGTCTTAATGCGTGAAGTCTCATGAACTATTCCCTCCTGATAATATGGGGACAATTTGGTTGAAGTAATCCAGATTGAAATTTCTTGAATTCATCAAAGATTTATTTTGGGTTATATATAAAAGTAGGAAGGGAAATACTAACGTGATTAGATCCAATTAGGAAAATTTAGGAAATTATAGTGCAATTATTTATGAAGGAAACAAACCTACTAGTACTTGATACCTTGTGAATAAAAGATAGATCCTAGATGTGATAATGACAAATAAAAAAGAATAAACCTTATTTCGTTGCTAGGTGGAAAATACATGTATTAATGTTTTGCAATTTCATAAACATCACAATGAAAAATATTTTCATCAATATTTTTTAAAGAGTAGAGGAAACACAATTTTTAAGGTTCCAAATGAAGGATCACCAAGAGATGATGACAAAGTCATATGTTATCTTTATTTGAGGTTGAAGGGAAAGAATAAAGTAGATAATTTTTTAAACTCTTTGAATTACTTGATTTTTCAAGAAAGTAGAGTTCATATTTTGCTTGGCAAGCCCATTCTTCTTCATCGTCTACTATTTATGAATTGCATAACAAGTTGAAAAAAATGTTACTTAGTTATTCATATCATTGATGAGGTTTTTGAATAGACACTAGGTTGGTAGAAAGGCTAGGAACATGAAGATGTTCTTTAGAACAAACAATTGATTTGTTTGGATGTCTCTTAAGCTTGTTATTGTGGTAGGAGAGAGCCATTAACAAGGAATTTTGGCACTAAATTTTGATTGTGGAATTTCTCTAATCGATAATTTCAGGATCCAAAAATTAACTGGAGTTGTTTCCATCAGGAGTCACTTCAGAATGGACATTTTTGGACAATTTCATTGAAGCACCTACATTAATTAGTTTATTCCTTAGATCAGTCTAATATTGGACATCAAGAGTGCTTTCCAACAGTAACCATTGATGATATTGATTAAATGATTGGCTTCTGTCTTGAGAATTTAACTAGGTTTCTTATATTCGTTTTATTATGTCTTAGTGGTTATTTAATTTCCTTAAACAGTATGGCCTGTTTTAGTATAAGTTGAATGTTTTTGCATCCTTTTTCTGTGTTTGAGGATACATCTTTTAAGAAGAGATAGTCTGAAAGGCCAAGCACAGTGCAACACATTTCTGAATTCTGATTTAAATTATCATTATTTGTGAACTATTTCTTATTGAAAGATCATAGCATATGTTAGTTCTCCACTTCTTGAGAAATTTTTTGGAATTATGAACTGGTTTTTATTTATTGCAGTTAATAGACGGCTCGATGAATGGGTTAAACTTGAACAGCTTGATCTTAAGACTGTGGAGACATGTGTCGATGAGAAAATGGAGGACAAGGTTCATGCTATTGTTTCTTTTTTCTCCTACCGTTTTTATACCCTTTTTCTGCACTTAGAGTAGGCATGAACTTTTTGTGTTAATGGAAGGATCATATTGTTATCACCAAGGACAGAAAGTTTCAGTTGATTTGAAAGTATGGATCTTGTGGTCCTTGAATAGTGTTTGTCAATGGTATAGTGTTTGAATAAACTGGCAACTGTATCCTTCAGAATTTAACAAAAAGTTCTCAACTTTTTTATCAGTGTTCGATTTGAAGAATTTGCTTAGTTTTCAATGCGACAGTTCAGTTTTTTACTTTATGCAAATGTTGATTTCTTTATATTTCTGGCGTTTTAGTATTGATAGCTTGTATTTTTAAATTTTTTTTCTGCTGCTGATTATTAGAGGGGGAAGAAACTCAAACTTGCATTTTGGTACCTTTTAGGCAACCAGCTTGAAGATGACACGCCATCAGAAAAGGAAGATCGACGAGACACATGTTGAGGTATACTTAGTTCGCATTTAGTGATGGTATAATTGACATGCTCAAGAAAGGCTCTGCAGCATGCTATAAGGATTATTGATCTCTTAAGTTGGATAAAAAGTTTAGATTAGAATGTAAGAATTGGTTTCCATTTTTGTATAAGATATTAGGGATGGTTTATTTGCTACTGGTATTCATTATTCTAGAAGCATTCTATTCCTGCATGTCATTGCAAACTTGAATATCACTTCATGTGCTTATATTATAATTTATTCTTGCATATGTTGATTAGCCATGAATGATTGTAGTGGTGGGAACAATAGGTATTAAAATGATTTTTAGCGCTCAGAAACACTAGCTACCGATGTTTTTCTTTAAGAATAAAATTATGGCGATGGATTTCAGTTTATTACAACATTTCTACAGCTATTTTTCAACATTACCTTATGGGTCTTTTTATTTTAAGAAGTCAACATGTTTAAACAACAACAAAAACAACAACTACAACAACAACAACAACATCAAGCATTTTTCCCGCTACTTGGGGTTGGCTAAGTCAACATGTTTAAAGTGATGGAAAAATGCAAAATTGAAAATTTAGCTTCAAGGATGCATTTACCATTCTTTTTTTATGTAAATTCTTGTCTTTCTTGAAAATTGGAGCCCAATTAACCTTCAGGAATGCATTTCTGTTACCTATGACTGCTGTTGTTTTGTGAAAATAGAGTCCAAGAATTTTTAATCCTTTTAGTGTTCGTTTTTTTCTATCCCTTAAGTTTACCTGCCGACTACTCCATAATTTTATTCGTACCAAGTTGCCTGCTGTGTAGATCAGTTACATTCGCAGCAGGTATTTCTAGCAATGATAAACTTGTATGTGCGATGTTTTAATCTTAACATCTCTTAAAGAAAGCTTTATTGTGGATAATGTTCTTATGATATGGAATGCTTACATAGATTAGAAAAAAATATATGTTCTTGATGTGCAAAGAAACTTTATGAATAATGTTGAGTATAAACCATTTAGGACAATTGTGTTGTTTGAGCTTGGTCAAATAAATGCAATTTAATTTAAGTTTCTTTAAAATCTTTTCTAGTTTCCTTCACGTTATATCTAGGTGATCTTTGTCTTTTACGGATAGGGGCACGAGGAACTTGATGCTGCAAGTTTGAGGGAACATGAAGAATTTACTAAAGTGAAAAACATTGCAAAGATTGAACTTGGAAGATATGAGATTGATACATGGTATTTCTCCCCTTTCCCGCCAGAATACAATGACTGTTTCAAGCTGTACTTTTGTGAATTTTGCCTCAATTTTATGAAGCGCAAAGAACAACTTCAGAGACATATGGTGAGCTTTGCCTGAATTTGACTATTTTAGGTTTTATAAAAATTGCAAGATTTTTGAAGAGGAAATGCTGTTTATTGCTTAAGATTGCTTGTTAATTGTATGTGGCATCATGGCAATGACTTTTCCTTACATTTTAGTCCATTCTCTTCATGATGGTTGATGAACTAGGTAGTTGTTGTTGATTCTCTGCGTTGCTGCTCATCCTTATCTTGAAGGGTTTAGGGGTTTTAGTGGCTTGGTGCTCATGCAACATTTTTTTTGTAGCCTAGTGCTTATGTTCAGAAGTGCTATATTATCTAAGTGTTCTCTATAGCTTCCTCATAGGTCACCTGATGACTGTGGAGTCATGTTGTTGGACAGTGATCAGTGATGCTCAGCTACTGAAGTTGTGTATAGAGCAACTTCTGTATTTGAATGCTTTTATTACCATAAATGTTAGTACTAATTGCTGCTTTTCTGAGTAAACGAGCATTACCGGCTTGATGTACATCAAGGATAATAAATTTCTTATTCAAGCGAATTTCCATGTTCTTATGCATCACATAGCCCGAGAAACTACCCATTTCTAACTCACATGGTCATGCCTGAGGTTTCTTGTTCAGTCCCAATGGTGTTCTAGGTGATTATTGTCCTAATAATCCTTGATATGTTATCATTTGGTTTTCCATATCAATTGTTCGTCTTTCCTTTAACCTGCAGAGAAAATGTGACCTGAAGCATCCTCCAGGAGATGAGATCTACCGTTGTGGCACATTATCAATGTTTGAGGTAATCATCTTTGTCTATTATTTAGTTGCAGCTGTTATCTAAAAGGCTTTCTCTTTTATATATGTATGTATTACAGTATTTATTATTAATTTGACTCGGCGATCTTGCTTCATCATTTTTTATAATGAATGTTTCAAACAGGTTGATGGCAAGAAGAACAAGGTTTACGCACAAAATCTGTGCTACATGGCTAAACTATTTCTAGATCACAAGACACTTTATTATGACGTCGACTTGTTTCTATTCTATATTCTTTGTGAATGTGATGATCGGGGATGCCACATGGTTGGATATTTCTCTAAGGTACTGCATATTGAGTTTCTTTTTATTATATATTTAGAGTTTTCTATCTGTTCACAGTAACTTTTGTACATATTATTATCTTTATGATGTGTATCTTTTAAGTATGAAACGTATGATTCATTAGAATGCATGTTTCCTTTATGATCATTAATGTCTTATCAGATTTTTTCATCGTCTTTTGTAGGCTAAGCCAATATGTATATGTCACTGGTATGGAGTGGTCAACTTTTAGTGCTAAAAACACGAATAGTGCTCAGTTATTACCGTTTCATGGTTCCAAGCATTCAATTACTTTCAACTTCAAATGCATCTGTTGTTTCAAAGGTTCTCCATTTGATTGTATATGGATGAAATGAATTAATTGTCTCTCTGTTTATTGTTGTCACATGGATTCGAGATCTATATTACAATAGGATCACAGTTATTACTTTATATCGTGTATTTTAGCGAGAAAAGTTGATCGGAAACTTTGTTGTTTTTAGCCTTTAGTCCTGGCAGGAGTAGCTTCGTGCTATACAGCTATAACGCCTAGCTTCCTTGCGTTTTTTTTTTACTTGTTTTTTTTAAACTATTTTTTGCAAAGCGCTTTGTAGTTTATGTACTTGCATAACATTGGTGCTTACTGATAATGGACTACATCTCCTCCAGGTTAACACCATCACACCACCTAGTGAACAAAATCTTGCTTCCATCTCCAAGACTAAAATCTGAGCCAGCCCGGATAATATCTGTAGCTTGCAAGATGCCTCTCCACAAAAAAAAAAGAAAGAAATGAAATCTATTCATGTATTGACGACGGAAGAAAAAAGACAAATTGTCTTTGATCGGGAATGATTCAAAACAAAAATCCGATTCGAATATGAATATATATTTTTTGAAAGATCACTTTCTTTTTCTTGATTGGATTAGGGGCAACCGGCTGCTCTAACCTTGCCTACTCATTTTTGTCTTTTACCCCTTAAAACATATTGCAATCGTGCTTAACAGTCTCTTTCAATTGTTTGGTTCTAGTTGCTTGTAGCACACAATTTCTTTGGATCTTTAGTTGTGATTCAATATGGTCATCTTATTATGAACGCGTGCGTTATACTTGATTAGATTAGAAATATTTACAAGTTTGCTGGGGGTAATTGAAAGCAACCTAAGTTTCTAATGTATGATAATTTTCTTCTTTCGGATGTGTTATTTCTTCATCAAATAAGCCTATATCTAATTGTATGTTGCAGATTATAAAATGTTTACTTTGTTTGATGGCACAGGAAAAACACTCGGAGGAGTCGTACAATTTGGCTTGTATTCTCACCCTTCCTCCATACCAGAGAAAAGGCTACGGGAAATTTCTAATTGCCTTCTGTAATCTCCTGCTCACATGATTGCATCTACTTCATTATGAAGTGATTTAAGCTTATCAAATAGTTGATCCTACCACTTTGCTTACTTCCCTGAATAAGATTGATGAATAAATGATTGGCATGGTCTGATTCTGTGTTCTGGTGTAAAAAAATTTTATTTTTAAATCTTTGTTCATATGCACTTGTTTACATTGTTTTTTTTATTATGGAGTTGCATAATTTTAAAGTAAAAATTCTCTTTTATTTTTTATATTAATAATTTAGAAAACATTTACACCTTGTTAGTGTACCTAACTAATTTTTATCCTATTAAAGCTTATGAACTTTCAAAGAAGGAGGGTAAAGTGGGTACACCAGAGCGTCCTCTATCAGATCTTGGGTTGTTAAGCTACAGAGGATACTGGACGAGGGTTCTTTTAGACATTCTCAAGAAGCACAAAGGGAATATCTCAATTAAAGTGAGTTTTTTTTCCTACCCCACGCAGTGTGATAAAGATTTATTATCATTATTGTCTCTTTGTTAAGATCACCATTTTTTCATTGTATTTAAAATTAAATAAAATAATTTATAGCTGTAAGATCAATAAAGTTTAGCTTTCAAGCAGCAGACCCACCTTGTGATCCATTTTGTTGAAAAATATTTCTTCTTCATGCTACCTCCATGAGGTGGCCGACAGTGCATTTTACTGCCCTATCTAGGCAATTGGTTATTTTGCCAACTGCCAGAGGAGTGCATGTTATGCTAGTCTATGATGTATACCACAGAAGCTCCGTTTTCAATAGCACCATAGGCTACCCAGATACTTTAGTGTGATAGGATTGTGGGCTCCGAAAATTCGGCCCCGGCCTCCCCGCTGCTTTTCTTTTTATTCGGCGAGAGACTTTTAACTGAATAAGTTCCGAGGTAAATTTTGGAAGGCAGATGGGTTTGTAGATAAGACACTACCCAGAGATTTCGCCCTCATTTTGCGAGGACTTTATGATCTGAGTTCTGGTTTCCTATAGGCGCAAGCCCCTTTAGTTAATTACCCCTCCCGATAACGAGAGAGAACTTTCGATTAAGGCTAGTCGTCAATCAGATATATGTAGATATACATGTTATCTGACATATAGTAGCAGCATGAGTATGAAATTTTGGAATTTTATAAAGTTTGGATGATTGAAGATTTGATATTTAAAATTGAAAATTGCACCATCTTGCATTTAAAGTGGATGGTGGGGGACTGGATGATAGACCCGATCAAGATCCCATGGTTCCATCGCCCCGGGCCATCGTGGTTCATGATCTACTTAGTCAGAAGAGGTAGTCGACCCAACCTGACAAAAGATCCTTGTCGGCAACCATGGGTTGCTTCGTCCAAGGTGACCTTATAGACCTGGGGTGAATGTTTGCCTAAGGGGACAAATTTGAATCCACCTTAGCTAACAGAGGGCTTTTTGCCCTATCGATCATATATTATTGATTCATATCTCAAGAATTTGATGCCAATAAGGAACGTATCAGCGCTGGCCATAACCAGTAATTCGTGTTGCCATTTGGAGCAAAACCACTCACTTCAGACAGACTTCAGAGGGCCCCGGTCATAACCGTTTATCCTGCCTGCGGTGCCATTTGGCGGCGAACCGCCGGTCAGAGGACACGTACCACGTCCTTACTAGCAGGAGACTGTTTTGAGAATGGATCCTAGTGATATTCTCGACCAGGCATTTGGCTCTTTGTGAGCTGAAGTAAACTTTGATTTGTCCACCCCAGCAAACTGTTGTGGAGGGTGGATAGATTTTTTGCTTTAAGTATTTGATGGGTTTATTTCAATTTTAAACATTCAGGATTTGGATGATCTTTGAATTTCAAAACTCGTGGAGTTTTTGAATTTTGATGGCATTTGAAGTATTTGGAATGGACCCCTCCGATTGAGATTTTCGTTCAACATTGCCATCATCGGGGTGTTTTTGGGTCATTTTTATTTTTTTGCTTGAACCTTGTCGACTCGGCCGAGCTGTTGATCGATGATCGGGTTTCGTAGACTTCGTGCATTTGTTAGTGAATTCTATTGATTTTAGGCCTTGAAGGCCTAATATGAATGTATAAATATAAATACACCGCCGCCACAACCATGTATTTGTTTGATGGTTCGAATCCTGTCGACTTCTATTGATCCGTATAGAAGGATCAGATTCGAACTAGAATTCATTTATTGACACCCGCGTAACATCCTAGACGTCACATGTGTACCAATAACACGCTCGTCGGGGCCCATGCAGGTGTTTTGGGGGCATTTTATGATTATTTATCGGACCTTGTCGACTCCTATTTATTTTTTTAGGAGGATCGGGTCCATATTTAATAATCCGCGCAGCATCCCTAAACGTCACGTGTGTACCAATAACACGCTCGTCGGGGCCCCATTCGGGTTGTATGATTGTTTTTACCCCCTCCCTTTTTGTGTACATATGTGTATGTGTGGGGTATGTTGCAATATTTGATGAGTCTTCTACAACAGTTCGTAGAAGCTCACATTTGTTGTAGTGTTTTTCATAGAAGGAAGTATGTTGGATGTACGATCACTGTTCATCAAAGAACTTACAAGCCCCAGTAATCTTATCTAACTCAATGCCAAAAAACCTGGTTGAACTGAGATTCATTCATTTCATAATGATTTGGTATGGCTTTCTCTTCCCAGAACTTGCACTGAACTTGATAGGCCATCTACTAGGTTAGACCAGCATCATCATTTTTTGTTGGCTTAAATAAAGAGTCAATCATTTCAATCTTAGATAATTGCACCCTTGTTGATATCTTATACATTAAAATCAACAGTTATTGCCTCGAGCGGAGATTGTAGTGATCGGATGCACCTCAGGTTGCTAGGAGGAATATACGAAATTCATTCCCAAATAATTGTTGTAGCTCTTGATGTCATTGTAATTAGGTGCATTCTCTATTTGTAATTATCAGTTTAGGCCACCAAGTTTCATATTAATCTTTAAAAGTACATTTGTCAAATATTGATCATCAACTTTAGTAAGCGTGATGCAGCGTGTTCATGGTCGCTTGAGTGCCCCTAAGCATATCACACTATCATTTTCACTTCATGTTGTTTGTTGCTTTGCCCTTAATTGACACAGGAATTATGAGATGTTCATCGTATGTCGTACGTTTTTATTGGTAGAAGAATGATGTACTCATGTATAATTAAATGACTTTGATTGCTTGAAGATAACATTCATTTCAAGCTATTCGAGTACACCTTTGATGTATGTATGTTAATGTTGGACGTTCAGTCTTGCTACATTGACCTCAAGCATAAACACATGTATGCATAAGGAGTCCTTCATTGCATTCTTTATGATTTTCTAACCTTGCTTTTTGATGAATTGTATTTGTTATAATCCTTTCAATTGTTGTCATTAATTTGGCGGGTCTATCATCAAAATCAAATCCAAACTCAAGTTTGAGTTTGTCTAGCTCGAGCTTTGCTCCAAATTTGAGTTCACATGGTTCGCTCTCTTGAATCGAATGAGATTCAAATTCAAGACTTGTAGTTCAAGCTCTAAGTCCACATATAATTTTGTTAAGTTCAACTCAAGTCAAAGTTCCTCTCACTTGGTTCAAACCAAGTTCATAGATCTTAAGTGATCTAGTTGAATTCAAGTTTATTTTGATCAAGCTTGAATCAGATTTTGGATTAAGTCTTTTAATTAATCATTCACATTTGCACTTAGTCACTTTAATTTTCCAAATCAAGTCAAACAAAGTCCACTGTAGTCCTTGTAGAGTTCAAGTATAGTTTGATGTGCAAGTTCAAATTTCTCTTGCTTGACTTTTCTTAAGCCATTTCTTAAATATCCAGGTTTGAATTTAGTTCAATTGATGTCCAAATTAGTGTCCAAATAAGATTCAACATTGTTCAAAGTCCTTGAATTTTCAATCCAAATTTCGGCAGCCTCTCGGCGTCTCCCCCGTTTAGTGGAAAAGCCAAGAGGCAAACTTTCCCCTCGACGCTACGTGAGCGCTTTAGGTAGGTGTCAAAAATGACACCGCGGTCGCAAATATATTTTTTTTATCCCCGCCCGCTACGTGATTGCTTAAGGTGTTTTTTTTGTTATAAGAAGAAAATACATGTTAGAAATAAGCACAGATCCCCCCCCTCTGTACCACGTGGGCGTTCAGGGGTACTTATATAAAAATAAAAACAAAATAAAATATAAACACATTTTTTTATCCTCTTTGCCGCAAGCGCCGCACCGGTTTCCCGCCCTACAACGCTACTTGAGCGCCTAGGGGGTTGCCGGCTTGTTGCTAGCATTGAAGAGGGATCCTTAAGTCGTCGCAAGCATCGCTCACTCGGTTTCGTGCCCTATAATGCTACGTGAGCGCCTTGGGGTTTGCCGAGTCGTCGCAAGCATCGAGAAAAGAACCATTTTTCATTTTTAGAAATTAATTAGAATTAACTACCAATATTAATTATAATTAAAAAATAATAATTATAACTAAAAATGATAATTAATTATATTAATGATATTAAATTATTATTAATTATAATTAATTAGGATTAATTATAATTAATATCAACTAACTACACATAAATTATAATTAATTATTACTATCTTATAATAAATAATTATAATTAAGATTAATTAATTATGATTAGAATAATTAGTTATAATTAACTATAATTAATCATAATTAATTATTAATACCAATATAATAATTAACTATGATTGATTATAATTAATATAAACTAATTATAAAAATTATAATTAATTTATATAACTAACTATAATTATTTTAGAAATTATTATTATAATTAAAAATAATTAACAATAAAATAAAAATAAATAAATAAAAAACTTAAAATCCCTAATAACCTAAGGTTGTCGGGTAAGAGCAGGGATGAAGTCGGCTACAGCAGATGGAGGAGGGGTCGTGTGCGGCTATAGGTAGAGCTTTAGTCGAATCAAAGCTCTAGAATTGGATCGGAGAGGTGATATTTTCTCTTAGGATCAGGTAAGAGGTAAGGAGTTCTCTCTCTCTCTCCTGGATCGGGAAGAGGGCAGAGAGGTAGGACCTCGTGGAAATGTCGTGACTTCCGATCCTACAGGTAGGAAGGTTGTCAAAGGAGCTGAATGTGAGGTCGGCTATGGGAAAGAGGGAGGTGGAGCTCGGCTTCGGGAGGAGGAGTTTGGTCGTGGCTTTGGAGGTCGGGACTCTGGAAGAGGAGGTGAGAGCTTTCGCGTGTGAAGGCAGAGAGCGAGTGATAGAGCGAATGCTTCTCTTGGTCGGGTATTTAACGACGGGAGCTGGAGTGAGATCGAGGTTGGTTCACGAGAATAATGGAGGATTTGACGAGAGCGGCGCTGAATTCAGCACGATATCAGGAGGGCCTCGGCGGGATTTCTGCCGGCATTCGTGGATCCGACAGGTATGATTTCAGCGATTTTTTTTATTTCATTTTGATATATTGGGAGGTCAACAAGGATTGGACAATGAAGCATGGCAAGATTAATGGCAATTGCAAAACCAGAGTAGCTTAAGGCTCTGTTTGGTTTGAAGGAATTGAAGGAGGAAATGAAAAATAAAGGTAATGGAACTAGTAAATAAATTGAGCTTAAATTAGTTTTAGCCCATCTATTTAGCTGAGGACAAATGAATGGCAAAAATATATATTATTTTCTTGTTTGACTGTTGAAAACTTAATTTTTTGTTATTTATGAGGAGTGATATGCGAATTATAATGATGACCTGATTTTCTTCTCATTTTTAGCTAGGGCTTAATGGAAAATTGTAAATTAAGAAAAAATATTTGTTCACATTTCTCAAATAAATTCAATTACTTGTCATTACATGGAAATTAAAATATCTCATCTTAAATTGTTTAGTAAATGTATATTTACATTCCTTCTAATTCTTTCAAACCACACACCTTAAGGATTTATTTTGAAATAAACATCAAAGTCTTTATTCCAACCACGTGAATCTTTTTTATCTATTATATCTCGATAAAGTCAAATTTT
>CM039733.1:73852337-74074128 GCA_022539455.1 Dendrobium nobile
ATTAAAATAATATATAATTAAATAAAAAATATTTAGAGGTCAAGTATATAAATAATAAGAATTGTATGGTAAGTATGTGAATCTCCCTTAATTTTTATATTATATTTCAATATCATATTGTTTCTAATTTTTTTATATCCTTATTATGATATCAAAATTTGCATTAAAATCATAGTTTTGTTTCATTCATTTTAGCAACTTTCTATTTTTTTGAAAATTTTGTTTACCAATATAAATGCATGAATTAGATAATTAAAATTAAATAATCTGACTGTTAAGTTCATAAATCCTTCAATAATGAAAAATCGATGTTGTGTGTAAGTATCCATTTATTTTTTATTCAATTTGAGCTATAACTAATTTTTAATGGAGCATAATTATTTATATATTAAAATTTTAAATAAATAGGATTACAATGAGATATAATTGAATATTAAAATTTTAATGAAGAAAAAGTGCTACTAATTATTTAATTTTTGGGTTTTAGATTTAAATATTGACAAAAACTAATAATTATTCTGATATGAAATGGTGACAACAAATAGCGTCGCTTTGGCCGAGTGGTTAAGGCGTGTGCCTGCTAAGTACATGGGGTTTCCCCGCGAGAGTTCGAATCTCTCAGGCGACGTTTGTTAGTTCATTTAATTTTGCTTGCTCGCATAAGAAATTAAATTATAATATAAAAATTTTATAGTTATTAACTTATTATTATTTTTTCCAGCAAGTTTCTGCTGGCTCTGCCTGCCCTTAGCTTGCAATTGGCATCAATATATATTTTAGCTTGATAAATAGCCAACCCCATACAATGTCATAAAAGCTTATTAATATTATTGTATTTTAGATTAACAAATTAATGTTGAGCTTAAGCCAATATTAATTTATTTATTAGCTTGTGAGGCATCTTATATATATATATATATATATTAAATATATTAAAATTTAAGATCTTAAGAACATAATTATTAAAAAAATAAAATTTACATTATATTAGCTCATATCAAATAATTTCTAATTATTTTTCATTATTTCTTATTTTTTTATAATTTTATTTACAACTACTACTTGAATCAAGATTACTTTTCTCTAAGCCAAATTGCCTGCTCAAGCTCAATTAATTAATCAAATTTGAGCTCAAATTTTGACTTAAACTCTAGTTAGTCAACTCATTTACACTTATTAGAGCAAGATCACCTCCTTGATGCTTTTAAAAAATTAATGATGCACTTTAAAAAAGATTTAGATCATACTTTCAGTCAATATGGGAGAATATCAGTAAAAAAATAGTATTGATTCCTTTCATAAAGTGCTTTTGACATGGATTTCAATACAAGATCACTACATATTAAGGCTTTGTCACTGCTTCTTAATGCAGGTTTTTAATATAAAATTAAAATTTTTATATTAAAAAGCTGTTTAAAGAAGCATAAGAAAACCATTTGATTATTTTCTAAAGCAATTACTTAGTTCAAAAATTTCTCTAATTAGTAATTTTGGTACGATAAAATCAATTTAGAAAACAATAATAAAAAATGTTAGAAATGAAACCTAATACTTCCATCGCAATTCTCTGCCTCAATCAACTTCTAAAACAAAATCTTTTAAAGCAATCGACACAACAAATTATCTCTTGCATAAATAACGGATTAATTAAATTAAAATATGAGAGAGAGAGAGAGAGAGAGGGAAACAGTTGCTTCTCAGATCCAGAAGCCGATCCATACAGCAATGGCAAAGAGCCCGGCGAGCGGCGCCCGATAAGATCCAGCGGCGGACGGAGAGTGTCCAGAAGGGGAATGAGAGGGTGAGACAGGCGGGGAAGGAAGAGGAATGACCTTGATGGAAACCTTCATGCCGGAGAAGCAAAGGCCATTGCCGCAAATGAAGTAATACTCTCCAGGTCTAGTTAGGGTGATGAAATCCTTACCGGAGCTCCAATTTCCGGCGACCCCATCCATTGTGCAGTTGTCGTAGCCCGTCTTGTTCACCTCGAACACGTTGTACATGTTCTTCTGGTACCTGAAAGCTGCAAACTTTTTAGGGTTAGGGTTTTTGTTGTTGAAGTTTGTGAGGTGGGGGTTCAAGAAGAGAGGGCTTACAGATGAGATCGTTGACGAAGAAGGTTTGATTGTTGGACCAGAGGGTGTAGTTGATGTTGGGATTCCAGCCGAGGTGGCCGCCGACAATGTGGTCGGTGGCGGAGACAAGGCCGGCTCCGCAGCGAGGAGGAGGAGGAGGAGGCGAAGAAGAGAATGGCTAGTGTCAATGGTTCTAGCCATGTTTTTTCTCTCTCTTGATGGATCAGTGGTGCTGTAGTTGGTGGAGATCGGGAGGAAATCAGGTTAAAGTGAGGAGGCGACTGGCGAGAGAGAGAGCCAAAATATAAGAGGTGGGGATTAGGGATTCAAATTTTATTTGGAAGGGGTGTTTAAATTACGAAAAGATCCCTGCCTGCTATTGGAAATTGGGATGCGCGTGAGGGACCTTAGTAAAATATGAAAGGGGTATTATATAAGTTTTATTAATCGAATTTTCTTTGATATATCAAGAATATATATAAAACAGATTTTCAAAAATTTATATATTTAATATCGGCTGTTTTGGTCGGGACATCATTTTTATAATTTTATTTTTAATATTTTTATTTGATGATTATTTTTTAATTACTTAAAAATAATTATACTAAAAAATTATATTTTACAATAATTTTTGTAAAATAATTTATAATAAAAAGCTATATAATTAAGATTTGAATTCTCCTTTCACTTTAGAATAAAATATATTTTATTTAACATCTTATTAATTTAATATTTACATTTTAGTCATCTTTATTTCTCATTCTCAAATTTATTAAACAATTTGTTGTCAATTGGAAGAGAGATTATAGAATCATTTACTTCAAAAGTATGTTTTATTGGTTATTCTAGTTATTTAATTATTTAAGGTGTAATGTCTTGAATGTATAGTTGATTTAAATTCATTTGAATCAAGGATTTATTTTTAGGACCACCACTTAGATTGAGAAGATCAATACATGATTGAAAAGTTGGGCTACTTGTGCTCTATGACATTAAGCGACTCTTTATTGAGTAAGAGATAAACATACACCTCTGTGTTAAGATTGTACTCCTTGATATTTATTTGTATGCTTTAATTGCTTATAAGATATAATATAATATGCTTATTTATTCACATTAACTCTAAGTGTTCATTTTGACATGAATTGATGGTTAATTTGTCATATTATTTTGTTGCATAAATTTCTAGAAGTTTAGCATACAGTCTTTTGATTGCTAATAATAATGATTGCCCATCCGAGTCATGAATCATCCACCAAGCAGATAGGATTCTAGATGTGGTCCCTACAAGTTCAAGGGGTGGCTCTCGTCATGTATCACTTTATCTCATACAAGGTTTAAAAGATGACTTCCATGGCGTAGCACTTTATCTTGTATAGCACTTAGTTCCCATCTTCAGGTTGGTGTATTACTCTGATACCATTTGTAACAGCCCAAATTATTAACTATCGAGATTTTATCCGTTTTGGCCGAAGGGTCCACAGTTTTGTCATGTTGATATAACTTCAAAGGAGGTCATCCATCCCAGGATTTATATGGGATGAGCACAATTAACTGCTGAGTTTCTTAATGAATTTTCAATCATTACATTTTAAGCTTATATGTGATCCTTAAAGTTTAAAATCTTTATGAAATGTTCGTTTGCAGAAGAAAAAAAAAACACTTTTCCTTATAAAGGTTCACAAAGAAAAAGATTAAAAGAATTATATGGTTTATGTAATATGTATTTGGCCGTTTTTTAATTGATTATGTGTTAAATTAGTATTACAATTTTGAGTGAGTAGGGTACTCCTATAATAATGTATTGAGAGAAGTCCTTTCTTGTCAAAATAAATATATAAAATAAAAAATGGGCCACAATATTATAATGTAAATTTTAATTGATTAATAATAAATTATAAAGATAAATATACTTTGAATTTACTGATCAAAATTTGATTTTGATGATTTTGAAAATTATTGAATTTTCTTTGAGGTAGGTAAATATAAATTTTGGTTCATTATTTATGTGTTTCATTTATGTTAAACCAAATATTATTATTCTGAGACACATCTTATATAACTATATTCGCAACTCCATTGATTTTTTATTCCTTTATCACCCTTATTTTATATTTAACAAGGAAAACAACCTACAAAGACAAGAGAGGGTTCACATGGTCATTTCAACAGCAACGAGCCGTTATCCCATCTCCTCCACACATTAAAAATCCTAACGTCCACTTTTCCCAAACATCATCCAATCCAAAAGGTAAAACGAAGAAGGAAAACAAAACTCACTCACCAATCTAAATCTCCTTTCCCAAACCTTTCTCTTTGATGGCCTTAATAAAACTAATTCTCCCCAATCCTCTCCCTTCCGGCCTCCCTTCATCTCCTCTAAGTACCTCTTCTCCACCCCTCAACCTCTTCACGTCGTAGCTAACACATCTTTCCAAATCCAACAGACCGAGCCTCTCAACACATGCCAAGAAGAACCCCTGGCTTGATCCCTTCGATGATGGCCCAGCTCCTGACAAAGAGTTTGGCTCTCTGTGGGCTCAAAAAATTAGGCCCGGCCTCTACCTGCATTGATTACTTTTTCTTTTCGGCGAGGGAGTTTTAACGGTCTAAGTTCCATGGTAAATTTTGGAAGGCAGATGAGTTTGTAGATAAGACACTACCCAGAGATTTCGCCCTCATTTTGCGAGGATTTTATGATCTGAGTTCTGGTTTCCTATAGGCGCAAGCACCTATAGTTAATTACCCCTCTCGATAACGAGAGAGAACTTTCGATTAAGGCAAGTCGTCAATCAATATATAGAGAATACGTGTTATCTAGCATATAGTAGCAGCATAGGTTTGAGATATAGTTGGAGAATTTGTGAATTTGGAGGATTGGAAGATTTGGAGATTTAGTATTTAAAATTGGAAATTTCCCCATCTTGCACTTAAAGCAGATGGTGGGGGAATGGATGATGGACCCGATCAAGATCCCATGGTTCTATCATCCCGAACCATCATGGTCCCTGGTCTACTTAGTCATAGGAGGTAGTCGACCAAACCTGATAGAAGGATCCTTGTCGGCAGCCATGGGTTGCTTCATCCAAGGGGATCTTGTAGACCTGGGGTGAATGTTTGTCTAAGGGGACAAATTTGAATTCACCTTAGCTAACATAGGGCTTTGTTCCCTATTGATCATATCATATTGATTCATATCTCAAGGATTTGATGTCATTAAGGAGCGTATTGGCTCTAGTCATAATCGGTATTTCGTGGTGCCATTTGGCGGCAAAACACTCGGTTAAGAGGGCCCCGGGTCATTTGGAGACAAAACTGCCGGTTAGAAGACACGTACAATGTCCTTACTGGCAAAAGATTGTTTTAGAATAGATCCTAGTGATATTTTCGAGTAGACATTAAACTCTATGTGAGCTAAAGTAAAATTTAATTTGTCCACTTCGGCAAACTATTGCGGAGGGTGGATGAATTTTACTTTAAGTGTTGATGGATTTATTTCAATTTTAAATATTTTTTAGATTTTGAGATTTTTGGAGTGGCATTTTGAGTATTTGGAATGGACCTTGTCGACTCTGTCAAGTTATCGACATATGATCGGGTTTCATAGGCTTCATGCCTTTATTAGTGAATTCATATTGTTATAGGCCTTGAAGACCTAATATGCATGTACAAAATAAACATTTTGGTCAATTTCATGACCGCATATTTATCCGATGGCTTGAATCCTGTCCACTCCTATTTACTTGCTTAAGAGGATCGGGTTTCAAAAGCTTTATGCCTTTATTAGTGAATTCTCTTGATCATATGCCTTGAAGACCTAATATGAATGTATTAAATAAATATGCTGGTCGCCACAACCACATATTCATTTGATGGTTTGAATACTGTCGACTCATATTGATCCGTATAGAAGATTGAATTCGAACTTGAATTCACTTATTGACCCGCATATCATCCATAGGCGTCACATGTGTTTCCACAACACGCTTGTTGGGGCCCATGCGGGTGTTTGGGGGCATTTTACAATTATACCCTGTCTACTTCTTTTTACCTGGTTAGGAGGATCGGGTTCAAATTTAATAATCCACGCAGCATCCCTAGACGTTACGTGTGTACCAATAACACGCTCGCCGACGCCCATGCGGATTTTATGATTACTTTTACCCCTTTTAGTGTACCTATGTGTATACAAACTACAGTGCACATGCGGGGGTACTTTTAAAGTATTTGTAGACGCCTTTTGTCGGCTTACATGGATATTGCAGATCTGGTGACGTGACATTGTAGATTATAGATGCCTTTTGTCTGCTTATACGAAGGTTGCAGATCTGATGGCATGACATTATAGATTATAGATGCCTTCTGTCTGCTTGTACGAAGGTTGCAGATCTGGTGGCATGGTGTAGCAGCTTCTGAATAGGGTTGTTCGCTGCTTCGTACAAGTAGACTGTCGTGCATTACTCGTTACTCTTTGCAATTGGATTATAGTGCACTAACGAATCTCTTGGTTTGGATCGTATGAGCTTGCACTTGTCGTATTCTTCATGCATTTTATTGTGGTTTTTGGTCTTTTCAATACATCCACTACTGCTGCATCTAGGTAAGTAGATGTATTCATTTACAGGCTGAAATTGACTACAAAATACTGCATTTATTGAAGTCTTTATGTATCTACGTAGGGGGCATGTTTTATATACATCTATGTCAGTAAAGAGATTGTACGCATTACAGATCTTCATATATTATTGATTGGTGAACTGCTACATCTACTTGCATGTCTTCTAATGCTTGTAAGAATTAATTATTATATATTTGTTCGGGCTCAAACTATACATCCCCTCCTATTTCAATGCTTGCAAGATTGAAAATGGTTTCCTATTTTATAATGTTGATGGTAGGAGTGTTGTAAGGTAGCTAGTTCATATGCTAAATGTCCTTCATGCCTTGCTCATGAACATTTTGTATCATTTGTGGCATGACATTGTATGTTTATAGGGATGATCGAGCACATTCACTTTGCATACTAACACTGACTGCTGAATGGATCGCATTCATCAATAATCTCCCAATGCATGTTGATTGATAATTTGCAACACATTTGACTATACATCATTTAGTACTTGTGGTGGTCGTCGTTTGTATCTGCGAGTTATCTGATGTAGGTTGTAGGGGAGCTATTGCATTCTTTATATATGGTCATTGATGAGTATATCAACTCTATTGTGTGTTTGTTATTGTCACAGTTATGAAGTTCCACTTGCTTGATTGTTGGAAAATTTCTATAAGTGGGCCATTATTATTATACATTTAAATACAGTTTTATACATTAGTTGCTATAAAAAATTAAGCCAATTAAATTCGTGATCTATTTAAGTATTAAATTATTATTTGGCTTATGTGACATCTCATTTAAATTTTATATGGAATTAATTTGTGTAGAGACCAGGTATTTATTTTATTTTAATGATGGGCTGAAATAAAATATTTACACTTAAAGTATAAAAAGGTCGTGGTCCCCAGTTTAAGCGGTGTAGTTCTCATTTCTCACATTTCTCATCTTGAGTGAAAAGAAGGGGTCTCTCCCTCTCTTGGAGAACGTCGCTTCAAACGTGGAAGACCGAAAATTTTAATTTTGCATTTCAATGGATTCAGGTACGCTTTTGAAAATTCTTCTCGATGATTTGACATGTCTTATGGAGACGATCGAATTGATTTTTGTGTCTTCATTAAATCCTAACAAGTGGTATCAGAGCCTGGTTGTCATGTTGAATTAACGAGAAATGATTTTCTATAATCATGTTATTGACTAGTTGAGTTTTTCAGTCACTAGCAATTTTCGTTTGAGATTTTTTCACATGCAAAGATTTTGATTTCTCAGCATAAATTTATTGCCATAATTTAAAAAAAAAAACTATTTTGTTTAAGTTATTCAATCAGTTTTGAGAAATTCAGAACTTTTATATGAATGATGATTCAGTCGTTTGTTGATTCTTCACTAGTTTTATCAAGTTTATTTATCGAATTCTTGTAAATTCATTGAAGAAGATGAACAGACTGTTAATTTTTGTTTAATTTGCAGTTACTGCAATATGAAAAGAAGTAACCTTTCGTTAGAAAATTCAGTTTTTTTTTATTTCTCTCAAATGACGCAACATTCCTTTAGAAAATTCTTGTGATTAATTGTGTTAATGTCATTTGAATTTCTATTAATCCATTATTAATATAGCTCTGATATCACATGTAAGACTTAATGGAGTTCTCTAACTCTTTGCATAAACTCGTATCATAATTTATGTAAAAGAAATCGAAACGGAAAACTTGAATTTACATAAGTCTTAAATCATCATGATGTTAAACAAGATGATTTTCATAATCTTTAATCGGAAGAAAAATATACCTTGATTCATTTTGAATTCGTCGAATTTCGAACTACGGTTTCTCTCCCTTCTCCGTTCACTTTCTTCTTTCATGAGTTAGTCCTCTATGGAGCAAGATAACTCCTCCTTATGAGAGAGAGAGAGATGACCAATAGTTATTTCATGCGGATTTGTCATAATAACCGCTCATAGGAGTTATTTTACAATAACTCATAAAATAACTCATAGGAGTTATTTTACAATAACCGCTCATAGGAGTTATTTGTTCAAACGGTCCATAAACGAATGATCAAATTATCTTTTCTTGACCAATATGATTTAAATATAAATAATTAAATTATAATAATTCAAATATATGGGCCACATAATGGTTTATATAATTAAATATATATTCTTAAATAATTATTAAGACGTCTCGCATAATTAATATATTTAATTATTCTAACATTCTCCCACTTGGCCCATATAAAATTATTCAATTAAATGTGTATCAATTACTCTCACTAGGTATGAGATCTTCAACATGTTTAATAGGACCTTTATCCTTAGCTAAATTAGAGACAGCAATCATAACTTGTTCGGCCTGGACATGTTCAGAATCAACCAAATTTTTTGAGGCCTTAATGATATTTCTAATTTGGGGATGCATCACAAAACAGTCATTAACCGCATGGCCATGGATTTTATAGTGTAAGCAAAAATCAGGAACATTTTCAAATTCAACTTTTTGTAAATACCTAACATTTTCAGAACCAATCCAAACCTCTTTCGGATGTTTCTTAGTTATGTCAAGTTCAACCAAAATCCTCGCCACAGACGGGCATGATCAGGAGGCAGTGGTTTGATCAGTTTGGAGAGGTCTACAAAAAATCAAACCTAGGACATGTAAAACATGAGAATTAAAAAAAAGTAATCGCAAGTTCGGATAAATATTACATATAAACATTTTAATATTTCCCCATTTTAACTAAAATTTTACAACATAATCCATCACTACTCTTACATTATTATTGACAAATTAAAATCACATAACACCATGACATTTAAACATAATTTGAAAGCCACGCATGCAATTTAAAATAACGTTTATTTTAGTTCAACATGCTACAACCAAACTCTATAGTCTATACTAACCCCTTCATACGAAGCCACGCATTTTTAAGAAAAATAATTCCTTCGCTACTAAGAAAAACAGATCATGAGACCCAATAAATATAGCTGCTTATATAAATACTCACAGTCAATTATATAAATGTGGTTGCTTAGCAAGAACGATCAAAAGAAGTAGACTGATAGAAATATTTTTATACCACCCAAGTTGAGATCTCTTTATCTCTGCAATAGTAGAAATTATTACGTGCAATCACCGGATGCCATCCAAAGGCAAATTAGGGCGCATCACATCACCATTTTACTGTGTACTGGGTGACATGGTGCATCTTGATTCGCCTCCGAAAGGCCTGGTGACCGCATGCAATAATTTCTCCTGTAATTGATATAACAATTCAATTTACTCGAACAATTTAAAATAACTGGAAACACAACAAACACAATTTACAAAATTTCATTGCAAGTATATCGTAGATGTTGCTTAGAAATAAGATTTGCAAGAAATAGTTCAAGATAACAATAATCTTGGCTATTGCACTAAAGATAAGTGAAAAGACCAAATCCCAGGAATAAAAGAAAACAAGTTAGGCCAATCAACCTGAAATTCTCCTCTAGATTAGTTAAATTTGGAGAAATAGAAAGAAACAAAAGCAACTAGATTAAAGTGTGTCATTACATATGGAGAACCAACTACCTGTAGATGCAAAGATCCATAACGCATCAACCTTGATATCTTCCATAAGAGTGATCAGCTTCAAATATTCTCTCCCTCTATGAGAGTGCATCGTTCGATGGCCTGAAAGGACCCAAGAAATTTTCATTTAGAAGAACTTTTATATGAGGGAAACATTGGAAAACAATTTTTTTTTTAACCAAAAAAATTCTGGCAGAAGCAAACAATTTAAACATTTGCAATTAATGTGTCATAACGGTAGTCATAATTTCATATTATTTATGGGTTATAACTTACAAGAAATTTGTTTCAGCATCCTACTTCATCTAAACCATTCAAAACTCAATCTAAAAATAAAAAAATTTGGGTTATATCTGAAAATGCATTTCGTAAGCACATATAAAGTTCACATCAAATACCAAAGCCATGAAAACTGAAAAATATAGTACTATGACAAATAATGATATTCAAATTAATTATAGCCCATTTATTCAAGATACTTGAAATTGTGCTCTATGATATATATTTCACGCCAAGTTCCTAAGGTAGAAATTGAAGGATTATAAATATATTTAAATGAAAAAGTCAAAGTTGGCAAAAACATTTATAACGTTAAATCATCATCCAACATTTTAAATTGATATAAATAGCAAAATAAAATCCTCAACCAAGTTTCATATTCTTCAAAAACTAAAGATTGATCGCTAGGTTGAGTAAAATATTATAAAAAATGATATAAACATTGCTTTATAGCATTCTAATAAACTTCAATGATGTGGCAGTGAAAACAACTACTTCACAACTAAATAAGATAATAGACTAAGGCAACATGTTCTATCTACCACATCAAAATGCAATACAGTGTTGCGATCTATTAAAGTAATTAACTAAAATTTAACACCAAAATAGGAAACAAATCCTGGCCCCTATACTAGTGCAATTGCTCTAATCCTCAGGCTGAGCCAACTTTCATCTTTAACATTGCAGCTAAAAGAATGAGCAAAGAAAACTCTTGTAATAAGTAATAACGTTTTTTTTAAATGAAAATCAAAAGAGCAAACCAATACTTTGTAGTTACAAAATAATTTATTAAAAAAAATAGTGTTATCCATAAGCAACCGCAATAATAAGCCCACCTCATCTGACCACACAACAATTATGTTAAACAAAAAAATTTAATGTTATTGATCTTAAAAAAATAATAAAGAAAATATTTAATCATAATTTTTAATAGTACCTATCATTGTACTCAAAAGATACTTAAACCCTACCATCTGAAGATAACTGATATAGCCACCACATACAAAGATCAACCAAAATCCACTCATCATAAAAAAAAAACTCAAGCAACACGATTCAGCTTCCAGGAACAAGAATGTTATGCCGCCGGCCCAGGAGGGCCCGGCTGGACTGGTCCAGCCTAGATCGGTCTTCGTTTACTCCTGCAAGCCCAAGCTGGATGGAGAACAGGGGGGCGACAGCCCTTGTGGGCCCAAAACATTAATTGTATTAAACTTTATGAGGGAAATTTTGAATTAAGGGGCTGTTTAGGGATTTTTAATTATTCCTTTTGCTTTAATTAGGGAGAAGGGTGTGAGAAGGGGGGCATCTTGAATTTGAATCTTATTTGAGATATAGGGCTTATTCTTGGCCTCTTGGCGTTGCTGGAGATTGTGGAGAGTATTTTCTTCCTCTTGAATTGAAGGAAAATTGTATCTTGCAAGTGCTTTTCATCTACTAGTGGAATTCAAGTGTTTGCTTTGATTTCCTATGAATTTTTCTTTAAGTTTCTCTCAGATTTTCCACTATTTGGGCTGTTTTCTCTATGGGAACAACAATTTTCCTCTTGTTTGTACTAATTTTGGATAGGTTTACTTGCGAACTCCAGTAATTCCGATCAAAGAACTGAGAGATCATTGATGAACTTCCACCATGTTGGACAGTTACTATTTTCTTCCACACTTTTGAACAGAGCCAAAAGTTGCTAAACCACAACATGGCGAGCCTAAACATCCTGCAACCTGCATATTGGGCCCTTGACCACTTTATGCACGTCGAAGGTAATCATAGAATGATCCTGATGTTCTTCTCCTTAGGATGCCCTAAGGTAGCATTAGAAGGAAAAGAATTATCAACAAGACTTGATCTCTCATTGACCTCGATATGACCACAAGTGATCCATAGACCCGAGAGAACAGTTGGAGTAAAGAGATGATAAATAATTGAATTGAGGTAAAAAAAAAACATTGTACTAGATTCCTAGGACATAAAAGCAAAGTGATATATCAAGGGAAAAAAACTTTAATTATAAAAATGATTTTAATTAAGATAAGCAAATTGGTGGGATGAATTTAGCTCATTGAGTATCAAACATGTCAACAGTACTTATAAAAAAAAAGAAATTTACATACATATACCACTTTATTTCATGATATTTACATATCTAATACCTAAAACATTAATATTACATGTCTACCATATAGTATTTTTAGTGAACATACTAGGTGGATCTTACAGTATGATTTCCTCATTAGATCTCCTCCTTGTATGAATTTCATTCTTTGAGATGTATTATGATGCCACCTATATCTTCTATTGGGGATGAAAGTCAGTGAAAGCTTCCTTATACAGTTTATTATAAACTCATTGCCACCTGAATATGGTCCATTCCAAATTAATTATAATACTATTAAAGATAAATGGAATGTAACTGAATTACAGAGTATGCTTATTCAGGAGAAATCAAGGCTTAAGAAATAAGAATTCACTCAATTAATCTCATAGATCAACTAGATTTTAAAAGAAAACCAGGAAAGAAAAATCTAAAGGGTAATAAAGGACTCCTAAAGCTTAATGTGTCATCTGTCCAAATCCAAAAGAAGGAACCAAAGAATGATATATGTCATTTCTGTCACAAGCGTGGACACTATCAGAAAGATTGCCTGAAACGTAAGGCTTGGTTTGAAAAGAAAGGTAAGCCTAGTGCTTTTGTATGTTTTGAATCAAAATTGGCTGATGTTCCTTATAATACTCGGTGGATTGATTCTGGTTGCAGCACTCATGTTTCAAATGTAATGCAGGAATTTCTTACGACCCAAACCATAAAGCCAAATGAAAAGTTTGTCTTCATGGGAATAGAGTCAAAGCTCAAGTTGAAGCCATTAGAACATATCGTTTAATTTTAGATACTGTACATCATTTAGATCTTTTTTAAACTCTTTATATACCTTCTGTTTCTAGAAATTTAGTTTCTTTATCGAAACTTGATACAGCTGGTTTTTTTTTTTAAGTTTGGAAGTGGATGTTTCAGTTTATTTAAGTGTAATCAACTTATTGGTTCTGGTATGCTTTGCGATGGTTTATATAAATTAAAACTAGATAATTTATTTGGTGAGACTTTATTAATCTTGCATTATAATGTTGGAACAAAATGTGGTTTAATGAATGAAAATTCTGCTTACTTGTGGCATAAACATTTGGGTCATATATCCAAAGAAAGAATACAAATATTAGTGAGAAATGAAATCCTTCCTGATTTGGATTTCACTGATCTTGGTATTTGTGTGGATTGTATTAAAGGAAAATTTACTAAACACACAATTAAGAAGGCAGCCACAAGAAGTACACAGCTTCTTGAAATCATACATACTGATATATGTGGACCTTTTGATGTGCCTTCATTTAGTGGTCAAAAATATTGTATTATCTTTATTGATGATTTTTCACGTTATGATTATATATATTCATTGCATGAAAAATCTCAATCAGTAGACGTTCTTGAGGTATTTATTAATGAGGATGAGAGGCAATTAGATAGAAAAGTGAAAATCATAAGGTCTGATAGAGGTGGTGAATTTTATGGAAGGTTTGATGAATCTGGACAATATTCTGGTCCATTTGCTAAATTTCTTGAAAGGAGTGGCATTTGTGCTCAATACATAATGCTTGGCACATCACAACAAAATGGTGTTGCAGAAAGATGCAATCATACTTTAATGGATATGGTTAGATGTATGTTAAGTTATTCTTCTTTACCCTTATCTTTGTGGATGCAAGCTTTAAAAACCGCTATGTATTTGTTAAACAAGGTTCCAAAAGAGTTGGGTGTAAGTGAGTCTTTAAGACCAAACGCGACTCAAAAGGTAATATTGAACGATATAAGGCTAGACTTGTTGCCAAAAGTTTTACTCAGAAAGATGGTGTTGACTACAAAGAGACCTTTGCTCCAATTTTTAAAAATGACTCATTAAGAATTATTATGGCGATAGTAGCTCATTATGACTTAAAGTTATATCAAATGGATGTGAAAACAGTCTTTCTTAATGAGGATTTAGAGGAAAAAGTTTATATAGATCAGCCTGAAGGGTTTTTAGTTGAAGGAAAGGAACACATGGTTTGTAAACTTAAGAAATCAATATACGGACTTAAACAAACTTCCCGATAATGGTATCTCAAGTTTAATAATACCATCACTTCTTTTAGATTTAAAGAAATTACTGTTGACCGGTGTATATATCTAAAAGTCAGTGGAAGCAAGTTTATAATTTTGATTTTGTATGTTGATGATATTTTGCTTGCTACTAATGATCTTGGTTTATTATATGAAACTAAGAAATTTCTCTCAAATAACTTTGAAATGAAAGATATGGGTGAGGCATCATATGTTCAATAGAAAGATGTAGGTGGCATCATAATACATCTCAAAGAATGAAATCCATACAAGGAGGAGATCTAATGAGAAAATCATACTGTAAGATCCACCTAGTATGTTCACTAAAAAGATTATATGGCTCTATCACAAAAGCTGAGGGAAAATCAAGATGCCTACATGAAATCAGTAATAGAACCTTTACTTTCTACTTTATATAGGTAGAAAACATAACCTTTACTTCTAAAAGAGTTGGGTGTAAGTGGGTCTTTAAGAGAAAACACGACTCAAAAGGCAATATTGAACGATATAAGGCTAGACTTGTTGCTAAAGGTTTTACTCAGAAAGATGGTGTTGACTACAAAGAGATATTCGCTCCAGTTTATAAAAAGGACTCATTAAGAATTATTATGACGATAGTAGCTCATTATGACTTAGAGTTACATCAAATAGATGTGAAAACAACCTTTCTTAATGGGAATTTAGAGGAAGAAGTTTATATGGATCAGCCTGAAGGGTTTTCAGCTGAAGGAAAGGAACACATGGTGTGTAAACTTAAGAAATCAATATACAGACTTAAACAAGCTTCCCGACAATGGTATCTCAAGTTTAATAATACCATCACTTCTTTTGGATTTAAAGAAATTATTGTTGACCAGTGTATATATCTAAAGGTCAGTTGAAGCAAGTTTATAATTTTGATTTTGTATGTTGATGATATTTTACTTACTACTAATAATCTTAATTTATTATATGAAACTAAGAAATTTCTCTTAAATAACTTTGAAATGAAAGATATGGGTGAGGCATCCTATGTGATATGAATTGAAATATTATGTGATAGATCACAAGGAATATTAGGATTATCTCAGAAAACATATATTAATAAAGTTATTGAGAGATTTAAGATGGAAAATTATTCAGCAAGCATTGTTCCAATTCAGAAAGGAGATAAATTGAGTCTTATGTAATGCCAAAATAATGAATTGGAACATAAAGAAATGGAACAAATTTCTTATGCATATATTGTTGGAAGTTTAATGTATGCTCAGACTTGTACTAGACCAGATATAAGTTTTACTGTTGGAATGTTGGGTAGATATCAAAGTAATCCAGGGCTTGATCATTGAAAAGCTGCAAAGAAAGTTTTACGATATCTACAAGGAACAAACGAATAAATGCTCACTTTTAGAAGATCTGATCACCTTGAGGTGATTGGATATTCAAATTCAGATTTTACTGGATATTTGGATTATAGAAAATCCACATTTGGATATGTGTTTCTCTTAAGTGGAGGAGCAATATCTTGGAAGAGTGCGAAGCAGTCCGTCATTGCTGCATCCACAATAGAAGCTGAATTTGTGACATGTTTTGAGGCCACAATTTAAGGATTATGGCTGCAGAATTTTATTTCAGGACTTAGAGTTGTTGACAGTATTATCAAGCCGCTGAAAATTTATTGTGATAATTCCGCAGTAGTCTTCTTTTCTAAGAACGACAAGTATTCAAAGGGTACTAAACATATGAAATTAAAATACTTTGCCGTTAAAGAAGAAATTCAGAAACAAAGAGTATCATTTGAGCACATTATATCAATTTTAAGATTGTGAATCCATTAACTAAAGGGTTGCCACCAAAGACATTTCATGAACATGTTGTTAGGATGGGCATTACTGAAAATCCTTATTAAAATTATGTTTATTTGCTCTGATACCACATGTAAGAATTAATGGAAATAAACATAATTGCTCATAAATTATGTCTTTTAATTTTTAAAATCCCAATCTAATTTGGCTTTAAAAAAAATGCATGTTTCAAAAATTTCCATGACATTTTCTATTGTTTTTAATGACATTTGTAATAACGAATTTCTTATGTTTCAAAAATGCATGTTTCAAGAATTTCCGTCTTTTAAGCAAAGTATTATGTATATGTCTATATTACTAATTATCTCGTTTTTCTTATTTTTCTCATCTTATAAAGGAATAAAAAATAGTTTTAAACATTATTTTCTGCCATTTTTCTAATTAAAATCAATTGCTCTAGTATTGGTTGAAAGAGTTTTATGAAGAGTAAATGCTCATAATTATAATTTTTTTAATCAAAATATATATTATCCATTTAAAATATGTAATAGTGATAAACACATTAAATTTATATCCTACTACATGAATTTGTTTATATGAATTTTTTTCTTCTTTGTATCTTATCAAATAGTCTAATTGTTATTTAAATTTTATAAAAAAATAACCATTTTCAAGACTTTCTAATCAAGATTTTTTAGATTTATATCTAAATTTATTAATATAGGTCGGATCTAATATAATTACTCTTCTAATCAAATCATCAAAAAGCCGCTCAGACAATTCTCTATAATTTTATCCAACACAACAAATTAAAAGTTAGGGCATAATCTTACATTTAAGTTGAAACAACACGTTCATTGGAAAAACTAGATGCATTAACATATTTTTTAGGTATACTTAAAATAAAAAAAGAGAACAAACCTATCATTCAAATAAATGTATATTTTTTAAGAAAATGATTAAAATTATCTTTAAAATTTTTAAAAAATGTTAAAATTATCTTCAACTATATTAAAAAATGTTAAAACTCTCCATTTCTCAAAATGGAATCAAAATAATATGTTTTAAAAAAAATTGAGAGATCAAAATAATCTTTTAATATAATTAGAGATTATTTTAATCCTTTATAAAAATCAAGAAATATTTTTGATTTCTTATGTGGGCCGTCGATGGGCTCTATCGAGAGAATTAAGGCGGAGAATGTTGGAGCCGCCACCGGTACCGTTTGCAACGGCAGCGCGCATTAGATGGTCACTACGTCGCTTGCGATGGAAATAGACCTACCCTCGGCGGCTTCTTTAGGAATCGATGAGGCGGCGTAAAAAAAGGTCAAGGCGGTGGGTTTGCCGTTGGAGGTGGGAACGCGTGTGATGTGCAGATGGAGGGACCAAAATCTCCACCCGGTCAAGGTCATCGAGCGCCGAAAGCTTTCTTCCGGCGGTACCAATGACTACGAGTATTACGTCCACTACACAGAATGTGAGAATCTCTCACTCCTTTCTCTATTATTAATGAGGATTAGGGTTAGGGTTAGGATACATATATTGGATAGTTCGGTTGTTATTTGTATAGTAATTGCTTGCATCTTCTGATAATTCATCGCGAGTAACGGTTTTCTTGTAAAATCTCTTTCTTTCCGATGTTTCATTTGTTGGATTTTATACAATTGGATGATGGAAGCATGAATTCTTTTATGGATACACCATTTAAGCTTGTCATCATTAACTCTTTGATTACAACTATAAATTATTACAGCCTGTCTCGTGTTCTTCAAGGCCAATTCATGTTCTGATGCAGTCTTAAATACATCCCTTTGCAATATACATGGATGAGCATTCAAAGAATGTTATAGGCATGGCTATATTGTATTGCCGTTTATCATTGTCATGTTTTTCTTATTTTCTTTCATCTTCGACATGCTATTTTTTCGCTGAAATTGATGATGGCTCATCTACCAATTGCCATTTATACTTTATTATGAACAAGAATCTTTGAGGGTTGTGCCTTTGCCTTTAAAATTGTGATTTGGAAGTGAATGAGCTATGATGAAATATGAGAGAATTGTATTAGTGAGGGATCTGATGGCTAATGCAGCTTTATCTTGAAACCCTAATGTTATTATTAGAGTCCTTTAGCTTCTCCTGGGTTAAGATGATCTCATGCTAGTTTTTCTCTTGTAAAAGTGTGTTGTGAGGTGATTAAAAATTCGTGTATTTACTCTGAAATTAGTGCTTAAATTATTCAGATTATCCCTAAATGAACATCTCTTGGTTGCACAATCTGGGAAGGAGATTTTAAGCTTTGTTACAAATTTCATTGTTTATTTACTGCACAGCTGGTGCTTATAAATTGATTTTAGAAAGGTGACGGTTCATGTTGTTGACTATACTGATGTGGATTATAAATTGAATTGACTGCCTGTGAACTACTATATTTTTCGCCACATTTCTCATCCTCACATGGTGGAAATTATTAGGTGCTTAGGTGCGGAGTGTGGACCGTCCGCACCAAATTATGTATGAGTTTATCTTATTAAAAAAAAAAGATTCCTGCTTTTACTTTGACATGGGTGGCAGTATTTTATGAGCTCATAAAGTTTGACTTTTAATTTTTAAAGTCCACAATTTTATTTGGCTTTAAAAAAAATGCATGTTTCAAAAATTTCCATGACATTTTCTATTGTTTTTAATGACAATTGTAATAACGAATTTCTTATGTTTAAAAATGCATGTTTCAAGAATTTCTGTCTTTTAAGCAAAGTATTATGTATATGTCTATATTACTAATTATCTCGTTTTTCTTATTTTTCTCATCTTATAAAGGAATAAATAATAGTTTTAAACATTATTTTCTGCCATTTTTCTAATTAAAATCAATTGCTCTAGTATTGGTTGAAAGAGTTTTATGAAGAGTAAATGCTCATAATTATAAATTTTTTTAATCAAAATATATATTATCCATTTAAAATATGTAATAGTGATAAACACATTAAATTTATATCCAACTACATGAATTTGTTTATATGAATTTTTTTCTTCTATGTATCTTATCAAATAGTCTAATTGTTATTTAAATTTTATAAAAAAATGACCATTTTCAAGACTTTCTAATCAAGATTTTTTAGATTTATATCTAAATTTATTAATATAGGTCGGATCTAATATAATTACTATTCTAATCAAATCATCAAAAAGCCGCTCAGACAATTCTCTCTAATTTTATCCAACACAACAAATTAAACGTTAGGGCATAATCTTGCATTTAAGTTGAAACAACACGTTCATTGGCCAAACTAGATGCATTAACATATTTTTTAGGTATACTTAAAAAAAAAAGAGAACAAACCTATCATTTAAATAAATATATATTTTTTTTTAAAATGATTAAAATATCTTTAAAATTTTTTAAAACTGTTAAAATTATCTTCAACTATATTAAAAAATGTTAAAACTCTCCATTTCTCAAAATGGAATCAAAATAATATGTTTTAAAAAAATTGAGAGATTAAAATAATCTTTTAATATAATTAGAGATTATTTTAATCCTTTATAAAAATCAAGAAATATTTTTTATTTCTTATGTGGGCCGTCGATGGGCTCTATCGAGGGAATTAAGGCGGAGAATGTTGGAGCCGCCACCGGTACCGTTTGCAACGGCAGCGCGCATCAGATGGTCACTACGTCGCTTGCGACGGAAATAGACCTACCCTCGGCGGCTTCTTTAGGAATCGATGAGGCGGCGTCAAAAAAGGTCAAGGCGGTGGGTTTGCCGTTGGAGGTGGGAACGCGTGTGATGTGCAGATGGAGGGACCAAAATCTCCACCCGGTCAAGGTCATCAAGCGCCGAAAGCTTTCTTCCGGCGGTACCAATGACTACGAGTATTACGTCCACTACACAGAATGTGAGAATCTCTCACTCCTTTCTCTATTATCAATGAGGATTAGGGTTAGGGTTAGGATACATATATTGGATAGTTCGGTTGTTATTTGTATAGTAATTGCTTGCATCTTCTGATAATTCATCACGAGTAACGGTTTTCTTGTAAAATCTCTTTCTTTCCGATGTTTCATTTGTTGGATTTTATACAATTGGATGATGGAAGCATGAATTCTTTTATAGATACGCCATTTAAGCTTGTCATCATTAACTCTTTGATTACAACTACAAATTATTACAGCCTGTCTTGTGTTCTTCAAGGCCAATTCATGTTCTGATGCAGTCTTAAATACATCCCTTTGCAATATACATGGATGAGCATTCAAAGAATGTTATAGGCATGGCTATATTGTATTGCCGTTTATCATTGTCATGTTTTTCTTATTTTCTTTCATCTTCGACATGCTATTTTTTCGCTGAAATTGATGATGGCTCATCTACCAATTGCCATTTATACTTTATTATGAACAAGAATCTTTGAGGGTTGTGCCTTTGCCTTTAAAAGTGTGATTTGGAAGTGAATGAGCTATGATGAAATATGAGAGAATTGTATTAGTGAGGGATCTGATGGCTAATGCAGCTTTATCTTGAAACCCTAATGTTATTATTAGAGTCCTTTAGCTTCTCCTGGGTTAAGATGATCTCATGCTAGTTTTTCTCTTGTAAAAGTGTGTTGTGAGGTGATTAAAAATTCGTGTATTTACTCTGAAATTAGTGCTTAAATTATTCAGATTATCCCTAAATGAACATCTCTTGGTTGCACAATCTGGGAAGGAGATTTTAAGCTTTGTTACAAATTTCATTGTTTATTTACTGCACAGCTGGTGCTTATAAATTGATTTTAGAAAGGTGACGGTTCATGTTGTTGACTATACTGATGTGGATTATAAATTGAATTGACTGCCTGTGAACTACTATATTTTTCGCCACATTTCTCATCCTCACATGGTGGAAATTATTAGGTGCTTAGGTGCGGAGTGTGGACCGTCCGCACCAAATTATGTATGAGTTTATCTTATTAAAAAAAAAAGATTCCTGCTTTTACTTTGACATGGGTGGCAGTATTTTATGAGCTCATAAAGTTTGTCTTTTAATTTTTAAAGTCCCAATTTTATTTGGCTTTAAAAAAAATGCATGTTTCAAAAATTTCCATGACATTTTCTAATTTTTTTAATGACAATTGTAATAACGAATTTCTTATGTTTCAAAAATGCATGTTTCAAGAATTTCCGTCTTTTAAGCAAAGTATTATGTATATGTCTATATTACTAATTATCTCATTTTTCTTATTTTTCTCATCTTATAAAGGAATAAATAATAGTTTTAAACATTATTTTCTGCCATTTTTCTAATTAAAATCAATTGCTCTAGTATTGGTTGAAAAAGTTTTATGAAGAGTAAATGCTCATAATTATAATTTTTTTAATCAAAATATATATTATCCATTTAAAATATGTAATAGTGATAAATACATTAAATTTATATTCTACTACATGAATTTGTTTATATGAATTTTTTTCTTCTTTGTATCTTATCAAATAGTCTAATTGTTATTTAAATTTTATAAAAAAATGACCATTTTCAAGACTTTCTAATCAAGATTTTTTAGATTTATATCTAAATTTATTAATATAGGTCGGATCTAATATAATTACTCTTCTAATCAAATCATCAAAAAGCCGCTCAGACAA
Source organism: Dendrobium nobile (assembly GCA_022539455.1). Lineage (NCBI taxonomy): Eukaryota > Viridiplantae > Streptophyta > Magnoliopsida > Asparagales > Orchidaceae > Dendrobium > Dendrobium nobile. The sequence continues at coordinate 73,874,434 of CM039733.1, forward strand.
TTCTCTGTAATTTTATCCAACACAACAAATTAAAAATTAGGGCATAATCTTGCATTTAAGTTGAAACAACACGTTCATTGGCCAAACTAGATGCATTAACATATTTTTTAGGTATACTTAAAAAAAAAAAAGAGAACAAACCTATCATTCAAATAAATATATATTTTTTAAGAAAATGATTAAAATTATCTTTAAAATTTTTTAAAAATGTTAAAATTATCTTCAACTATATTAAAAAATGTTAAAACTCTCCATTTCTCAAAATGGAATCAAAATAATATGTTTTAAAAAAATTGAGAGATTAAAATAATCTTTTAATATAATTAGAGATTATTTTAATCCTTTATAAAAATCAAGAAATATTTTTGATTTCTTATGTGGGCCGTCGATGGGCTTTATCGAGGGAATTAAGGCGGAGAATGTTGGAGCCGCCACCGGTACCGTTTGCAACGGCAGCGCGCATCAGATGGTCACTACGTCGCTTGCGACGGAAATAGACCTACCCTCGGCGGCTTCTTAAGGAATCGATGAGGCGGCGTCAAAAAAGGTCAAGGCGGTGGGTTTGCCGTTGGAGGTGGGAATGCGTGTGATGTGCAGATGGAGGGACCAAAATCTCTACCCAGTCAAGGTCATCGAGCGCCGAAAGCTTTCTTCCGGCGATACCAATGACTACGAGTATTACGTCCACTACACAGAATGTGAGAATCTCCCACTCCTTTCTCTATTATCAATGAGGATTAGGGTTAGGATACATATATTGGATAGTTCGGTTGTTATTTGTATAGTAATTGCTTGCATCTTCTGATAATTCATCGCGAATAAGGTTTTCTTGTAAAATCTCTTTCTTTCCGATGTTTCATTTGTTGGATTTTATACAATTGGATGATGGAAGCATGAATTCTTTTATGGATACGCCATTTAAGCTTGTCATCATTAACTCTTTGATTACAACAACAAATTATTACAGCCTGTCTCGTGTTCTTCAAGGCCAATTCATGTTCTGATGCAGTCTTAAATACATCCCTTTGCAATATACATGGATGAGCATTCAAAGAATGTTATAGGCATGGCTATATTGTATTGCCGTTTATCATTGTCATGTTTTTCTTATATTCTTTCATCTTGGACATGCTATTATTTCACTGAAATTGATGATGGCTCATCGACCAATTGCTATTTATACTTTATTATGAACAAGAATCTTTGAGGGTTGTGCCTTTGCCTTTAAAAGTGTGATTTGGAAGTGAATGAGCCATGATGAAATATGAGAGAATTGTATTAGTGAGGGATATTATGGCTAATGCAGCTTTATCTTGAAACCCTAATGTTATTATTAGAGTCCTTTAGCTTCTCCTGGGTTAAGATGATCCCATGCTAGTTTTTCTCTTGTAAAAGTGTGTTGTGAGGTGATTAAAAATCTGTGTATTTACTCTAAAATTAGTGCTTAAATTATTCAGATTATCCCTAAAAGAACATCTCTTGGTTGCACAAACTGGGAAGGAGATTTTAAGCTTTGTAAGAAATTTCATTGTTTATTTTCTGCATTGCTGGTGCTTATAAATTGATTTTAGTAAGGTGACGGTTCATGTTGTTGACTATACTTATGTGGATTATAAATTGAATTGACTGCCTGTGAACTACTATATTTTTCGCCACACTTTTCATCCTCACATGGTGGAAAAATTATTAGGTGCGGAGTGTGGACCGTCCGCACAAGCACATGATACCCAGCGGTACCGAGTGGTATCCATCTGGGTACCCTATACTTGTGTGCGGACGGTTCTCCCCGTCCGCACTCTGCACCTAATATCTCTCCACATGGTGGCGCTGACAAAGAGAATGACAGTTTGTAGGAAATGTAAAGGGACAAAGAGTCTTTGTTTTGCACAAAATTTAGTTAACATTCTTATTTTTCATGCAACTCAGCTTAGTATGTTAGTTTAGAGTTTTGACTATTAATAAAAAAAATGGAATTAAGTTTTATTTACGTGTGATGTGTAATGTGTATGAGTTTATCTTATTAAAAAAAAAATTCCTGCTTTTACTTTGACATGCGTGACAGAATTTTATGTGCGCATAACGTATGTCTTTTAATTTTAAAAATCCTAATTTTATTTGGCTTTAAAAAAATGCATGTTTCAAAAAAAATTTCCATGGCATTTTCTACTGATTTTAATTACATTTGTAATAACGAATTTCTTATGTTTCAAAAATGCATGTTTCAAGAATTTCCGTCTTTTAAGCAAAGTATTATGTATATGTTTATATTACTAATTATCTCGTTTTTCTTATTTTGCTCATCTTAAAAAGGAATAAATAATAGTTTTAAACATTATTTTCTGCCATTTTCTAATTAAAATCAATTGCTCTAGTATTGGTTGAAAGAGTTTTACGAAGAGTAAATGCTCATGATTATAAATTTTTTATCAAAATATATATTATACATTTAAAATATGTAATAATGATAAACACATTAAATTTTTATCCTACTACATGAATTTGGTTATATAAATTTTTCTTCTTCTTTGTATCTATCAAATAGTCAAATTGTTATTTAAATTTTATAAAAAAATAAGCATTTTCAAGACTTTCTAATTAAGATATTTTAGGTTTATCTCTAAATTTATTAACATAAGTAGGATCTAATACAATTACTCTTCTAATCAAATCATCAAAAAGCCCCTCGGACTATTCTCTCTAATTTTATCATATGCCGCAAACGCAACAAATTAAAAATTAGGGCATAACTTTGCGTGTAGAGTCTAATAAAAATAAATCATATAATTAGTTAAAGTTTTGAAATGGATTGGTTGATCATGATCCAAATCATTCCCATAATGGAATTTAAGTTGAATCAACACGTTCATTGGCCAAACTAGATGCATTACAATTTTAAATATCTTTTTAAAAACATATTTTTTAGGTATACATTACATGCGGTGGTCCAGCGAGCCTCCTGCGATGGTCCGGCGAGGCTACGGCGGTGGTCGAGGAGGAGCTTCTTCCTTCTCTTCCTTCTCTTCTCTTCTTCTCTCTCTTCACTTGGATCCTCTTTGTGAAGAATGAGGGCTCTATTTATTGATTTTCTGAAGTGGCGTAGCTCATAATAGGCGTGAGATAAGGGGGAGTGGTTGAATGGACGGCCGATATTAAATTCTACGATCGTGCATTGTTCGTTGGACATTTGAAGGTTTTAGTGATGTCGGAAATCGGTGATCTTCGTCTCGTATAAGCTCGTTAAAATCGGAGACTGTTTGGTATCTCAAATTGAGGTTTGAACCTTCCAACAGTGCTTCGGGTCCATGATTCAGACCCATTTGGGCTCGGATTGGGTCGAATTTGGTGTCGTTGGGTTCGTATTTCCGAGACGCTCAGTTTGACTATAAGCTCGCTGAAATCGGAGTTCAAATGCTCTTTAATTTAATTTTTGAAGTTTAAGGATAGATTTTGCCTCGAGATTCATGGATAATTTTTTGATAATACATCAATAGTCTTCAACTATATAAAAAAATTATTTTTGTCTCTCCATTTCTCAAAATGGAATCAAAATAATAAGTTTTAAAAAATTGTGAGATTAAAATAATCTCTAATAATTCATTAAAAAAATCAAGAAATAATTTTGATATTATTATTATTATAAACCACGGTCGGGTCGAGCGTGTTCAGTTATTGCGATCTATGGGCTCTATTGAGATTGAGGGAATTAAGGCGGAGAGTGGAGCCGCCGCCACCGGTACCGTTTGCAACGGCAGTGCGATGGTCACTACGTCGCCGGCGACGGAAATAGACCTACCGTCGGCGGCTTCTTTAGGAATCGATGAGGCGGCGTCGAAAAAGGTCAAGACGGTTGGTTTGCCGTTGGAAGTGGGAACGCGTGTGATGTGCAGATGGAGGGACCAAAATCTCCACCCGGTCAAGGTCATCGAGCGCCGTAAGCTTTCTTCCGGCGGTACCAATGACTACGAGTATTATGTCCACTACACAGAATGTGAGAGTCTCTCGCTCCTTTCTCTATTATCAATGAGGATTAGGGTTAGGGTTAGGGCTAGGATACATATATTTGATAGTTCGTTTGTTATTTGTATAGTAATTGCTTGCATCTTCTGATAATTCATGGCGAGTAACGGTTTTCTTGTAAAATCTCTTTCTTTCGGATGTTTCATTTGTTGGATTTTATGCAATTGGATGATGGAAGCATGAAATTCTTTTATGGATACGCCATTTAAGGTTGTCATCATTAACGCTTTTATTACAACAACAGATTATTACAAATATACTTATCTTGGCATATTGCTGAACGCCTTTGTAGTATGGAGTCTAGGAACTAGTTTAGTTTAGCGGCTTGTTTCCTGGAAAGTTGTTAAATAGGTATCTTCCATTCCTAGTATCATAATAATATCCTAAAATTGTGTATTATTGAGTTCCTCTGTGAAGTCACCTACCAGTTGATGGTGTGAAGGCACAAACTTTACAATTAAATCACTGTCTAATTTTTTTTTACCTATCTCAACATGCTTCTTTTTATTATGTTGCTTGCAGAAGGTTGTGTGCAATATCTATTATTGATTTATCATCATGGTAGGCTCTTCCCTCTCCATCTTTAGATTCTTAAGGAGAGTTTTCAACCACCTTAACTCACAGATCCTATGTGAAATTGATTTGAATTTTGCTATTGCACTAGAACTTGCTATAAATATATATATATATATATATATATATATATATATATATATATATATATATATATATATATATATATATATATATATATATATTCTCTATGTTACAAATCGCCTCAAAGAAAGGTGCAATATCAAAAGGTGGATCACTTATCTACGATTGACCTGCAAAATTTGCATCTATGCAAGCTTTAAGTTTTGACTTTTTGTTTCTTCTAAACAAAATTCTCTTCCAGAATTTTTCATTTAATCAGTGAAGAATTTTTCATTTAAACAAATTGCTACAAAGCCTAGTTAAAAATGGTGGCTAGTGGTGATGCTAATTCTACTATATTCAGCTTTGCTATTGGAGTGAACCTCTCTTGCTAATCTACTTCATAGGTTTGAGTCTATCTCTTGGACATTAATCTTGCTTTATACCTCTCAAGGTTTCCTCTGATTTATATTTAAACATAAACATCATTTGCGTCTTGCAAATTTCTTTCCTCTAGGCAACCCCATGATCCTCCTATGTTTTGTTCATCTTGAAGGCTTCAATCTTCACTATCTTCTTTCCTAAATTCTCATTGGACTGCCTCAAAAACTTAAACATGATTTTGCAGATTGAAATTAGTGTTTTTTGCTCAAAAGGAAAGTTTTACGAGATTATGAGAACTTCTCAAATGATGCAAAATGAGCATTTGGTTTGCTCTTTATTTTTTCTTTTCAAATTGTAACTATCTCAGTTTTATTGGAATTTAGAGAATCTTGGGCCTACATAGGATTTGAAATTGGGTTGCTTGAATACACCTCTTTATATCGTTAAATTCCATTAGAGCTGTAAACAAATAGCGACGGAGGTTGTTCGAGCTTTTTCTCATTTACCAAAAATCTGTTTAAACTCGTCTTGAGTTTTTATAATAGCATTCATGCTTGGTTTGTTTAATTTCATATTTGTTCAAGTTTGAATTGAGATTACTCGAGCTTGGCTCATTTTGTGTTTACCAAAATTTAAAAGAGAAACTCAGTTTTTTTCTTGTTTAGTGTTAAATGAGCAACTCATTTAGATAAAGAATTGAGCCTTATTTGAGTCGAACTTAAGGCGCAAAATCACGTTTAACATATCCGCCCAAATAAACAAAATCTTACCAACTCTCAGCAACATGGGTCATGTGAGCTTTTAGCTTAACTACCCAGTTTTAGTAATACTATTTAAACAATGCAATGTAAAGTGTCCATCTAATGTGGGTCTAAAATAAAAAGACTGAATCAGAAACTGGGTGGAACTTGAGTTTTTATTTTTTTCTTTTCTATGGGTGGAACTTGAGTTGAAGGCACGTGAGTGGGATCGGAATTTGTGCTGTTGTGGTTTATCCTTTTGTTATATATATAATACATTTTGAAAAAAAGTATTTTTAAACTGTTTTAAACTTATTTTTTTAATTTAAATGCTTTTTTATTTAATTTAATATTTCTATATAATTTTACTTATTACTCATTAAAAAAATAAAACTCAATGTAAAATTTTAATATCTGAAGTCAGACCAATGGGTAAAATAATATTTATTCAAGTTTAATATTTTACTTTTAAGAAGCAGGTGAAGATATTTCAATTTAATATTTTACTTTTCACTAGCCTTAATGGAGCTTCATAATTACAAATAAATTATTTAAGTATTAAATATGTGAAGTAGTATACACATCTTTAATCAAACTTTATATTTAGTATCATATCGAGCTTTAATCGAACTTGTTCACGAGCCTTAAATGATAATGTTCATGATCATAAACAAGTCGAGCAACAAGTTGTTTAAGCCTATTCATTTAACAACCAAGTATTTATAAAAGTGTTGAAGTTTGTTTTATTTATTAATCAAACAAATACGAACGAGCTCTTATTGAGCCGAGGCATAAGTAACTTATTGAACACTTAAATTGTCATGATTTGATATTTATGAGTTGTGATTGGATGGAAGGAACCAATTCAGTTTCTAGATTAGTTTCTTAACATGGATATGCAAGGAGATAATTTTAATAAGAGTTGATTACGATGTGGTTAAAGATTTTAGATCCAAAAAAAGATCTCTATCATTGTCTTCCACAATAAAACTCTTTGTCTAAAGATAAGATTGAGTATGGAAGGTTTTTCTTCTTCCAAAGTGATATAAGTATAAACAAAGAATGTTTTGATAGGTGGATCATTACACTTTTATCTCTTTTGGGGTGAGGAGTTGCAAAGTACATTTGATTGCTTTAGGGTCTTGTTTCCTTTTATTATTACTGTGACAATGCATAAAGATGGGACAACCAAAACCTCGTGATTTGATTTTATTTTTGGTGCCCAAATTGTGCTAAAATTAAGTGTATAGTCTTTTTTTGATATGTGTAGCTGTAATGATAGCCTTTCTTCAATATAATTTTGGAATATTTTGTTCAAAGAACAAGGTGTTAGTTTTGGCTTATAAGTAACCATTTTTCTTTATGACCCCTATTTTGTTGAGGAGTCTTAATGCGTGAAGTCTCATGAACTATTCCCTCCTGATAATATGGGGACAATTTGGTTGAAGTAATCCAGATTGAAATTTCTTGAATTCATCAAAGATTTATTTTGGGTTATATATAAAAGTAGGAAGGGAAATACTAACGTGATTAGATCCAATTAGGAAAATTTAGGAAATTATAGTGCAATTATTTATGAAGGAAACAAACCTACTAGTACTTGATACCTTGTGAATAAAAGATAGATCCTAGATGTGATAATGACAAATAAAAAAGAATAAACCTTATTTCGTTGCTAGGTGGAAAATACATGTATTAATGTTTTGCAATTTCATAAACATCACAATGAAAAATATTTTCATCAATATTTTTTAAAGAGTAGAGGAAACACAATTTTTAAGGTTCCAAATGAAGGATCACCAAGAGATGATGACAAAGTCATATGTTATCTTTATTTGAGGTTGAAGGGAAAGAATAAAGTAGATAATTTTTTAAACTCTTTGAATTACTTGATTTTTCAAGAAAGTAGAGTTCATATTTTGCTTGGCAAGCCCATTCTTCTTCATCGTCTACTATTTATGAATTGCATAACAAGTTGAAAAAAATGTTACTTAGTTATTCATATCATTGATGAGGTTTTTGAATAGACACTAGGTTGGTAGAAAGGCTAGGAACATGAAGATGTTCTTTAGAACAAACAATTGATTTGTTTGGATGTCTCTTAAGCTTGTTATTGTGGTAGGAGAGAGCCATTAACAAGGAATTTTGGCACTAAATTTTGATTGTGGAATTTCTCTAATCGATAATTTCAGGATCCAAAAATTAACTGGAGTTGTTTCCATCAGGAGTCACTTCAGAATGGACATTTTTGGACAATTTCATTGAAGCACCTACATTAATTAGTTTATTCCTTAGATCAGTCTAATATTGGACATCAAGAGTGCTTTCCAACAGTAACCATTGATGATATTGATTAAATGATTGGCTTCTGTCTTGAGAATTTAACTAGGTTTCTTATATTCGTTTTATTATGTCTTAGTGGTTATTTAATTTCCTTAAACAGTATGGCCTGTTTTAGTATAAGTTGAATGTTTTTGCATCCTTTTTCTGTGTTTGAGGATACATCTTTTAAGAAGAGATAGTCTGAAAGGCCAAGCACAGTGCAACACATTTCTGAATTCTGATTTAAATTATCATTATTTGTGAACTATTTCTTATTGAAAGATCATAGCATATGTTAGTTCTCCACTTCTTGAGAAATTTTTTGGAATTATGAACTGGTTTTTATTTATTGCAGTTAATAGACGGCTCGATGAATGGGTTAAACTTGAACAGCTTGATCTTAAGACTGTGGAGACATGTGTCGATGAGAAAATGGAGGACAAGGTTCATGCTATTGTTTCTTTTTTCCTCCTACCGTTTTTATACCCTTTTTCTGCACTTAGAGTAGGCATGAACTTTTTGTGTTAATGGAAGGATCATATTGTTATCACCAAGGACAGAAAGTTTCAGTTGATTTGAAAGTATGGATCTTGTGGTCCTTGAATAGTGTTTGTCAATGGTATAGTGTTTGAATAAACTGGCAACTGTATCCTTCAGAATTTAACAAAAAGTTCTCAACTTTTTTATCAGTGTTCGATTTGAAGAATTTGCTTAGTTTTCAATGCGACAGTTCAGTTTTTTACTTTATGCAAATGTTGATTTCTTTATATTTCTGGCGTTTTAGTATTGATAGCTTGTATTTTTAAAATTTTTTTCTGCTGCTGATTATTAGAGGGGGAAGAAACTCAAACTTGCATTTTGGTACCTTTTAGGCAACCAGCTTGAAGATGACACGCCATCAGAAAAGGAAGATCGACGAGACACATGTTGAGGTATACTTAGTTCGCATTTAGTGATGGTATAATTGACATGCTCAAGAAAGGCTCTGCAGCATGCTATAAGGATTATTGATCTCTTAAGTTGGATAAAAAGTTTAGATTAGAATGTAAGAATTGGTTTCCATTTTTGTATAAGATATTAGGGATGGTTTATTTGCTACTGGTATTCATTATTCTAGAAGCATTCTATTCCTGCATGTCATTGCAAACTTGAATATCACTTCATGTGCTTATATTATAATTTATTCTTGCATATGTTGATTAGCCATGAATGATTGTAGTGGTGGGAACAATAGGTATTAAAATGATTTTTAGCGCTCAGAAACACTAGCTACCGATGTTTTTCTTTAAGAATAAAATTATGGCGATGGATTTCAGTTTATTACAACATTTCTACAGCTATTTTTCAACATTACCTTATGGGTCTTTTTATTTTAAGAAGTCAACATGTTTAAACAACAACAAAAACAACAACTACAACAACAACAACAACATCAAGCATTTTTCCCGCTACTTGGGGTTGGCTAAGTCAACATGTTTAAAGTGATGGAAAAATGCAAAATTGAAAATTTAGCTTCAAGGATGCATTTACCATTCTTTTTTTATGTAAATTCTTGTCTTTCTTGAAAATTGGAGCCCAATTAACCTTCAGGAATGCATTTCTGTTACCTATGACTGCTGTTGTTTTGTGAAAATAGAGTCCAAGAATTTTTAATCCTTTTAGTGTTCGTTTTTTTCTATCCCTTAAGTTTACCTGCCGACTACTCCATAATTTTATTCGTACCAAGTTGCCTGCTGTGTAGATCAGTTACATTCGCAGCAGGTATTTCTAGCATTGATAAACTTGTATGTGCGATGTTTTAATCTTAACATCTCTTAAAGAAAGCTTTATTGTGGATAATGTTCTTATGATATGGAATGCTTACATAGATTAGAAAAAAATATATGTTCTTGATGTGCAAAGAAACTTTATGAATAATGTTGAGTATAAACCATTTAGGACAATTGTGTTGTTTGAGCTTGGTCAAATAAATGCAATTTAATTTAAGTTTCTTTAAAATCTTTTCTAGTTTCCTTCACGTTATATCTAGGTGATCTTTGTCTTTTACGGATAGGGGCACGAGGAACTTGATGCTGCAAGTTTGAGGGAACATGAAGAATTTACTAAAGTGAAAAACATTGCAAAGATTGAACTTGGAAGATATGAGATTGATACATGGTATTTCTCCCCTTTCCCGCCAGAATACAATGACTGTTTCAAGCTGTACTTTTGTGAATTTTGCCTCAATTTTATGAAGCGCAAAGAACAACTTCAGAGACATATGGTGAGCTTTGCCTGAATTTGACTATTTTAGGTTTTATAAAAATTGCAAGATTTTTGAAGAGGAAATGCTGTTTATTGCTTAAGATTGCTTGTTAATTGTATGTGGCATCATGGCAATGACTTTTCCTTACATTTTAGTCCATTCTCTTCATGATGGTTGATGAACTAGGTAGTTGTTGTTGATTCTCTGCGTTGCTGCTCATCCTTATCTTGAAGGGTTTAGGGGTTTTAGTGGCTTGGTGCTCATGCAACATTTTTTTTGTAGCCTAGTGCTTATGTTCAGAAGTGCTATATTATCTAAGTGTTCTCTATAGCTTCCTCATAGGTCACCTGATGACTGTGGAGTCATGTTGTTGGACAGTGATCAGTGATGCTCAGCTACTGAAGTTGTGTATAGAGCAACTTCTGTATTTGAATGCTTTTATTACCATAAATGTTAGTACTAATTGCTGCTTTTCTGAGTAAACGAGCATTACCGGCTTGATGTACATCAAGGATAATAAATTTCTTATTCAAGCGAATTTCCATGTTCTTATGCATCACATAGCCCGAGAAACTACCCATTTCTAACTCACATGGTCATGCCTGAGGTTTCTTGTTCAGTCCCAATGGTGTTCTAGGTGATTATTGTCCTAATAATCCTTGATATGTTATCATTTGGTTTTCCATATCAATTGTTCGTCTTTCCTTTAACCTGCAGAGAAAATGTGACCTGAAGCATCCTCCAGGAGATGAGATCTACCGTTGTGGCACATTATCAATGTTTGAGGTAATCATCTTTGTCTATTATTTAGTTGCAGCTGTTATCTAAAAGGCTTTCTCTTTTATATATGTATGTATTACAGTATTTATTATTAATTTGACTCGGCGATCTTGCTTCATCATTTTTTATAATGAATGTTTCAAACAGGTTGATGGCAAGAAGAACAAGGTTTACGCACAAAATCTGTGCTACATGGCTAAACTATTTCTAGATCACAAGACACTTTATTATGACGTCGACTTGTTTCTATTCTATATTCTTTGTGAATGTGATGATCGGGGATGCCACATGGTTGGATATTTCTCTAAGGTACTGCATATTGAGTTTCTTTTTATTATATATTTAGAGTTTTCTATCTGTTCACAGTAACTTTTGTACATATTATTATCTTTATGATGTGTATCTTTTAAGTATGAAACGTATGATTCATTAGAATGCATGTTTCCTTTATGATCATTAATGTCTTATCAGATTTTTTCATCGTCTTTTGTAGGCTAAGCCAATATGTATATGTCACTGGTATGGAGTGGTCAACTTTTAGTGCTAAAAACACGAATAGTGCTCAGTTATTACCGTTTCATGGTTCCAAGCATTCAATTACTTTCAACTTCAAATGCATCTGTTGTTTCAAAGGTTCTCCATTTGATTGTATATGGATGAAATGAATTAATTGTCTCTCTGTTTATTGTTGTCACATGGATTCGAGATCTATATTACAATAGGATCACAGTTATTACTTTATATCGTGTATTTTAGCGAGAAAAGTTGATCGGAAACTTTGTTGTTTTTAACCTTTAGTCCTGGCAGGAGTAGCTTCGTGCTATACAGCTATAACGCCTAGCTTCCTTGCGTTTTTTTTTTTACTTGTTTTTTTTAAACTATTTTTTGCAAAGCGCTTTGTAGTTTATGTACTTGCATAACATTGGTGCTTACTGATAATGGACTACATCTCCTCCAGGTTAACACCATCACACCACCTAGTGAACAAAATCTTGCTTCCATCTCCAAGACTAAAATCTGAGCCAGCCCGGATAATATCTGTAGCTTGCAAGATGCCTCTCCACAAAAAAAAAAAGAAAGAAATGAAATCTATTCATGTATTGACGACGGGAAGAAAAAAGACAAATTGTCTTTGATCGGGAATGATTCAAAACAAAATCCGATTCGAATATGAATATATATTTTTTGAAAGATCACTTTCTTTTTCTTGATTGGATTAGGGGGCAACCGGCTGCTCTAACCTTGCCCGACTCATTTTTGTCTTTTACCCCTTAAAACATATTGCAATCGTGCTTAACAGTCTCTTTCAATTGTTTGGTTCTAGTTGCTTGTAGCACACAATTTCTTTGGATCTTTAGTTGTGATTCAATATGGTCATCTTATTATGAACGCGTGCGTTATACTTGATTAGATTAGAAATATTTACAAGTTTGCTGGGGGTAATTGAAAGCAACCTAAGTTTCTAATGTATGATAATTTTCTTCTTTCGGATGTGTTATTTCTTCATCAAATAAGCCTATATCTAATTGTATGTTGCAGATTATAAAATGTTTACTTTGTTTGATGGCACAGGAAAAACACTCGGAGGAGTCGTACAATTTGGCTTGTATTCTCACCCTTCCTCCATACCAGAGAAAAGGCTACGGGAAATTTCTAATTGCCTTCTGTAATCTCCTGCTCACATGATTGCATCTACTTCATTATGAAGTGATTTAAGCTTATCAAATAGTTGATCCTACCACTTTGCTTACTTCCCTGAATAAGATTGATGAATAAATGATTGGCATGGTCTGATTCTGTGTTCTGGTGTAAAAAATTTTATTTTTAAATCTTTGTTCATATGCACTTGTTTACATTGTTTTTTTTATTATGGAGTTGCATAATTTTAAAGTAAAAATTCTCTTTTATTTTTTATATTAATAATTTAGAAAACATTTACACCTTGTTAGTGTACCTAACTAATTTTTATCCTATTAAAGCTTATGAACTTTCAAAGAAGGAGGGTAAAGTGGGTACACCAGAGCGTCCTCTATCAGATCTTGGGTTGTTAAGCTACAGAGGATACTGGACGAGGGTTCTTTTAGACATTCTCAAGAAGCACAAAGGGAATATCTCAATTAAAGTGAGTTTTTTTTCCTACCCCACGCAGTGTGATAAAGATTTATTATCATTATTGTCTCTTTTGTTAAGATCACCATTTTTTCATTGTATTTAAAATTAAATAAAATAATTTATAGCTGTAAGATCAATAAAGTTTAGCTTTCAAGCAGCAGACCCACCTTTGTGATCCATTTTGTTGAAAAATATTTCTTCTTCATGCTACCTCCATGGAGGTGGCCGACAGTGCATTTTACTGCCCTATCTAGGCAATTGGTTATTTGCCAACTGCCAGAGGAGTGCATGTTATGCTAGTCTATGATGTATACCACAGAAGCTCCGTTTTCAATAGCACCATAGGCTACCCATATACTTTAGTGTGATAGGATTGTGGGCTCCGAAAATTCGGCCCCGGCCTCCCCGCTGTTTTTCTTTTTATTCGGCGAGAGACTTTTAACTGAATAAGTTCCGAGGTAAATTTTGGAAGGCAGATGGGTTTGTAGATAAGACACTACCCAGAGATTTCGCCCTCATTTTGCGAGGACTTTATGATCTGAGTTCTGGTTTCCTATAGGCGCAAGCCCCTTTAGTTAATTACCCCTCCCGATAACGAGAGAGAACTTTCGATTAAGGCTAGTCGTCAATCAGATATATGTAGATATACATGTTATCTGACATATAGTAGCAGCATGAGTATGAAATTTTGGAATTTTATAAAGTTTGGATGATTGAAGATTTGATATTTAAAATTGAAAATTGCACCATCTTGCATTTAAAGTGGATGGTGGGGGACTGGATGATAGACCCGATCAAGATCCCATGGTTCCATCGCCCCGGGCCATCGTGGTTCATGATCTACTTAGTCAGAAGAGGTAGTCGACCCAACCTGACAAAAGGATCCTTGTCGGCAACCATGGGTTGCTTCGTCCAAGGTGACCTTATAGACCTGGGGTGAATGTTTGCCTAAGGGGACAAATTTGAATCCACCTTAGCTAACAGAGGGCTTTTTGCCCTATCGATCATATATTATTGATTCATATCTCAAGAATTTGATGCCAATAAGGAACGTATCAGCGCTGGCCATAACCAGTAATTCGTGTTGCCATTTGGAGGCAAAACCACTCAGTTCAGACTTCAGAGGGCCCCGGGTCATAACCGTTTATCCTGCGGTGCCATTTGGCGGCGAACCGCCGGTCAGAGGACACGTACCACGTCCTTACTAGCAGGAGACTGTTTTGAGAATGGATCCTAGTGATATTCTCGACCAGGCATTTGGCTCTTTGTGAGCTGAAGTAAACTTTGATTTGTCCACCCCAGCAAACTGTTGTGGAGGGTGGATAGATTTTTTGCTTTAAGCATTTGATGGGTTTATTTCAATTTTAAACATTCAGGATTTGGATGATCTTTGAATTTCAAAACTCGTGGAGTTTTGAATTTTGATGGGCATTTGAAGTATTTGGAATGGACCCCTCCGATTGAGATTTTCGTTCAACATTGCCATCATCGGGGTGTTTGGGGTCATTTTTATTTTTTTGCTTGAACCTTGTCGACTCGGCCGAGCTGTTGATCGATGATCGGGTTTCGTAGACTTCGTGCATTTGTTAGTGAATTCTATTGATTTTAGGCCTTGAAGGCCTAATATGAATGTATAAATATAAATACACCGGCCGCCACAACCATGTATTTGTTTGATGGTTCGAATCCTGTCGACTTCTATTGATCCGTATAGAAGGATCAGATTCGAACTAGAATTCATTTATTGACCCGCGTAACATCCCTAGACGTCACATGTGTACCAATAACACGCTCGTCGGGGCCCATGCAGGTGTTTGGGGGCATTTTATGATTATTTATCGGACCTTGTCGACTCCTATTTATTTTTTTAGGAGGATCGGGTCCATATTTAATAATCCGCGCAGCATCCCTAAACGTCACGTGTGTACCAATAACACGCTCGTCGGGGCCCATTCGGGTTGTATGATTGTTTTTACCCCTCCCCTTTTGTGTACATATGTGTATGTGTGGGGGTATGTTGCAATATTTGATGAGTCTTCTACAACAGTTCGTAGAAGCTCACATTTGTTGTAGTGTTTTTCATAGAAGGAAGTATGTTGGATGTACGATCACTGTTCATCAAAGAACTTACAAGCCCCAGTAATCTTATCTAACTCAATGCCTAAAACCTGGTTGAACTGAGATTCATTCATTTCATAATGATTTGGTATGGCTTTCTCTTCCCAGAACTTGCACTGAACTTGATAGGCATCTACTAGGTTAGACCAGCATCATCATTTTTTGTTGGCTTAAATAAAGAGTCAATCATTTCAATCTTAGATAATTGCACCCTTGTTGATATCTTATACATTAAAATCAACAGTTATTGCCTCGAGCGGAGATTGTAGTGATCGGATGCACCTCAGGTTGCTAGGAGGAATATACGAAATTCATTCCCAAATAATTGTTGTAGCTCTTGATGTCATTGTAATAGTAGGTGCATTCTCTATTTGTAATTATCAGTTTAGGCCACCAAGTTTCATATTAATCTTTAACAGTACATTTGTCAAATATTGATCATCAACTTTAGTAAGCGTGATGCAGCGTGTTCATGGTCGCTTGAGTGCCCCTAAGCATATCACACTATCATTTTCACTTCATGTTGTTTGTTGCTTTGCCCTTAATTGACACAGGAATTATGAGATGTTCATCGTATGTCGTACGTTTTTATTGGTAGAAGAATGATGTACTCATGTATAATTAAATGACTTTGATTGCTTGAAGATAACATTCATTTCAAGCTATTCGAGTACACCTTTGATGTATGTATGTTAATGTTGGACGTTCAGTCTTGCTACATTGACCTCAAGCATAAACACATGTATGCATAAGGAGTCCTTCATTGCATTCTTTATGATTTTCTAACCTTGCTTTTTGATGAATTGTATTTGTTATAATCCTTTCAATTGTTGTCATTAATTTGGCGGGTCTATCATCAAAATCAAATCCAAACTCAAGTTTGAGTTTGTCTAGCTCGAGCTTTGCTCCAAATTTGAGTTCACATGGTTCGCTCTCTTGAATCGAATGAGATTCAAATTCAAGACTTGTAGTTCAAGCTCTAAGTCCACATATAATTTTGTTAAGTTCAACTCAAGTCAAAGTTCCTCTCACTTGGTTCAAACCAAGTTCATAGATCTTAAGTGATCTAGTTGAATTCAAGTTTATTTTGATCAAGCTTGAATCAGATTTTGGATTAAGTCTTTTAATTAATCATTCACATTTGCACTTAGTCACTTTAATTTTCCAAATCAAGTCCAAACAAAGTCCACTGTAGTCCTTGTAGAGTTCAAGTATAGTTTGATGTGCAAGTTCAAATTTCTCTTGCTTGACTTTTCTTAAGCCATTTTCTTAAATATCCAGGTTTGAATTTAGTTCAATTGATGTCCAAATTAGTGTCCAAATAAGATTCAACATTGTTCAAAGTCCTTGAATTTTCAATCCAAATTTCGGCAGCCTCACAGCGTCTCCCCCGTTTAGTGGAAAAGCCAAGAGGCAACTTTCCCCTCGACGCTACGTGAGCGCTTTAGGTAGGTGTCAAAAAATGACACCGCGGTCGCAAATATATTTTTTTTTATCCCCGCCCGCTACGTGATTGCTTAAGGGTGTTTTTTTTGTTATAAGAAGAAAATACATGTTAGAAATAAGCACAGATCCCCCCCCTCTGTACCACGTGGGCGTTCAGGGGTACTTATATAAAAATAAAAACAAAATAAAATATAAACACATTTTTTTATCCTCTTTGCCGCAAGCGCCGCACCGGTTTCCCGCCCTACAACGCTACTTGAGCGCCTAGGGGGTTTGCCGGCTTGTTGCTAGCATTGAAGAGGGATCCTTAAGTCGTCGCAAGCATCGCTCCGGTTTCGTGCCCTATAATGCTACGTGAGCGCCTTGGGGGTTTGCCGAGTCGTCGCAAGCATCGAGAAAAGAACCATTTTTCATTTTTAGAAATTAATTAGAATTAACTACCAATATTAATTATAATTAAAAAATAATAATTATAACTAAAAATGATAATTAATTATTATTAATGATATTAAATTATTATTAATTATAATTAATTAGGATTAATTATAATTAATATCAACTAACTACACATAAATTATAATTAATTATTACTATCTTATAATAAATAATTATAATTAAGATTAATTAATTATGATTAGAATAATTAGTTATAATTAACTATAATTAATCATAATTAATTATTAATACCAATAATAATTAACTATGATTGATTATAATTAATATAAACTAATTATAAAAATTATAATTAATTTATAACTAACTATAATTATTTTAGAAATTAATTATAATTAAAAATAATTAACAATAAAATAAAAATAAATAAATAAAAAACTTAAAATCCCTAATAACCTAAGGTTGTCGGGTAAGAGCAGGGATGAAGTCGGCTACAGCAGATGGAGGAGGGGTCGTGTGCGGCTATAGGTAGAGCTTTAGTCGAATCAAAGCTCTAGAATTGGATCGGAGAGGTGGATTTTTCTCTTAGGATCAGGTAAGAGGTAAGGAGTTCTCTCTCTCTCTCTGGATCGGGAAGAGGGCAGAGAGGTAGGACCTCGTGGAAATGTCGTGACTTCCGATCCTACAGGTAGGAAGGTTGTCAAAGGAGCTGAATGTGAGGTCGGCTATGGGAAAGAGGGAGGTGGAGCTCGGCTTCGGGAGGAGGAGTTTGGTCGTGGCTTTGGAGGTCGGGACTCTGGAAGAGGAGGTGAGAGCTTTCGCGTGTGAAGGCAGAGAGCGAGTGATAGAGCGAATGCTTCTCTTGGTCGGGTATTTAACGACGGGAGCTGGAGTGAGATCGAGGTTGGTTCACGAGAATAATGGAGGATTTGACGAGAGCGGCGCTGAATTCAGCACGATATCAGGAGGGCCTCGGCGGGATTTCTGCCGGCATTCGTGGATCCGACAGGTATGATTTCAGCGATTTTTTTTATTTCATTTTGATATATTGTGGAGGTCAACAAGGATTGGACAATGAAGCATGGCAAGATTAATGGCAATTGCAAAACCAGAGTAGCTTAAGGCTCTGTTTGGTTTGAAGGAATTGAAGGAGGAAATGAAAAATAAAGGTAATGGAACTAGTAAATAAATTGAGCTTAAATTAGTTTTAGCCCATCTATTTAGCTGAGGACAAATGAATGGCAAAAATATATATTATTTTCTTGTTTGACTGTTGAAAACTTAATTTTTTGTTATTTATGAGGAGTGATATGCGAATTATAATGATGACCTGATTTTCTTCTCATTTTTAGCTAGGGCTTAATGGAAAATTGTAAATTAAGAAAAAATATTTGTTCACATTTCTCAAATAAATTCAATTACTTGTCATTACATGGAAATTAAATATCTCATCTTAAATTGTTTAGTAAATGTATATTTACATTCCTTCTAATTCTTTCAAACCACACACCTTAAGGATTTATTTTGATTGAAGGTTATAGCATTTTTTTCCCTTTAAAATTAGAAAATGTTTCTCATTATGGCAATTGTTTGATAAATATGAGTTCATCCTATGAATAAAAACATGTAAATCTTCTTTCGTTTTAGCATGGTATGAAAGACAAAAAAATCAAAATTCTCTCCCCTAATTAATTCCTCATCATTTTTCTCTCACAAGCCGTAGAGATTGCTAATTTGCATTTCTATCACGCATGAATTTTGCTTTGAAAGCTATATAAAGCAGGGTAGCAATGAAGGCTGCATTGATTATAAATAGGATGAGAACAACAAGGGAAGGCCATCAATGAAGGCATGATAGTGCAAAAAAAAGAGTATTTCGACAATGGCAATGAAGGCCTTAATACCATGTTAAATTCAGAGAATTGGAGAGGGCCTAATTTTATTGTACAACTTGTCCTTATTTATAGATCTATACAAGACATCTTAATAAAGAATTAAATAATTGCATAATAATGCATAATTTCTCTAATATAATCCTTCCTAAATAAGCCATCTAAATGTGGAAGGAGATCACCGTGATGAGCCTCCCACGGATTCCCATCTTAGCCGTAGGATCAAAATGCCAAGAGACGGCTAGGATTTAATAGGCGACCTTCCATGGATTTCCATCCTAGCTATGGGATCAAAATGCCAAGGGACGGTTGGGATTTAATACCATGCAACTCATAGGTTGCAAGCGGAGGAAGTTCCTTGAACTTTTGGTGTTCAAAGAAAGGTAGCATTCACTTAGTTTAAGGTTAAAAGAATGGAGGAGACTAGGATTTGGGTCCTATAGTTGAAGGATTCATGTGATGATATACTTGGAGGTTTGAGGAACCTTAAATCATCATGCATGAGAGGATATTTGTTGGTTTTGCGCTTCAAGAAACGAGGTGGGAGAGCTTGAGATTTCGCTCCAAGCTCAAGGGTTCATGGTACGATGCATGTAGGATTTTTAGGGAAATCTAACATCATACACGAAAGATTGAATGATGGTTGTGTTGATTTTGGTATCAACAAAAAAGGCAAACATTTAGGATTTGAAAACCCCCAAATGAGTTTTGAGGTAATGAATGAGGAGATGGTTTGTTGGTTTGCGTATTCCAACAAAAGATCTAAGGAAAGACTTAGAGTTTGGCTCTAGGTTCAAATACTCACAACATGATGTATTTAGGATTTTAGATAGATCCGTAATACAATGCATGAGGGGGATTGGTGATAACTACTAGGGCATGCTAGGAGTCATACAATGAAATATTCGGAGCCTTGAGGAGGCTCCTAATATCATACAGGAGAGGGAAAAATAGATGTATGTTTGTTGGTTTTATGTTTCCAATGAACAAAGGATGGAAGAACATGAAATTTGGTTCTAAGTTCAATAGCCCATAACATGTATTTAGGATTTTAGGAAAATCCAAGATAACATGCACAACTAGGGGAGAGATGATTGTTTGTTGATTTTGTCTCCACAAACAAGGGATGGATGACTCAATTTATTTCTAAGGTCAAAAGACTAATGTAATATGACATTTGGAACCTTGAGGCTCTAAAAGTCATGCACGAGAAAAGAGAGATGGTTGTTTGTTGATCTTGTGTTCAACAAACAAGGGATGGAATGAATCTAGGATTTTGACCCTGAGGTCATATGATTCATGCAATAAAATGTTTGGTGTTGGGGAGACTCCCAAACATCACACATGAGGAAAAGGAACATCTAGAAGAAAGCTCCTAATGGATGCTAGAACTCATGCAACATAAAACTTGGAGTTTTGAGGAAGCTCCAAGTACGATGCATGAAGGAGGATGTACATAATTATTTGATGAGTTTATGTTTAAAAAATAACGAGGTTGATGACTTAGAATTTGGTTCCAAGCTCCAATGATTCATGTATAGAACATTTTAAGCCTTGGGAAGGCTCCAAATATCTTGCATGGAAGAGGTGGAAAGTCCATATGCTGACTTTTTGTGTCTCAACAAATGAAGATTGAAGTTTATGATTTGTTTCTAAACTTCGATGATTTATATAATGAAGTGTTTGCAGAGTTGGGATAGTCTGAATCATCATATATGAGAAGGAAGATGATCTATTGGAGAGTTCCTAATAGATGCTAAGTTTCATGCCCTAACAATTGAAGCTTTGCGGGTGCTCCAAGCATCATACATGAAGAAAGTGGTTGTTTGTTGATTTTGTGTCAACAAACAAAGGATGAATTACTTAGGATTTGTCTCTAAGACCCAATGAACCATGCACTATAACATTTGTAACCCTGAGGAGGTTTCAAAAGTCATGCATTAAGGGAAAAAAGTGGTGAAAGTTTGTTGATTTTGTGTTATCAACCAACAAGGGGTGGAATGAACATAGGATTTTGATTCTAAGGTTACAACATTCAATTTATCATCAAATGAGATCACCTAGCTTAGGGCTTAGTCATTGGTGACGACATTAGAAAGCAACATGATGCAATTTCTTGTATTTAGAGGGTTGTCCGGAAACAAATCTGGCCACCTACGTGCATCGACATGCTTCTTTGACTCTCACGAGAGCGTAAACTTACAAAAATCAACACATTTTTGCTATTTTACAAAGAGGACAACGAATAGAGGATTTACCGTGGGTTTTAGAAAACATAATGCGAGGTTTCTAAGAACCTATGGCTTTGGAACGTCAAACATACAACCAACATGTCGATAGACCTAGGTTTCACTAAGTTTTGACAAATTTTACCTTGCCAGGGTGTCATGGCGTCAACCACACTCCAGTCGCCTTGCAAAGGCGAGAAAACGGTGGAAGGAGGAAGAAAACTGTTGTCCTCGTGTTCCATACTGTTTATGCTGTTTGAAATCTTATGGGTGCTAATTTCACCGTCAAGAGGTTGCCTTGTTCCACTCGACTCTCTCAAAGAAACGAACAGATCGAAACTCTTGCTTGGTTGGGCCCTTCTTCACAGCTTGGACACACGAAAACGTCAAGCACAAGTGCAAACGAAACTCCTCGGTTCAAGATGGCTGAATGGATCACGACCTTGGATTTTGTCTGCCTAGATGAGGTCGAAAATTTGAACAGGTTCGACAGGCTGAGTAGGATCGTGATATGGACATTTTCGACAGTTTGAAGGGGTTCGGAGACCTAGCATTTTCATCTCCTTCATCTCCTGGAGACAATCGGCACCTAGCGGGCTCGGTGGGAGGGAGTCGGATGTCCTAGAGAAGCCTACGCAAGCACTTCTTTTCCTCGCTCTGTTCGGGACACACGAAGACGGGAGGATGAATGTCGAAGACCCTTTCTCGGTTCTGTCTCCCGGTTGTACGTCAAATGAGGGGTTCTGCCCTTCGATTTGACTTCCTCCTTATGATTGAGGAGCTCTCACAAAGGACAACGCTCAGATTTCAATTTCTTTAAGGAAATCTCGACATTTGATTTATTTGCCATATCTAGGAAGTCAAATGAACCCATATTTGACTGAATGGGCTGAAGTTGAGCCCAAATCAGACTCATCTCGAATCAATTTGGGTTCGAATTGGTCTGGTCAAGTCAATTTTGCGAAATTGGGCTCAAATCGGCGTTGAATTATGTCGAATTTGGTTCGATGATGCTCGATTGGGTTCGATTTGGACTGATTTTGGGTCGGCTTGATCAATTTGAGTTTAATTTGATAAAATTGAGCTTAATTTAATTAAATTAGGGCTTGACTTAGGTAAATTTTGCTTCGGCGACGTTCATTCAAGTAGATTGGGTCAAATCAAACCCGATCCGACTAAGTTCGGCACAAAAAAAAAATGAATTTTCTTATTCATCTATTAGCAATGATGATGTGATTTGAAGGCATGCATGCAAATTTGACTTGCTGATCTTGAACTGGATTTATTCTTACTGATTTGAATTTCATTGATTTTGCAGGAGCTAAGTGATATGACTGCTATTAAAGTGGATGACATATTGAGCACTCTTCAGAGCCTGGAGTTGATACAATACAGGAAGGGACAACATGTGATTTGCGCCGATCCGAAGGTCCTCGATCGCCATCTGAAGGCTGCTGGTCGTGGGGGTTTAGAAGTTGATGTGAGCAAATTGATTTGGATTCCTTATAAAGAACAAAGTTAGCTGAGCCATTTCGGTAGATCTGAGCAACGACAATTGTTCACCCCGGTGTGGTTTGACTTGTTAGTGAAGCAGAAGAAATGTAGCCTGTGCACTGTAAATTTTCTTTGGTACCAAACCAGCTAGCTTTCTTGGGGTTAAATTTGACTTTTACTTGTATGTAGTTCAAGTTCTTAGTGGAGCTTTTACTTGTGTAAACTTGATAAAATAATTAGTTGTGTGGAGATAGATCTTATTTGTCTTCTCTTTTCTTATTATCAAAGACCATGTTAGTATGGGGAAATATATATATATATATATGCGCGCTTGCTTTTGCTTACTGTATAGTGATTTTATCACTTGAAGAGTGAATAAATTTAGGTCAAATATATCTTGATTAAAGTTTTGTTAAAACTTATTTTGAGATGAGGGCTGTAGAAAAGTTGATTGATTAGTTGTTGATCCATATATGAAGTTTTGTTAATGGTTTTACTTTGACACAGTCTCCTCTTTGTAGAGGTTGCTCTCATGGATGATTTAAGTGAGCTTTGTACCCTTTGTAGTATAACTAGTGATGATTGCAACAGTGAGAGGGAGAGAGAAGTTTTAGCCTGTATCTTATACAAAGGTTTATATGTCTTCAATAGATTAGTTACTTATTTTGAGAATAAATCTTTTATTTAGAATATTATTTTTAAATAATTTTTTAATATATAATTTTTAAACAATAAGTAACTAACTATTGAAGCCTTAGGATCATTAAAGAAGTCTTAAGATCAATGATACTCTTTTATAAATATTATTATAAAATTGTTACCAAGAACATATTTTTTAATTAAAACTTGATATAAAAATACATTTTAATTTAAAAAATATATTCTAAAAGTTATGATTAAATAAAAATTTATAATTATAATATAAAAAATAAAGCAATAAGAAAGATGACTCAAATGAAATCTTAATCAATCAAAACCTAAGCGAAAATCAATTTTGATTAATTCATCAAACTTAACTCAAATTCAAATTAAATTTCGAGTATCCAGCCATAATTACAACTTATATATATGAGAATAGCTCAATTCAAAACAACACGTGAAATAATTTTTAAAATTTAACCTTATTAGGTTAATTAATTTAATTTATCATATAATATGCATGAAAATTAATGTGATTTTTAGTCATAAAATTCAAGTGGAATTTTATATATTACTGAAAATTTGTAGTTTTTTTTTTTCTCTATAAATCATGTAGTTGCTTTCTCTTATGTGATATATCCAAGAAAATTCACCTTGCATTAGATTAATGAAAGATGCTTCAAAGAGAACTAATTGAACTATAAGTGGGCTAGTGGATTCAATGAACAGCCAGATGCTCATTTATGTAAGGCACTTTTATGCTTGTTTATTCATATAATTATATATATTTGATCAAAATTTTAAAAACATTTCGTCTATAATTACATATGTTTGTTTATTCATATAATTATCTTTTTTTTTTGTTTTAGCCTTTCAAGGTGTCATTATACACACACACACACACCACATGGCATCGTGAGTACTCCATATGTTTCTTGACGCTCACTTGAGAAACCATACAGTAAGCCTATAGTAGCAGTGCGGTGAGAAGTAATAAGATTCATTTTATCGAAGATTGATTTAAAAATAATATTAATGAAACTCTCAGTGTTAATTAAAATGTTGTATATATTGTAGAATATATCTCGTTCTTCATTTAATGCATATAATAGTCATGCATGTGTTAAAATCTAGTGTGATGTATAGCCTTGACGGAGGAATGTTGGAACAATTAGAAGTATTGAAATAAAATGTTGGCATACCTAGACATAGGATGTTTGAATATTCTAGGTTTTATAGAGATTGAAAAACGTAAGGAATGCCAAAAATCTTTCTTTTCATCCTTACAAACTTGATAGAGATCTAGAGATTTATATGCTATGAGCCACATTTATATTTTAAAATCTCATTAGGAAAGTTATTTTTATACATTTATTAGTCTAAAACACTTTGTTTTTATTAGTATCAAACTCTTTTGTAAGTTTTTTTAAGTGATGAAAACTCAAAACTACATTTTTATCTTTAGTAGGATAAGTCATGCATTTGAAATACATTAGTAGTTAAGTTGTAATTAAGTATAACACTTTCTCGTGGGTTCTACACTTTATTCTATCACTTTATTACTTGATTCGATAAGTATATTTGTGTACTTAGCGCGCTTTCATTAATTTCATATCAAAATAAACCTAAGCATATTTCAAAACTTTATAAGTCGCATTATAGCTCATCCTAACTAGCATCTACTATCATATATAAGCCCCCATCAAGTTTTTAGCACTGTTGCTGGAGAAGTAATGTGTGTATTGCAATTTTGACTATATTGTTGAAATAAGTGCATATTTGAACTTACTTGTATCATATATGTTTGTTCTGTTTGATAAAAAATTTTGAAAAATCCAAAAAGTGTTATGTTTGATTGTTTAGTTGTAATTTTTAGTGTTATAATTTTATTGTATCCTTGGAAAAGCTAGTAAGGAGTTATTGTTGTTCGATCCATAAATAGAAAGGACCTTTTAAAATTAAAAAATATAAAAAATGTTTGACCCAATATAAAATTAGGACCATTTTAGACTACTTATGGAGTATGTTTATCCTGTAGTATAAAGAATCAATCAGAGTATCAATAGATTTATTATCCAAACTAATAATTTTGAACTAAAACCTGTCATAAGATTCAAAATTTTCAATTTGGAAAAACTTATGCTAAAGATTCCAATTTATACTTAGCCAATTTCTGAAAAATCTATGCAACATTTAAGTATAATAGTATTAGTGATGATATAAGTAGACTTAGATTGTTCCTATTTTCTCCAAGCTACAAGGCAAAGATGTGATTGAATTCTTTGCCCCTGACTCTATAACCAATAGGAATGAGTTGACACATAAATATCTAGCTATGTATTTCTCACATTTAAAAATGGCTAAACTTAAAAAATAATATCACTTTTTTTGCTCTGTTCGAAGGAGAATCAATTTATAAAAGATGGGAGAGATAGATTCAATAAAACACTTAAGAAATGCACTCACTATATCTTATCTGATTGGTTCGTTATTCAGCCTTTTATAATGGATTAGGATGATCTCTTAGGTCAGTCATAGATACTGCAGCTAGAGGATCTTTGATGTTTAAACCATTTGAGAAAATATATAAATTAATAGAGAAAATAACTATAAATTTTTTGTGTATTGCTGATAGGGTGAATCCTAAGAGAGTAGCTAGAGCCTATAAATTTGATGCTTTGTCAATTCTTATTACTGTTGACCTCATTTTTGTATGAGGTTATTAAGACGTACATGGGTTTTCTTTTGGTAACCTAATGATCGACAGGTGCTCACTTATAGATAAGATAAGTCCCAAACACATCTTAATCTGACTCTTAATCAAATTCCAATTCAACTTCTAATCAACCTTTAAACAAACTTCAATTAAATTCAATCGAGCTTCATTAAGTTAGTTTGAATCAATTCTATTGAATCTTAACCTTGATGGCTTTGATCGATTTAATTTAAGGTGTCCCGATTTGACTCAAATCTAAATTAACTTTATTGATTTTAATCGGCTAAATTTAATTCCTTTTAAGTTAAATTAACATTGATGAATGCAAATTTGTTATGCCGATTTTAAATTGGAATGCAATATAATTAATTTGGTGTTGTGTAGCTCTACCTTTCTCCAATTTACCTTTAAATTTCTTTAATTTCAAGGTTTGACATCAACCATTTGATCAAGTTTTGAGGATAGAATGGTTTTGTAGAGATGCACTCTACACCTCCATTTCCATAAGCAGCTACCTTTTTGGATATCTGTAGCTAGGGCCGGCAGAAGGAAAAAAAAAAAATATGGGCTGCCCTCAAACACGCGACTCCAAAAACCTTAGCCAAATATACACAGTCCCTACCTCACGCCTCCAGCCGCGCCTTCATCCTCCCCATCCGTCCAAGCAAGAGGAAGAAGAAGACTCAAAGATCCGGCCAAGAGGAGTTGTTGCTAGGCCCATTCGAGATTAGAGCCCTGTGAAATGGCGCTTGGATCAATCCACACGCAAGAACCTCACTCTCGTCGCTGGCCTTCTTGAACTAGATCCTCTTTTCTCGTTCAATCCCTATTAAAGAGGAGAATCAATCTGTTCCAAGCACACAAGAGCAGCAATCGAGCTTCTCATATCAAGCAAGAAAAGCCAGCTCTCTTCCTGGTAATGATCATTTCCTTCTACCGGATCAAATAGTTGTATATTTTTGTTTACCAAAAATTAACTAGCTGCACTTATATATATATTTTTGTCTATTTTCTCTCATAGATTGAAATGTGAATGCCTTTTAAAATTAAACAAGCTTGTGTGTGTATATATACCAACCATATATATATGTTTCCTTTTTTTAATCTCTGTTAACGCACATACTTACAGTTCTTTGTCGTAAGAGGCTGCAGTTCGTGTTCATTGTGGTGAACATGTATATAGCTGATTTTGGGATTTGGCTTTATGGAAGTTTGGGATCTTATTTTTACTCTTTATATATATATATATATATAACCGAAAGGAATGGATGCTGAAGTTGCTTATGGGTTTCATCATGCACGTGATAAAAGTCCAAACTTACACGAGGTCTAGTTTCAAACGAAGTGTTGTTTAGCCTTCTTCTAAATTTGTTTAGCTTGGAATTTGTAATTGTAGCTCCAGCTTTTCATCTCTTATTTCTTGTCACGTGGCTTGGAATTTGGCATTTATCTCATATATTTATGCTTGTTCATGCTAAGTTTCAGGTTTTTTAAAAAAAAAAATCCAGCGAAGATGCTTTCATTATTTGTTTATACACATATAGATGCATGGTATTCTATTCCATGAAATCTTTGCATTAATCTGCCATGATTTGTAGGTATAAGTGCTGTTCTTTACTCCACCTGCTGTATAAAAATTTAGACCAATTGTCTCTGTGGAAAATAATGATCCAAGCACTATTTAACTTCTAGTTGGTTTTGCGTGATTAGTTCATGACTTAATGTTTTGTAAATTTTCCGATTAAAATTTTTGGGTCGTGGCCCTTATGTTTTGAGGAAATATTGCACATTGCATATGAGAAGCAATGAGTACAAAATTATTCTTCTAGCCTAGTTGGTTGCTTGAAGTTATAAACTATATCAGTGAGTAATGTATACTACATTCCTTCATTTGATTTGATTTAGTGTGGTCAGATTTTATATGCAGATTCGGTGTGGTCAGATTTTATATGCAACTTCGATTGTCGTGATCGCATCATAAAACTCTAACTTAATTTCTATATATAGTCACCCCTAGTCAAAGGCTGCTACTCTAATAACATAAAGGATCTATGTGATATATTCTCTCCTATTTATTTTTAGTTTGCATCAAATGATTATCAGAACATACTTTTAGTGCACTATTTTTTAAGAAACATGCTTCTTGCATTCTACCAAATAAATTTCTGTTAGCTATGCAAGCATATATGTTGTGATAGTGGATTCGATCAAGCAAATTTCATGTGGTAAAATTTATATACTTATGGTTAAGTGGTGGTTGGTATCTTATGATATGTATTCTATTGGCATGTTGAAGAGCATGAACTCGAACTCATTTCCTACTTCGGAAAACTGAAGGTGATTGTATTATCTTCCATTAGATGGCTTTTTTATCTTTTTTTTTTCTCTGCTCTTCTTGGTATTGAAAGAGTGATTTGTCATCATTTCTTTAAGGATAACAGCAAAAAAAATAAAAAAAAAACATTGTGGTTTTCTCTCTTTAGCATTCTATAAATGCACAATTTTGAAGTCAAGATTATTATCTCATCTCTTTCTTGTTAAAGAATGAGAATTCCATGTGTGTGTTGGAGAAGTTTGACTAACACTATTGCCATGAATAAGAATTCATTTCTGCAAACACAAGGTTCCTTTATATTGATGAGAATTTCCTATTTGATTTCATTCATTTGAGTTTTATGAAATACCTCTGAGTATTGAGGATTAGATGAATTAGTATATCATTCTCTCCTTCTCTTTGCTTTACTTTCACAAAATTTGAAAGAATACAAGATCCTTATGTTTTCTTTTTAGAGGAAAGCAAAGAGTGGTGGGCCTTCATTCTTTAAAGCATTTCCAGTTATCATTTTCTTAAATAAATTTGTTGGTTTCGAGAAAACATAGTTGCTCTTATGCTTTTCCCATAAATTTTGATGAAGATCTTTCTCCAATTGTCTCTATTTTGGGGTAGAGCGAGTATTAAGTGGAAATTGAGCATGAAACTTGAAGGTTGTTCTTATTTGTGATATCTTTTGTAGATGCTCATTCAACATGAGAAAACCTGGTACATTATTGTATGTATTACCCATGTTCTGGTTCCTCGACAAGATGATGTGTATTGCTCCATATGTGAATGTTGGAAGGATTATATGTATGTTTGTGTTTTGATACTACACTTGACGTTTGATAATAAGGGTTGTTGATAATTCTCTTTTGTAGAAACCTGCAAGAATATATTTTTTTAGAGGTAGATGGTGATATTTGTGTCCTTTTGTTAGAGGTTTGTGGCATAAGTTTTTTTATGTTTTATAATTTGCAGTTGCAATTTGAATTAATATGAAGTTTAAGGGATCTGAAATTTAGCATATATGTTCATGTCTTGAATGTTCATAAATAAGATGTGCCCGCTTGAAAAGAGATGATTTGAATGAATATTTTACATCACGAGATCAAAATGACTATATCCTCATTCATGCTTGAATATTCTATACAACGTGGCTATTCATGGTTCAATGTTGAATATGAATTTAAATATAATTAAAGAAGGGAAACTTTCTTTTGATGTCATTCCGGATATATTGGGAGGACTCATATGCATGTATGAATGTGCAATGTAAATAGTTCCCATTATTTCTTGGATATGTTTTGAGCTTAGCATTAAATAAGATTCTCTCTCTAACGTGTATAATTGTTCATTCATACTCTTTTGGGGATGTGCTTTGGGAATCGCATTTGGACATACATGTGACTTTGTTTATCTTGATAACAACTGTGACATTAATTGGATAATGACTAGATCATTAACAAAATTCAACCTTTTTCTTTATTCCCATTGTATATGTAGTTATGATTTCTTTACATGTTTGATTTCTTTTAATGAGAAAATACATGAGTTAAAGTCTCTTATATATATAATTATACATGCTGATTCATTCTTGTGAGATAGCATATATATTAGAGTCTTTTCTATCTAGAAGCATATATATATATATATATATATATATATATATATATATATATATATATATATATATATATATTTAAACTGTTTCTTGCCAAGTTACATTTATTTTGAAATTGTTTAATAATTTGATTTGATTTATATTTCCACATATTTACTCACATGTCAATTCATAGTAGTTTTTATATTTTCATACATGATATTCTGACACCGCCTTCTCTCGTCGCCTTAATTGTGAGGTACTAATGGAGCTAATTGGAGGATAAAGCCAAGGGGCTTCAGTTGCCCCCATTTCTTCTAAATAGGGGTGCTATGGATGGAATCACCATTGACTAGCTCTGGTGATCAGGTAAGTTTTCTTAAAACTTAGATGGCCATAAATCCCATAAGCCAATGATTGCATGCTCCTCCAACCTTAGATCCATGTAGTAACCTATGCATCTCATTTATATTTATTTTTCTGCAAACCCAAAACCCATTGATGTGATTTATTTATACCCATATATATGTATGAGGGTTAGAGACATTGATTCTAAACCTAATTTTAACTTTAATGTCATTTAAGGACAATAATTAATGATGAGTCTTAGAGAACTTAGGCAAATTATAGGATTCACACATACATCCTTTAGGGATGAAACATTAAACATAGATAACGTAGCGACATCACATCTTAGGATTTAATATACACCATCGATTTGATCTCAAACAAGAAACAATTATTAATTTTTTCTTTAAAATTTGAAACTTAAATATTTGATAATAACTCAAATAAAATTTATAAAAAGATCAAACCTTTCTCAATCAACCTCAACAAATGAATACAATTATTAAAGGATAAAATTCGAACCCAAATTTTATTAATTCTTAATTAATGCTTTAATTATTCAATGATTGAATATTAATTAAATGAATTCATTAAAAATAGAACAAAATACAAAGATATAAAATACATTCAAACAAAAGCAGATAAAGATAAAAAAAAACTTTAATATCAATTTAAAATAAAATATTTCAATCAAACTTTAATTTTAATTTATTAAATAATTAAATTTATCTATAGTTAATTAAACATAATTAAAATACTTCAAAAATACATTAAAATTTAATAAAATCTAGAGATGAATAATTCAAATTTAGATGAAACTTTTGAATGGAATTTGATTAATAATTCATTAATGATTAATTAAATTAATTTAAGAAGATTTGAGAAATTGTCTAAAAATTCTAATAATTCAATAATCAACTCAAGCTCTAAATAACTTTAACTCAATAATTGAAATCAATAATTAAAAATCTTCAACCCTTTAACCATCAACTAATTAAATTAACTCGACTAATACTGATTATCACTGGGTAACTCAGGCCTACGAGGCTATTAGCTTAGCCCCAAGGAAGGTGAAATAAATTTCATGGCCTCGATGAGAAACAAAGGTGGTAATCATTTAACACTTAAAACACACCCTAAATCAACTTTAAAACTACTAATACTTAAACTCAAACTTAAATCCCTCAACCCTGTCAACCAATCAAAACATTAGACAACTTCAACCAATTTCTCGATATATGACATATCCAAACCACACGGCCTGCTACACACTTAGATTGGTTTGTTAGGACACGAACTCTAGCTTTAGGTTAGGCCGATATTTCTGAGGTGTGTTAATCTGTATGCAAATTAAGTATTGATTGATTTTTGCTTACTATGTTAGATTCATGTGATGATTATTTTTAATGCTTTTGGTGGCATCCTAGGTTAGATAACATAAACATAGGTTCATTATCCACATACATGTGCACTTTCCTATTTGTCAACCTAGGATTAGGTCTCCAGCCCCTTGGCCTACGAGGTCCCCTTGAATGAGATAACCCATGGTTTCTAACAATGATCCTCTAGTTGGCACTCGACTAAGTAGGCTAAAGATACCGACGAACCCGGGACGATGGAAAACCATGGGATCTTGACCGGGGAAGTCATACCCACTTGATAGGTTAGTCTTCACCCTCACCTCCTGGGCATTCTCCCGATCAGGTGATCGAGAATAGAAGTCCCAACTTTTTAATAAAATTGATCATTAAATTAAACATCTCTTTCAATCAAATTCAAGCCCAATACTTAGGATAGACTGAGGTATTTTTGAAGTAATTCAGAATCTCAAAGCACCTCCTACTTCTCCTCCTTTGACTCAAGAAATAAGTGATCAACATTGAACCAATCCTATTTGAAAATTCCTACCCTTTTTCTCCTTTGATATCGATCTTTGAAAATCTTAAATGAAATTTCTACCGCTATTTTAATCGAGAGTATTTGTAGGAAAACTCTGGTTTCCCTAAGATGTAATTAACTACGAGGGCTTGCGCTCGTAAGAGATTTAGAAACCCATACCTCATTTTCAAAATCAAATTTTCAAACCTCGATTAATTCTCTTTGAGAAAATCAAACCCGATGATCATTATCGTTATTTTCAAACTATCGATAATGATTGATATTTTCTTTCTTTGGAGAGATATATCAATTATTATCGTGGTTTTGATTAAAAAATTAATGATCTTTAATCCAGATTAGCATAGTCAAACACTCAATTAAATTCCATTTTGATCTTTCGGGGTCAAATATGATTCTTTCTTGAGTTTGATTACGATAATCAGGATAGAAATTTAAAGTTTTAAAATTTGAACCAATTAGTGAATGATATTCTCTTCATTTGAGATGATATATCATTCTTAATGTTGTGTTCGATTTCAAAACTAAAATTCAACTTTTTAACTTTTCCAAAGAAAATTAATAATTTTTCAAAACTATTTAACTTTTTCAATCAAACAATTACTCAGTTAGCTATTATTTAAAAAAATAGATATTATGATATTAAAGTTATACCACATAGGTATAATAATTACACTAATTCTATTGGAGATGCTAATTATAAGAACGCCACAGTCGTATAGTGCAGAGTCATAGCATTACTCTTTGGGAATATTTTTAAACTAGGTATTATTAAAAATTTAATAATGTAATTAAGTATTAAAAAAATAAATTTAAAAGTAGGCAAAGTCGCCCATCAAACGGGCGATTTATGCTGACTCAGACTTGCTGAGTCACGTGCCAGTTGCCGAAATAACATGCAACTTATTTTAAAAAAAATTACTATTGTAAGCTGCCCGTTAAACGGGCGACTTACTACAGTAAATTCTGAAAAATAATTTAAAAAAAAATAAGTGAAAAATGTAATAAATAAATATACTTGAAAAATAATAAAAAATAAAAATAGAGAAAAATAATATAATTATGATATTTGCTTTTGAAGCCTATGTTTAAGAAGAAATTTTGAATCGTTAAAAAAAAAAAAAAAAAAAAAAAACTATGAATCGTTATTTTTTTTTCTCTCGCTTTAATTTTTGATATAACGCCTATCCATTAAATATACCAATTAAAATTTTAATACTTTCAAAAGAAATAAAATTTTTATCAAATTTTGATGAATATCTATTTTTTAAATGATTAACATCTATTAAAATATAGAAATTATAGTTTACATTAACATTATATATTTTTTTGTTTTTTTCTCTATTTTTTAAGTATATTTATTTAAAATTTTTTCACTTAATTTATTTTTAAATTATTTTTCAAAATTTACTGTAGCAAGTCGCCCGTTTAACGGGAAACTTACAATAGTAATTTTTTTAAAATAATATTTCTGCGACTGGTTACATGACTCAGCAAGTCTGAGTCAGCATAAGTCGCCCGTTCGATGGGCGACTTTGCCTATTCTTAAATTTTATTTTTTCGATACTTAGTTACATTATTAAAATTTTAGAAATACCTAATTTAAAAAATTGTCCTTACTCTTTTGGTTTTAAACAAAATAATCTTTTTGGGAATGGGAAGTACCATTGGAAGATGTTGTTATGTAATTAGGAATTCAACTACAATATCAATATGTTGCCCTAAAAAAAAGAAGATCATAGAGGGTATCTTGCAAAGTTGATTAATAATAAAAAATTGAAAGAATGATGTAATAATATCTAGCTTAAAAGTGGGACATATTTAGAATACTCATATAAGGACAAAGATATACCTCAAAGGTTAATGATGTAAATATGTCCTTATATGAGTCTTCTATATATACACACACATACACACACACACTGAGGAAATGAAAAATTAAAATTGAGATGAAAACAAACATTTAATTGTTGATGCACTTATGACCTGATTTCATCCATGAATCCATCATATGTTCTCCTAAAAAAAAGAAAGAAAGAAAAAACGAAAAAAAAAAGAAAAAAAAATTAATTGTCTAGGACGACATGAATAAAAAAAATATTCTCCTAGAAAAACTGCTTATTTATTTACATGGGGCACGCCTGGCTTGCCAGCCTGGGCTCGCTCCGCACCTGCTTAGGCCCGCCTTGCCCGCTCGATTGGGCCCGCTCCGTGCCTGCTTGGCCTGCCGCTGACCAACGCCTGCAGCCCGACTGGCCAGCGCGCCCGCCTAACAGCCAGGCGCCGATTCGTGCTGGTTATTCGTTGCGTCCACTGACCCACCCCCCCTGCCCCTCCCCCCTCCTCCTCTCTAAGAACACTATAAATAGGCCCCTAGGGCCAAGGAGAAACCTGCATCTTCTTGTCTTCTCATTTTGGCTTTCTAACAGTTGAGGCTTTTTACTATTTCTTATTAGGTGAGTTTCCATACTTAACTCAGCGCCCCTCCTTTTGTATAGAAGTTGGAGGCTTCCCCTCCACTTCCTTTTTTATCCCCCATTTTTCTTCCTACTCTAGAGGCTTTTTGCTATCTTTCGTAGGTGATTTTCCTTACTCAGATTGCGCCCTTTTTTAGTAAATAATTTGAAATGGGTGATCACACATCCACCAGAAATCCTCCTACCAAAGAACATCGCCATATCGCCCAATCTGAGGGTTCGAAGAAGACTCACAAGGCGCCGAAGACTGATAATGTTATCTCCACCATTACTGACGATTCTTTCATCTCCTTTAGAAAAAAAATTCATTTTCCTAATGATCTGGTGATGAAGGTGCCGACAAGATCTGATCATGCCCATTTTCCTCCCCTGAGATATGTGACGGTGTACGAATTTAATTTGCGAGCGGAGCTGCAGTTTCCACCATCTCCTGAATTGATTGACATTTTGACGGTCTGTGGAGTGAGTTTATCTCAATTTTCCTACAGGGCCATATCGATCGTAATGGGCCTGATCGTACTTTTTAGAGACTATGGAGTGGTGTTATCTTCAGAATGCCTTTTTTAGATGGGGTGTCTCATTAGTGATATACAAGGTCGTATCTCTTTCAGATCCAAGTTGTTGGATATTCATACTCGAGACCCATTGAAATGTTGGATTAGCGACTTCTTTTATGTGCAAAATGATTGGAACCTTAAAAAAAATGAGAAAAGTTCAAGGAGTTACCTTCCCCCCTTCATATTGGAGTAGAAGATTTATTGAAGATACTCAAGCTTCCTGATATCGACGCCCTACATTATAAGGTGTATTATTTGAGCAGATATATAGACGAAGGATGTGTAAAACTTGCTATATCGGCAAGTTCGTTATCCTAGCGTGACTGCGGATGTCTTCTTGGCATAGGAAGATGAATGTCCGCTTGAAGATGTTTGAGTTGAACATCTTCGGCAAGTGGTGGAGCTCGAGGGAGAATAACCTCCTTCCGTTGTGGTATTGTTGGTTGCCGAGTCTCTCGCAGGAGTTGAAGGATCTTGTTATGAGATTCTTCCATCTTTCGGATTATTTCTTCTAAGAAAGGTCTCGAGGTTCCTTCTCCAGTAGCATTTTTCCCCCTAGGATAAAAAGAGGCAGATATCGGGCGTCAATGATTCATAGACTGATTTTTGGATTGGTAGGAGTTGGAGCGAGAAGCTCCAATGATACGACTGATATGCATGTTGACCATTGCAGTAATACTTGGAGTTGATGGATAATGATTCCCATAGACGGCGCCAAATTTTTGCGGACTAGAATATACGTGGCGATAGAGTTAAAAAATTCTCGTCTCAGTGTTGTACGGATATCTAGCACACAAACAGGAGAGAAATAACACCATGATTTTTATATGGAAAACCCAGAACAAAGAAAAACCATGGGGCCACGCCTAGTTGAAATAATTCTACTAGTGTTTGTTTGAGATACAAGAGGCTGACTCATCCTTAAAATTTAGGACGATCAGATTACAATGCTTTACTTCAGAATTGAAATCTAATTACAAACATGTTGTGTATTCGAATTGAATTCAGAATCGCTTAGAATTCCGACGTCACTTGGAAATTGGGCAGAGCTCCGACGTCACTTGGGTGTCGGGTAGAATTCTAGCGTTACATTGACGTCGGGCGGAATTCCGGCGTCACTTGGGCAAAATTCCAGCGTCACTCGGGCGTCCGACA
This sequence comes from Dendrobium nobile, assembly GCA_022539455.1. Classification (NCBI taxonomy): domain Eukaryota; kingdom Viridiplantae; phylum Streptophyta; class Magnoliopsida; order Asparagales; family Orchidaceae; genus Dendrobium; species Dendrobium nobile. The sequence goes on from CM039733.1 coordinate 73,910,946, forward strand.
GAATTTCGACGGTGGTCGAGGAGTTATTCCTTCCTATCCTTCTCTTCTCTTCTTCTTCTCTTCCTCTTGCTTAGGTCCCCTCTCATGAGAAATGAGGGGTCTATTTATATATATATATTTTGGAGTGGCATAGCTTGTAAATAGGTAAGAGATCAGGGGTAAATAGGGAGTGGTCAGATGGACGGCCGATATTGAATCCCTTGATCGTGCACCAATCGTCAGACATTTGAAGGTCTTAATGATGTCATAATTCAAAGATGTTGGGCTTGTTGGATTCATCTTGTCGAGCCACTCGATTTGACTACAAGAACGTCATACTTGGAAAACCGTTTGGTAACTCAAATTATGGTTTGAACTTTCCGACTGCGCTTTGGGTGCTTGATTTGGACTTAATTAGGCTCGGATTGATTCGAATTTGGTGTCGTTGAGTTTGTATTTTCGAGATGTTCAGTTTGACTGTAAGTTTGCTGAAATCAGAGTTCAGGTGATCCCGAATTTAATTTTTGAAGCTTGCGGCTTGATTTTGCCTTAAGATTCATGCTCGATCAAGATAATTTTTGCATGATATACAGGGGCGGATTTACACTGTGGGCACTGGTGGCACATGCCCGGGGCACGTGCCCCCACTCACCCGGGCACGTGCCCCCAATCACCTTTAACTTAAGGGTTAATTAAATGCATTTATTACTATCTAATTATAGCTAAAAGCATATTTTAAGGTTTTCTGCTCTAAAATTACGGCTAGTTCCGTGGAAAACCAAAAGGCGTAATGCAAAAAAGTGCAAACTATTTCATTCTCCTTGCGACCAGACAACGGAAGATCAGGCTGGGCGGATCGCGCGGACGGAAGGGCCTGCAGGCTGCATGATATCTTTCAAGCTCGGCGGACTGTTCAAAAGTTAGATTCCTTCTTCATTAGATATCTTCTAAGGCTCTAAGCTCGGCTGATGATTAGACTATTCAAAACCAAAATCTATCTTCTTTGTACTCAAGAGAATTTTTTTTTGTTACGGTACAGTATAAAGTTAAGACTACTGCAAATGTAAATATATAAATAAAGCTTTTTTTAGGCTTTTCTTGTTTTTCAGCATTGAGGCAAATATTTTCAAAAGGAATTATAATAGTTTTATTTGATTTTATATACATGTGTAGGCTGATTCTTTGTGATGGCTTTGCCGATTGATGTGATATTGAAATTTGAGGAGATTTGTGGATATAGAATTGCGAGTGTTTTACTAATCTGTAGCAATTGACAGGTATATATTTTAGTTATTAATCAATTTATTAGCATTAATTTTTTTTTATGCATGTATAAAATTCTTATACCAGATGTTATTAAAATTAGATATGGAAATGTATTTCAAAAGAAAATTCGAAGGTGGTGATCAGAAATTTTTTTTTGAGGAAAAAATACTCAAATTCAATCAGTTTTTGTAGAAACAAAATTAGCTGATATCCCTGATTTGAAAAAAATGAAGACTCAACGGGAGAAATTATAGAGAATAGCTAAGAAGAATCTCAAGATTTATTTTTCTCAATTGTAAGTTTTTTTTTTGTTTATCATATATTTTATCTTTTTTATAATGAATCAAATGATTAAAAAAAAAATTAAAACCGACATACCGCCCATGTCGGTCCCAAGTTCGTTGAAAAAGGTTGATGGTTTTTTTACTTCAATTATTTGTGCCCCCACTTGAGAAAAATCTTGAGTCTGCCCCTGATGATATATATATATATCTTTTGATCTATGTCAGCATTTCTTATAGAAGTTATTATATCGGCAATAATGTCCCTACCCATGACGAACTATAGTTATTGGTGCCTCCTCATTTTGATATAATCAACATGCTTCTTTTTAGTTTTATTTTTTATTGATTTTTTTTTTGAAATTCTTAAATTCTAAAAAATTATTCTAAATCTCAAATATATGCATGAGACACAATCAATTAATCGGATCTATTTCACATATTTGAATATTCTATTTTCTATATATATATAATAGATAGGATATATCCTATCTTCATCTATAAGACTTCGGGCGCTAATGAAACTATTTTAGTAAAAATTTCTCCTCCAATTTTTTCTAGTCGAGCTTCTCGACCTGTCATTATACCTCGAGAAGTAGAAAGAATTACAATTCCCATTCCACCTAAAATCTTAGGAATTCGTTGATAGTTGGAATAGATTCGTAGACCGGGTCGGCTTATACGCTTTAAAATCATTTTATTACCTTTCCTAGTCTTTCTATATGTCGTAAGGTTAAAACCAAGAAATCTTTTTTACTTTCTTGATGTTTTCGAACGTTCTCAATATATATATATATATATATAACTACTAATGGATCAGCTAACCCGCAACCAGCGTAAAGGATTTGATTTTTTATTATACTATTCAATTCAATGTGGTGGGGAATGGAGATTGATCATATATATATTTTTATGATATTTTTTTTTTCAATTACAATCCTTCATAAATATCATTTGTCATTTAATTTCTTTTAAAATAATACATTCATAAATTCACAGAAAATTCTCAAACTCTAAACAACAACCAACAATGTGAGCTTGAATCATAGGACTATATATATATATATACTGTGGAAATGAAAAATTAAAATTGAGATGAAAACAGACATTTAATGGTTGGTGCACTTATGACCTGATTTCATCCATGAATCCATCATATGTTCTCCTAGAAAAACTGCTTATTTGTTTACCAAATGGCAAATGGTCTACATCTGCAACAAGTACAATAATAAGATTCATGCACCATACGGAGGATTAATAAAAGCTGAATTCTGATTCTGATTTGCCATTTCAACTGTTGGAATTTTGGACGCTAATATCAGATTCTCTAACAACTTTTGCTTCCAAGGATTGGGAACTGCATTCTCCACGAAAAAAAAGGGGACTGCGGGCAAGCAAGCTCCTTCTACCAATCAGGAGGATGTCTCAGATCCTGTTTCTTCCGCAATCCAATAAGATATCCGAATCTCCTTAGCTGAAGTTTTTGGATCACACTAGCTTTTTGCATAATCTTACCAATAATTGCACAACTTCAAACATCGAAGGTCTGAATTCTGGTTCTGGCTGCATGAACCATGGAAAATTCTTATGTTTCAGATAATAAGTCTTTTCAATTTATGAAAAAGCGATAGATAGATATCTGCTATGTTTGAACTAATCTAACATGTTATACGAAATTATTTCTAAATGACATGCCTGCTTCTCTGTACTGGGTGTTAGTGCAGTTAACCCATAGTAGGATAGCTTGGGGTTAAGCTCTTCATCTAGTAGAATATTTGTCAATTTTAGATTTTTATGAACAACAGTTGGCGGACACACCTCATGCAGATACCTAAAAAAAAACATTTTTAAAAATAAACTTTACAATATGAATCTCAGACAAGACACTACGGGCATGTTTCTTCCTCTTACACATCTAAATCTTAAGACAATTGAAATCTAAAAACTATTTGATCTGAAGACCTGAAAAATTATTTGACTATTTATTTCAATATTTAAGATGTGTGAGAGGAAGAAACCCAATGAGGAGAATTACCAAATTATGAATTTAATCAATAAAATAGCTGAAATGAGAATTATCAAAATAATATGATTAAATATCCCCAAAATTTCATTTCATAGGATTTAATCAAAATATTTCTTACATTCTATCTAAAACAGAGTACCAAACATACCGGTATATGCAGCTACTAGTAACTTTTTAACACTTTTTTTGGAGATATGCTTGCTCCAAGGCTCTTCTAGTACCAAGTGCTACCCTCATGTGTGGGCTCCAAAAATTTGGCCCCGGCCTCCATCCACTTTTTTTTTTTTCGGGGGAGTTTTAACAGATTAAGTTTTGGGGTAAATTTTGGGAAGGCATATGGGTTTGTAGATAAGACATTACCCAGAGATTTCGCCCTCATTTTTTCGAGGACTTTATGATATGAGTTATGGTTTCTTATAGACACAAGCCCCTATAGTTAATTACCCCTCCCGATCACGTGAGAAAACTTTCAATTAAGGCTATTTCTTTGGTGGATTAGTGTTTCATCTAAAATCTCTTCCTTCTTCGTTGTTGTGTCTTCTTGGAGTTGAATTGTTGTTGGTGATAGGGACATTACTGCATTTCTTCATGCTTACTCACTTTGCAAATATTTTTAATCAAACAAATCCCTCTTATTGTATTTGCTTGCATGAGGTTCATTTGAATGTATTTGAATACCTAGAATTTTTATTTGCTTTTGATATCTCCATTTGAATCATGTCCTTTATCAATTATAAATCCAAAGCTCTATTATTTGTTTTAATTGTAGTCCAATTTGTCGTCGCATTCAAGCTTGCAAGTCTTCTTTTTAAGTTGCTCAGGCTCAAGTTTGAGTTCCTGTAGTTCATTCAATTGAGTTCAAATGTTCAATGTCAAGTCCACAATGGTCCATATGCATTTTAGGTTCAATTTTGTCATCATCTTCTATTTGTTCATTTAATTCAAATCCACAAGTCTTCTGCTCAATTTTTTGTCATTAGGTTAAGTTCAAACTTTATTCAAGTTCATTTAAGTAAATTTAATTATTGTTTGCTTAAGTCCATTTAATTGTTTAAATCAAGTCCAAACAAAATCCACTGCTTTCCAAAATTTGTTCAAGTCCTTATCTTTGATTTACCAAAAATTTTGTTGTCTCTCGTATTTAGGCAAAATTTTGAGAGTTTGGGCCTCCCGCCACGGTAGAGAAAAGCTTGCATGGGTGATGTCGGATGACACCGAGGCCAAAAGTCTTCAAACCCCACCATGCAAGAGAAAGAAGTTCAAGGGTCTTCGGGCACTTGTTTAAATAAATGCACAGTTTTATATTCATCCCCGCCTCGCTGTAGGCGTCGCACCAGATTCCCTTCCCACCATGCTAGAGAAAACCATGCCGCATTTATAGCACTTTTTTGGCTGCATTTGTTTGGTATTTACGTGGAAGAAAATATGAGTCCTTCCGGTAGCATGAAGGATATGGAGTTTTTTAGTATTGGAGCTTTGGAAGCTGTGACATTCATGTTCTTTTTGGGGAACTTTGATTGTGGAGAGGCCGATTCTTGGTCTCTAGTTGTGGGAGTTGGTGATATTGCTTCGTCAACTTTGTTTTGTTTGTCCATGATGGTTGTGGATGGTTGCATTGAGGTTTCAGAAGATACTACTCTTGATTGGAGTTTGTTGGCCTCAAAGGATGTTCAGAACGGTTCTTTTGATGTTTTGGCAGCTGCGTTCTTGGTGGCTTTCGTTGGTTAAGTTGAAGCAACAACGAATTATATTCTTGATTGGAGCTTGTTAGACCCTAAGACTAATGAGGGTCGGCTTTATGTTTGGATAGCTAGTTTAGTAGTTGTTTTTATTTTTCTTGAACCTAGTTGTCATTTGCTTGTTCTGCTTTTAGGCTTATTATACATTTTTAAAACCATTATGATGATATATTGGATTTTTACTAGGTTTCATTTTTCTTCTTTTGGGAAAGCTGGGATACTAACAAATCTTTTAGGTTGTTTTAATATTTGGTATCCCTATCACCCTAATGGATTTAAAATGGAATTTAGTGGATCGCATATCCATTATGATAGTTTTAAAGGGTTTGCTTTTGCTTTCTAGTTTGTAATAGGTTTTTCTTCTAATGCTATTTGCATTTCTTCAAAACAAAAGAGTTGTTTTTTTTATGCATTGCTAACACTAAAAATGGGGTTTTATCTGCCTCGCCATAGGCGTCACACCAGGTTCTCTTACCACCACGCTAGATAAAAGAGTGCATGAGTTTGTTTTCCGGTGCGCCACTAATGACGAAAAATGGAGTTTTGAAGTTCCCAAAATTATTTCTTCTCTTTTTTATTTTCACACATACACACACACACACACACATATATATATATATATATATATATATATATATATATATATATATCTTAGTAATTAATAATAAAGATATATAATCAATTGTTAATATTAATAATAAAAACTGCTATTAACCCTTAATCCCTATCTTACAGCTGGAGTTCGATCTCAGGGTTGATCAAAAGAGTGAGGGGGTCGGCTATGGGTAGTTGAATGGAGCAACTTGGATGGGCTTTAACGTGCAGGAGATCCTGTCAATCAGGAGATGGAGGCGTCGGGTCCAGGAGGGAAAATGAATGGGGTCGTGGATCGGCCTGTAACTGTGGATTGTTTTGGAGGGTTGGAGGGTCTTCATCTACGGGATGTTTGGATCAGAAGGTAGAGTCAAAGGAAGCATCAGGTATGGGGAAGAAAGGAGGAGGATTTATGGGCTGCACGTTGGAAGGGCTAACGGGATTAGGGTGGCTTATGACCGGGGCTTATTCATAGCCGCTGGAAGTCAGGAGGTTGGGTTGAGCTGTTGGACGGCTAGGACTTCGACAGTGAAGGTTGCGGAGATGGGGTTGGTGCAACAGGAGTTTGGTTGTGTCGAATACTTTGCGTATGGAGAGGGTGTTCCGATCGATGGGGATGTGGAGAAAAAGAAGCAGAGCCCAGATTCTCATTTTTGTCTCCTTTTAATTTTTAGCGACGCGAATCAGGAGGCGAGTAAATCCTGAAACAGTGCCGCATACACAGTTACTCAGTGAGATTTCTGGGATATAATCTTTAAGTATTTTTGTAACTACTCAGTATTTTTCACAAACTTTCACTGGGATACAAAGTTTGGATTAATTTCAGTATTTTTGTAACTACTCACATCTTTCTTTACTGCAGTCATATATGGATGTGATATCTTTGTTGTATAATTGCTAGAATTGTTCATAATTTATCTAAACTTTATAGATTCATCAGTTGGTGGGATTTTTTTTTTCTCTTGTACTCATTGTATCTTGCTTAAATTAGACTTTTTGCTGATAGTACATTCAGTTTATGGATGACCTTTCATTCTTCTTTCCTTTGGTTGCATTTTTGTAAGAAATTTTAAATATTTATTTGGGGATTTTGACACGTAGTATGATATCGATCCAAATAAATATTTAAAATATCCCCAGTCTCTAGAGACACTTATACATATCATCTAGGAGACTTTTTTTGTAGCTTTAGCTTGAGTCTTGAGATTTTGGTTTCTTCTACCTTGAGTTTTTTATTGCGGATATTGATGACAGAATACTCTTACTTCAGCATTGAGCTTTATGTGAACTTTAGAATATTTTATTCGGTCATTTTCTTTGTGTTTTGATAGAATTAATTAAAGAAGAATTCATTCAATCCTACCTTGATGGTTTTTGGATTTATTGAAGGATTTGCAGGTTTCAGTTTTGGTCGATAATATCAAATGCAGGTAGTATCTTTCTCCTTAACCAGTTAAGGAGACTTTAATTTAAGTTACTTGAGTTCATTAAATTATATGAGCTAATATTTGATAGCTCTTCGTCATGTGGTTGCTGAAATGAGGATTCCTCTACTACGGCTTTTCTTATGGTGTGTTGAGTAGATGGATCTGCTAATGATCCAATCATATTTGGGTGTGTTGGATCCAACCTTTTACACTCATTCAAGCTTCAGACTTGAGCTTTGGAAAATGTGCTCCCCAATACTAATTTTACTAAAATAGATAGATTTGGAGTCTTATTTTGTGGTCGAAGATTTGGAGTCTATAAGCATTTAATAGTTATTCGCGACTCTTCCTTTCCACTAGAACTTTGATTCTCCAGTCAATTAGAAAAATTTAGTAGACTATGATCACTTGAAATTGTTGAGTCAGATTAGCCTTCATACTTTCTACATTCCCTACTAATGGGTTGAAGAAGTGGGAGTTTCGCTACAACGACATTTCTTATGGCGTGTTGAGTAGACGGAGCTGCCAACAATCTGGCTATATTTGGGCGTGTTGGATCCAGCCTTTAGTACTCATTCGAATCTTAAGCTTCAGGTTGTTGAAAGACTTTAAGTTGTTTTGACTCAATTTGTTAGAGTGTGTAGTTATAAAAATCTCTTTTTGACTTTTGAAATCTTGATACGTTGGAGAAGGTGGTGTTATGAACTTTTGGAAGATTCAGCATGAAAGAATATTTGCATTTATAATTTTAAATATTTATTCGGGTATCTTGACATGCAGTGTGATGTCGACCCGAATGAATATTTAAAATACCTCCTATCTCGCAAGGACATTTTAAAATGGAGTAAATTTGAAATTTTGAGATTATAAATATTTAATTAGGAATCTCGATGCATATCATGATGTTTCCAAATGAATATTTAAAATATCTCCTATCTTGCAGGGGATTTTGAATGGGCATTCATATTTTGAGATTTTAAATATTTATTAGGAAATTTTGGCACGTAACTCGATGTCAACCTGAGAAATATTTAAAATGCCCACAGTCTGATGGGGGATTTTAAAATGCATTCTCACTAGATAATAGAATTCTAGAATATGAAATATATATGCTAATAAACATATACAAAAGTATAACATATTATTGGCTCAAGAAAAATGGCACAAATACAAGAATCCCTCTTTGCAGTCGTAGAATTCTATTTCTATTAAGTCAGATTGAAGTTAAGCAGATTTCTCCTGAGGATAGTGTCAGGGTTTAAAGATCTAGGGTCCTTACTTCCTATGAGAGCAAGCACTCATAGTTAATTACCCTTTTTACTACGTAAGAGAGAACTCTCGATTAAGGATGAATAAATTTTAGATATTTCTAGTCTTAATAGTAGAAGAAATGGAGGTAAACCTGATCAAGATCTCATGGTTTCGTCGTCCTGGGTATACTGTAGTTTTAAGTCTGCCAACACTAATAATCATTGACTGTAGTGTCCAGGAAATCTGATTAGCAGCCATGGGTTGCCTCCTCTCAGGGATACCGAGTAGACTAAAGTGGTTAAATGTGAGTTTTAATTTTGTTATGTGTTTTGAGCTTTACATCTATTAGTATACCCATAGATTTATTTAGTTTTGGATTTATAACTTCGTTTAGAAGTAACCGAGGAATTTAGTTTGGAGTGGGTCTTATGTGTTCTTTAGGAAATAGCCCAAGGATTTAAATTTAGTTTGAGATTTACGATTTTCGTAGAAAGTAGCCCAAAATTTTTATTTGGAATGGGGCTTATTGCTCTATTTATGAGTTGCCCAAGATGGGTCTTACAACCTAACTCTACAGCGAGGCTGCCCAGGGATTTTGATTGTTTAGGTAGGACTTATGACTTCCCTTAGGAAGTAGCCTAAAAGCGGGTCTTACAACTTAATCCTTTTAGACTAAGATGTCCATAGGTTAAAAATTGATTGTTTGGGGTTTAGCATCATTGTTATTTATTTAACAATTTTCCTAAAATATGGGACTAACGACTTTCGTAGAAAGTAGCCCATTGGCGGGTCTTACAACCTACTCCTATAGACTAGGATGCCCAAATAGCGGGTCTTACAGCTTAGCCCTATGGGATAAGATGCCCGAAGGCTTTAATTATTTGAGTAGGAAATCCTACGATAGAAATTCCATATGCTTTAAATATAGGAATTATAATTGTACTTCAAAACATTATATAAAGATGAATTCTTTCTTGAGGCTTTTACCTTGATTTTTCAATAAAAGTTATTTCATATGATTAGATTTAGATAGGGACTTACGACTTCTGCTAGGGTAGCCCAAAGATTTTTTAATTGGGTAGGTCTTAGTACTTCGTTAGAAATTACCTAACTATGGGTCTTATGACTTAGAACCTTAAGCCAAGTGGCCCAAGGTGTGAGTCTTACAACCAAGCCCTATAGAGTAGGCTGCTCGAATGAGGGGTTTAGGGTTGTATTATCACATAAATATTTTTCTCAGAGATCAGACTTACAAATTCTATTAGAAGTGCCCGAGTAGTTTTAATTAGGGATTAGGAGTTAGGTCAATTTTTACCTAAAATTTTCCCCTAAGGTCGGGCTTACGACTTTCCTTACGAAAGTTGGCGGGTAGTGGGTCTTATAACCTAATTCTTATAAATCAGGCTGCCCAAAGATTTTGAATTTGATTATTTGTTTGTTGGATTGGTTTGAGTTTGTGATTTTGACATTTCGAAGCTTTGACACTGGGTTAGTGTTTTGGTTATTCTGTTTTCTTCTCGTAGCTTGTTTCTACTACAGTAGTCCACTACCCTACTCGTCTTTTAGCACTGTTTCTCTACTAGCTTTTTCGTACTTAGCTTTTCTTGCTTTCAAGTAATCTGTTTCACTTACAGTAGATTGGATTTATTAGCATTCATTCAATTTATTTTTGATGTACTGACTCTTCATATGTTTGTTTGTAAGTGTCCGTAGCCAATGGTTAGAGTAGTTGAGGTTGCCAGTAGCTGGGACTTACAATTACAGAGGATAGAGCCCACAAGTAGCTGTAGTAGCTTGTATAAAAGAGCTTTGGAGTGCATGTAGAGGAGTTCAGTTTGAGTGTGTTGAGATGTTTGTTGGAGAGTTGTTGGAGAGATTTTGAAGAAGTTTTGAAGAGCTAGTGTTTGAGAGCCTGTATATGTCAAATAACGGACAACATTCTCCCCCCTTTCTCCATTTTATTTATTGCATTTTTTTATTTTATAGTTGCTCGAATTAGTCAATTAAAGCGCTCCTGAATTTTAATAAAAAAATTTTAAATTGCTCTTGAATTTGAAATAATTTTAAATTTTAAATTTTAAATAACTATTGTATTTTAATTAATTAATTAATTTTAATTAATTTTGATTAATATTGATTAATTATTATTAATTAATAAATAAACTTTTTTATTAATCAATTGATTAATTAATATCTAAAATTTGATTGCTCTCCAAATTAATTTTTTTTATAGATCCATATTTTCCAAAATGTGCTAAGTCTAGAATTAAAAAAAAAATCAACAACCTCCCACGTCACCTCCCTACCGAGGGAGAAATTGGGACGGCTGTGATAACCCCAAGGTTCTAACTTTGAAGAATTATTCATTTAATTCTTTAAACCATCATCTACCAGAGCTATCTTTGTCATTCATCAGTAATAAGTAGTATAATATATTCTATGATTTAAAACTTTAAAGTACACATTCATATTCATTCCCAAAAGTCATTTACATTACTCAAGATTTACATAATAATCATATATATCCATCTTGTTCTGAGTACAAAATGAATCACTATAACAAAAAAAGAGCATAACCTGAAGAACCCTGATCAACCTAACACTCCTGCTCCCTTGCTCTGATCTGAAATCATTAATAAGATATAATGAGCTTAAAAAGCCTAGAAGATTACCAAATATCTACAACTAAAATTAAAACACGGTACGGAAGTAATATGAATGTCAATCAGTCAAATCACGATAGTTACTTACACATGATCATTGAATCGATGCAGAAATAGAAATCAGTATAGAAATAATAATTAATGCATAACCAGTATCAATACAAAGACAATAGAATTCATAATTATCAGTAGTGGAATCAGTAAACAGTAGAAAAGCTCATAAAGCTCAATAAAACTAGTACGTACGTCAAATCTTTAAAGGAATCATCATATTTATAACATCAGTCAATTCAATAGAGAAATCGTTGTATCTAAAACCTCAGTCAAATCATTAAAGAAATAATCATACTAGTAATATCAATCAAATCAATAAAGAAATCATCTACGTCAATAATATCAGTCGGTATAAAATCCTATAAAGCATCAAATCAATACATCGTTAGTAACTGTTAAAATCAGATCAATTAAATAAAATCATATCGGAATGTACACTTGATATCCAGTTATTTGATATTACGATCACATGCAACCCATTTAATTATATTACGTGCTTAGTGTATCATATGCATAATGTCAGTACAGTGACTCTGTGGTATCATTGCCTATATCAGTGTTTGTATCAGTATCAGTATAATCCAGTGACATGAGTAGTAATACAATAACAGTGAAATTGTGAAGTAACATTAAATCCGTACAGTAACGATAAATTTGTATAATATCAATAAATCCATATAATATCAATAAGAACAATGCTTTAAACATATTTTTTTCAGTATATTACTACTACTCAATAAGTATAAGCGCTGGATATTATAGTGTTTTTCAGTCTTGTATTAATATCAATATCATTATTATTATCCGTTGGCTCAATAAACATAGTCGTCACTCTTTGCCCGTTGGCACAGTAATCATCTCCTTATAACCCACAATCAATATCACGTGAATCTCTAGAGGATAACATCAAACCATATTTAAAGGAATGCCCGTCGTGCCACAATCTGGTACAGCTCAATCAGTCTCCAACCAATGGTTCAACCAGTGTTTATTTGTCTTTCACACACACACACACAGTAGTATCACAGAAATATGACAGTAATTTCAATCATGCATGTACCACATTCATTTTCATCTCATCAATACATATCAAATCCATAGAAATCAGACATATATCAAAATAACGTTAGAATGTTTAATGACAGACAAGAAAAAATTTGACAATTAAAATGCATAGTTTCAGAAAATTACCAAATTACCAGATCGTGTAAAACATTATTTCAAAACTTTAATTGTATTGAAGCACTATTTTTTGGCATCCAAATAATTTTCTATTATATAAAAACACTTTAGAATTCGAATACCTAGTAAAAAATTTCCAGAAAATATTTAAATCGTGCAAAATCATCATCTCTACATCATACCGAAAGTTACGTGGTAAAAGTTTTATCAATACTAAGATATGCACGTTTTTTTGGTAACGAAAACCAAAATTTCAGCAAAAAAATACCAAACACAAAATCTTCAAAATAAAAAATAGGGTTTGGAATCCTAACTGCGAGAAAAACAATTCTTCCATTTATGTCGATGGACAAAAATTGCTCCGCGACCTCCAAAACTAAGCTTTTCTTCCTCTTTCCTTGTCTTTCTCTCTATAGATTTTTCTCTCTCCTCAAAACAATCAAACAATCATTTATATAAAAAAAGATATTTAAGTTCATACGGAAAATGTTTACGTTTGTACCGGGACGATCTGCTCTATACATAGATCGTACGAACGATAATTAATTTTCGTTCCTAGACAATGGGCTCTGTCGAAATTTTTTTTTCAGTTCGTACTGACGGTTCATACAAATGAATCTACACTTGTTTAATTTGTACAGATAGTTTATACAAACTAACTACACACAAAAATCTTGAAATTCAAGGGTTCTCACAATCTAACCACCTTAAGAAAATTGTCATCCTTAACATTTTTCTTAAAGATTCAAACATAAAATCGATATAAAATAAATTCGTCCAATCAAAACTTAAATCAAATCAAATTAAAATAAAAACTTATCAGAAATCATACAGTCATACAGTTCATTCTATCACATTTCATTCAACTATATATGCAAAATGATTTGCTTGAAATTGCCCATTCTGCCCAACTCTTAATCAAATCCTATAGCTCTGATAACAATCAATTCTTCCAATAACTATGCTCTGATACCAATTGTGATAACCCCAAGGATCTAACTTGGAAGAATTATTCTTTTATTCCTTTAAATCATCAACTACCAAAGCTATCTATGTCATTCATCAATAATAAATAGTACAATATATTTTATGATTTAAAACTTCAAAGTACACATTTATATTCATTCCCTAAAGTCATTTACATTACTCAGGATCTACACAATAATCACATATATCCATCCTAACCTGAAATAATTAACCATATATAATGAGCTTAAAAAGCCCAACAAGTCACCAAATACCTACAAATGAAATCAAAACATGGTATGGAAGTAATATGCATGTCAATCCATCAAATCACGACAGTCACTTACACATTATTATTGAATCGATACAGAAATAAAAATCAGTACAAAAACAGTAATCAATGCATAACCAATATCAATACAAAGACAGTAGAATTCACAATCATCAGTAGTGGATTCAATAAATAATAGAAAAACTCATAAAGCTCAATGAACCAGTACTCATGTCAAATCTTTAAAGGAATCATCACATCTATAACATCAGTCAATTCAATAGAGAAATCATTATATCTAAAACCTCAATAAAATCATCAAAAAATCATCATACTAGTAATATCAATCAAATCAATAAAGAAATCATCTCCATCAATAATATCAGTTCTTATAAAATCGTATAAAGCATCAAATTAATACATCGTTAGCAACTGTTGAAATCAGATTAATGAAATAAAATCATATTGGAATGTACACTTACTATCTAGTTATTTGATATTACGATCACATGCAATCAATTTAATTTATATCACATACTCAGTATATCACATGCGTAATGTCAATATAGTGACTCAGGGGTATCATTGCCTATATCAATGTCTGTATCAGAATTAGTATAATCTAATGACACGAGCAGTAAAGCAATAACAGTGAAATCGTTCAGTAATAGTAAATCCATACAGTAATGATAAATTCGTATAATATTCAATAAATCCATATAATATAAATAAAAACAATGCTTTAAACATGCATTTCAGTACAGTAATCATACTCAACATGTATAACATATGGCTATTATAATGTTTTTCATTCTTGTATCAGTATCAGTATCATTATCATTATCCATTGGCTCAGTAAACCAAGTCATCACTCTTTGCCAGTCCGCACAATAATCATCTTCTTATAACTCCCAATCAGTATCACGTGAATCAGTAGATGATAACGCCAAATCATATTTAAATAAAAGTCTGTCGTCCCACCATCCTGTACAAGTTAATGTTGGTGGAATTTTAAAAATAGGTTTTGAAAATATTAGTTTTCTTTGGGACTTAAAATTAAATTCTTATTCTAGAATCAAACCATTCCGTTAGAAAGAATATATCACCTCGAAAGATGAAAATAAAATTTCATAACAATGTTCAAATTTAGAATTATGAAATTTATCTTAAATATTGTGACCGGATGCTAAAGAGAACTTTATATGGTCCCGAAGGGTCAAAATGAGGTTCAACTGAATATCCAGCTATAATATTCAAGAAGTGTGATCGTTAAGTTCACATCCAAAGCCTTATCAAAGAAAGATGTATCTCCCCAAAGGGAGATAACACTATTCAATGATAATTCTTATAACAATCATCTTTTTATCTTTCCTAAATGAATCCAATATGAATTTTAAAAAAATCAAATTTTGAAATCAGGTGAGTGTGTGGTTCTAAATCTCCTACGAGCACAAGTCATTGTAGTTAATTACATCATAGGAAGACAAAATCCCCTACAAAAACTCTCGATTAAAATAGTGGCAAAATTTTGTTAGATTTTTTATGAGTGATGTCAAAAAGAGAGGTGAATTTTAGAAGCTCGAAAGGGAATGGATCGAGGTTGAGTAGTTATTAACAGAATCAAAGGAAGAGGAGTAGGGGGACACTTTGAGGTTCCAGAACCATCCGGAAGTGTCCCAACTTAATCTAAATGTTGAGCTTTACATTTTGGATTGGAATGATATTTAATTAAAGTTGGATATTTTATTAGAAATTTGAGATTATATTCCCGAATTTTGGGGTCTTATAATCAAAGATCTGCCTCAGATCCTAAATCTAATTTGGACACTGGACCACATTCGTCCAAACCTAACTAATGCAGTGCATAATCTAGACTTACCCTGGCATGGATTGGGGACCAGCTAACCACCTAATCGATTTAAAATACATGAATCCAGTCTTTTATGAAAGAGTGGAAGGGACGTTTTATTTAATGGTTTTGGAGAGTTGGGACCGACATCTAGAGATTTCCCTAATTGGCCCCTTTGACTTATGCTGGGTGCAAAAATGCTAAAGACTAATGCGATTAAAATTTTGACACTTTTAATTTATTTCTAATGCAATGCATGCTAGTTAATAACCTCAAATCAAGTATGCTTAAAATTTTAAAAATAGACTTAGAAAATAATTTTTTAGAAGACTGGACTTTCCCAGGTCCGGCATCTCATCCTCATAGGTCAGACTATTCCGACTCGACCAGCAGACAGGGAAGGGTCTAAAGCAAGGAGAGAGTAGTGTAGAAATATGCATGCGACCCCGGGGTCGATCCCTGGCTAATTCCCTAGATTTGTTATCTTTCTATGCTATTTAGACTCGCTAAATTTTAAACTTTAAGATTACGAGTATAAAAATTTTCACACCCTTACGAGTCTTACGTATCCAGGCGAAAACAAAAGCGGCACACAAGCGCCAAAAAACTAAAAAAAGCAGGCAATCCTAGAGGCAATCATTTCAACACATCAAATATAAATGAATTAATTAATTAATGTGCATAGGCAAAGTTGTCTTGCTTATTACAAATCAAAATTTTACATAAAGTAAAGTGGCAGGGCACCACTGACAACAACTCGAATTTTAAACCTAGTAATGACGCAAGTAGTTTTGAGTGGGATACTCTCAACTTCAAGTCTTCAGTATTGTTCTTCTTTGGGCTCATTTTCTTCAAGCTCATTGGATTCTTCATAGTAGACTACCCAAATGGATAAGAGGGCACTTCCTTTAAGGGGAAGGCCACTCTTTCCTCTTTGGGTAGGGAAGAAGTGTGATCCAAATTTAGATTTCCAAATATAAAAGGGTTACTCCCTAAGATGTGTCCTTTTCTTTTTGGAGTCCAAGCTTTGGACATATGTATCCTAACTCAAAATCTAACTTTCACAACACTTAATACTTACTCAAATTACATTTGTATGAAAATGAAAAAATTCTAGACTCTCCTGCAAGGTTATCCTAAGCAGTTAATAAATCAAAAGCATTTATTTCCAAGAAGTTATATATGTACTGGAAAGTAAGTAAACACACTGGCTACGCTCTTTTTATTTGGGGGCTTTAGCAGTTGAAGCACCTGTGCAAGTATTTATAATAATTGATATTTATTATTAACTTAGCCTCCCTTTTTATTGCCCTGCATGAGCATGGCCACCTGTAGAAAACTGTGTGAACATCCAGATCGTACCTAACCTAAGGGCAATCTAGTCGCCAAACACATCAACCATCCACAGAGTGTAGTAAAAAGTAAGCAGACACAGCAAAGTAATTTCATCCACAACATGTAGTGAAAACTACAAAAAATTCGGCACACAACAGTAAAGTAAACACCGACCTAACCTAGATCTAGAGTTGGTTGTCCTAGCAAACCATCTAAAGTGTGTGTAAAGGGTCGTGTGGCTGGGGTAAGTCCTAAAGTGGGTGATTAGTTAAAGTTGTCTAAAAGTCTGGATTTGTTAAGGCTTAAAAGGGGGATTTAGGTTAATGTTTAAATATTAATATATTAAGAATTTTGATTAAATATATTTTAAGAGTTAATTGATTACTACCTTTGTTTCATACCGAGGCCGTGAAGTTTATTTCACCTTTCTTGGGGCTAAGTTAATAGCCTCGTAGGCCTGGGTTACCCAATAGTAATCTGGGTTAATTAAGTTAATTTAAATTGGTTGAAATTAAGGAGTGGATTAATATAAAAAAAGAGTTGGTTACTGATTTTAAAGAATTTGTTGAAAATTTTATTAATCAAATTAGAAAATTTTGGAATTTTAAACAATTATTGGGTTTTAGGGAAACAATTAGATATGTTAACTAAGGAGTCAAAATTTGGTTTTTAAAATTAAAAAAAAATTAAGGAGTCTCAGATTTTTAACAAATACTAGACCTTATTATGAGTTGTTAGACAGGTGGTACATTCAATTTGGAGTCTTTTATCAAACGTTATGATTTTTAGAAGTTTTGACCCAATTTTGACCTAGAGTTGACCAAAATGTTGACTTTTTGACCAGATTTTAGGGATTTGACATTTTTGGAAAATACTAGATTTTAATTAGATTCATTAGCCACTGAGTTTGATTTATTTGGAATTTCTTAAAATTAGTTATGAATTTTGAAAGTTTGGGTATTTATTGGAATTATTTAATTATTTTAATTAGGCCATTTTAATGATTTAAACCCAAATGAGTCCTAAACTTCTTGAAATCAACTCCAAAGATCAGAAATGATCTAAGGAGAGATCCAAAAGTGTTTAAAGATTTTTTTGGATTTTTAATAATTTTTAATTAATTAAAATTTATTAAATATTGATTTTAACTTAAAATTAAATTAAAGTGGATTTTTATGTCAAATTAAAGGTATTTTAATTTTCAATGATTAAGAGTTGAAATATGTTTGATAAGAGGTATTATGGGTATTTTTTGAAATTAATCTAAATTTATGATGATTTATTGAAGTTTCTAAGTTCTTAAAGGGGCTGAAATTTGACATACTCAATTTTCTAATCTAATGACCTCCAAATTGAGTAAATTTTAAACCTAATGTACCTGATGTCACTAAGTTTACTATGTTCAAGTTTCACCCCTATTGGGTGTGTGTACAATCCCCTATGGATTTTCTAAATTTTTTAGATATTTTCTTAATTATTTTTCCTAGGTGTCTCTACTATTCCAAAAGGCTTAAAACATGGTGTGTCTAACCTCGACATACATGCAATCATACCACAGAAATATCACAGCAAAATAATAAAACCCTAAGAAGTTATGAATTTTCAAAGTTTAGGGTCCAAAATAGACCCTTAACATTAAAAATTCATATCACATAAATCTATTAAGCATCTGAACCTAGAAAAATTATTAAACATGCCTAAGATACTCAATAATCATCCACCAAAATTTGGGCTTCATTTAATCAGTGGATTGCGAGGAAATTGTAATAAATGAAATTAAAATAAACTCAAATATCTCACAATACAGAAACAAAATCAATAAAATTTTAATTTTAATAAATACTACATTAGATTATCTTTCCAACGAGCCCAAGAACGCCCCATTTGGTGGAGAACTCAATTTTCTGTGAATTTTGAAAGATTTGGAGTATTTAAAGCATTTTTATTTAGATTTGGGTCAAATCAGCTGACGGTGACGTGGCGGTGTGGCGTGATGCCATGTCACCCTCCCAGGCCGTGGGATGACCCGCGTTCAAACCCTGGAGGAAGCCGCGCGGTATACCCAAATCTGAGTCGTTTGATCTTTGATCGGACGGTCCAAATCTTCTCCAGTTCATTTTGAATAGAAATCTTTAAACGCTCATATCTTTCAAAATACTCAACAAAATTGCACGAAATTTGAACTGTAGCTAGAGAACAATATGATCTTGCAATGCCTGGAGTTTGGAGGCTCCATTCATTGTAAAATCGCTACAGTTTCAAATTAAAATTTAAAAGTAAAATAATCATAACTTACAATCCAACCGTCGGAGTTTTGCGATTTTTGGCTTGTTGGAAAGCTGCAGAAATCTTCTAAAACTTTACTGAAGACTCCAAAAGTTGGATCTTTCGGGATCGAAAGTTATATTGGAAAGTCCACTTTCTCTCTCTAGAATGCTCTCTTCTCACTAAAATAGTGATTTGAGGCTTGGAAACGGTTGGGAAAAGCTTGGGAAAGCCTTGGAATGTGCTGGAGTGTATGGGAGGAGCTCTTAGAAGATTGAGGGCTACTGGAGTTTGGAGCTTTTGATGATATGAGAGGGAATGATGAAGAAGCCACCTTTAGGTCAAGTTTTCACCCACTTTGCCTTTTGCTTTTGGATTGGATGGTTGAGATTTGATTTGGGGTAGTTTTGGTTGAGTGCCAAGTGTCCCGTATGCTACCCAAAGCTATGGAATAGGGCTGATATTTGAGTGTGACTTCTCTTGGTTCATGGGAAGAGGGACCACACCTTTTCCCCCATTTGGATGAACCAATGCTTGGCTTGGTTAATAGAACTTGTTTAAGGATCAATTAGGGAGGGAAAAAGCATATTCCCATCAAGCAAAAGAATATTTTGGCTTGGAGAAAGGGTTTTCTTTATGGGATAATGAGGTGGCCAAATCATGGTCTCATTTCAAGGTTTGTTTTTGACCCATTGACTTGTTGACTAGTCAATGGTGACTAGGATGTGCATGAGGGAGGTCAAGAGTGCTACAAGACACCATGCTAAGGAATTTAAATTCAAGGGTGTATAATTGACCAATTTTGATGGGTTGAATTGATTCAAAATCACTTGAATGGTTAAAATTGACAAGTGTGTAGGTTAAGGGTTGATTTGGTCAACCATGATTGACTTGGTCAACCTAGTCAAACCATGAGTCAAATTTGGTTCAAAAAAATTCAACGAGTGTTTTGAGATCAATGTAAGTGATCCTATATATTGGGTTGGTCATTTGGGTTGAGAATGGATGTTTAAATCCATTAAGGGCATTTTGGTCAATCATCATTGACTTGGTCAACCATGTCAAACCAAAGAGTAAGTTTGGGTTCAATGTGTTCCTAATGTCATTTAGGATCCATTGGAATAATATTTGGAAAAGATTTCAAAGGTTGATAAGTCAAATCAAGTTGAGTTTAGGCCAAAAGTTCAAAAATTTCCCTTTAAGGGCATTTTGGTTTCAAGTCAATTCTGGGTCAAATTGAATCTAAAAATATGTAGATCATTGCTTAACAAGTCAATATCAAGGTATTAGGAGGGATCAAAAGATTTGGAGGGGGCTCCAAAGTCAAATTCCACTAAGTGAAATGCCTAGTGGCATGGATTGTAAATATTCAAAGGTTTTGCAACATTTGGAGTTTGATTAAGTTTATGGGGTTAGAGTACTCCAAATGGGTTCAAATTTAGAGGGTTGACAGACACATCAATGTGAATTTGACAGACCCTGAATCAAATGCCAAAAGACTGGGTTTCAAGGTGATGGAAAAATCTCCTAGAAAGGGCTTTAGGACCTAAGTCTTTAGCCTATGAGTTCTGGGTTTGGATTGAGTTAAGATTTGGATTGAGCCTAAGGGTTAGTAACTAGGAAGATCCTAGGATCTAGGACTCAGGGAGGAGTTAAGAGTGACCTCATACAAAAATGAGGTCAACAGTCAATCAGTCTCCAACCAACGGTTTAACCGGTTTTTACTTGTCTTTCACATTATAGTAGTATTACAGTAATATAACAGTAATTTTAATCATACATGTAACCACATTCATTTTCATCTCATCAATACATATCATATCCAAAGAAATTAGACATGTATAAAAATATTGTTAGAATGTATAATGGCAGACAACAAAAAATTTGACAATCAAATTGCACAGTTACAGAAAATTACTAAATTACCAAATATCGTGTAAAACATCATTTCAAAACTTTAATGGTATTGAAGGGCTATTTTTCGACATCCAGATAATTTTTTATTCGATAAAAACACTTCAAAATTCTAAATACCCAATAAAAAATTTTCAGAAAATATTCAAATCGTGCAAAATTATCATCTCTACAACATACCAAAAGTTATATGATAAAAGTTTTGTCAATACAAATATATGCACGTTTTTTGGTAACGAAACCCAAATATGAGCAGAAAAATATCAAAATATGAAATCTTCAAAATCAGAAATAGGGTTTGGCATCCTTAGTGCGATACAAACAATTTCTTCCAACTGCATCGACGAACAAAAATCGCTATGCAGCCTTCAAAACCAAGCTTTTCTTCATCTTTCCTTCTCTTTCTCTCTCCAGCTTTTTCTCTCTCTTCAAAACGATCAAATAGTCTTTATATAAAAAAATATATTTACATTCCTACAGACGATATTTACGTTCCTACAGACGATATTTACATTCATACCGGGACGATCTGCTATGTACACAGATCGTATGGACGATAGTTAATTTTTGTCCCTAGTCGATGGGTGTGGACATCTGAAAAGAGCACCGCCCGAACGGGTCGATTGGAATGGCAGATTGGATCGTGCATACGACTAACCATTGAGGATAGGAGCTGTCGCCAACACACCCCGATGGGTAATAATATATACGACCTAGTCACGGGTTTCCCCCATCCGATACAAAGGCTCGAATGGGGTTTAGTAGATATGGGGCCAAGTTTCCCACAGGCGTAAGCCCCCGTGGTTAATTACATCCCAGGCCGAAGCCCGAGAAAACTCTCAATTAAGGATCATACATTATCCTCTCCTAAAGTGAGATTGGCACAATGGTATAGACTAAGAAGTCCTACTCAAAGGAAAGAAATGTCCGAAAGGGTTGAATCAACATGCATGATTCATACCAGCATTCGGAGGCTCTATGGTACTAAAGAGAAATTGGGAAAAGAAAATAAAGCACTCAATCACATGCGTGAGAGAAAAGATGGAGGTGACGTCATCTTGTGACGCAGATAAGTAGGATTTATAGTCCTTGAAAAGAAAGGACCTACCTACTATTTAAGGCATACTACGAGACCGAATGTAATAGCCTTGAACCCTGAATCTAGATTGGGCTTAGTGTTCTACGAGCACTAAGACCCGTGTCCTAGCTAATGCAGTGCAAAACCTAGACTTATCCCGACCTGGATTGGGGAGCCAGCTAACCACCTAATCGCTTTAAAACCATACTATCCAGTCAATTATGAAAGATGGGTGGGATGTACAGTTATTAGAAATAGAACCGACATCTAGAGAGTTTCATAATTGGTCCCGAACTTATGTTGGGTAAATGCTCTTAACTAGTGCAATTAAATTTTAATTAAATTGATTTCTAATGCAATGCATGCTAGTTGAAATGTCAGCTCATGAATGCTTTGGATTTTAAAAATAGGCTTAATATAAAATAATTTTTAGAAAAGACTGGGTCTCCCTAGGTCCGGCACTTCATCCTCATAGACCAGATTATCCGGACTCTACCCGCAGGCAGGAAGATGTCTTATAGCAAGGAGAGAAGAATGCAATAATATGCATGCGACCCCGGACAATTCCGGCAGTTCCCTAGGTTCGTTAAGTTTCTATGTTACTTAAAGCCTTAAAATATTAGAAAATTAGTTATGAGTATAAAAATTTTATAATCCTTAAAGAGCCCAACGATAATCCAGGCGAAAACAAAATCGGCATGCAAGAAAAAAACCTAAGAAAATTAGGCAATTTCTACTGCGCAATCAGGTAAACACATCAATATAAATCCAAAATTAATCAACTAAATGGCCATAGGCAAATTGCCCTTATTATAACCCAGATATGCAGAAAGTAAAGTGGCCGGGCACCACTGCCAACAACCCGGTTTTCTAAGCCTATGACAGACGCAAATGACTTTGAGTGGGATAATGGTCTTCAGTCTTCTTTGGATCACTCCTCCTTGGACTCCTTGGAACTCTCCTCCTTGGACTCCTTAGCAATCTCCTTGGATCTTTCCTCCTTGGACTCCTTGGATTCGTCGTGGCTTGAATATCCAAACGAAGAGACAATTCTCCCTTGGTAGGGGGCATTGCCTTTTCTCTTTGGATATCTAAAGTCTTCCCACTCGATCTCCCAAATGGAAGAAGACACTCCCCTATGAGGATGCCTTCTTCTTTTGGGATTCAAGTGGGATAAGAATATCCACACTCAAAGATCATTTTCACAACTCTTCACAATTTATTACAAATTTTACATCAAATATAAAGCAGAAAAAATTCTAAAAGATCTGCATGATTATCCTAATAAAAATCCCAAGCAATTATATATGAAAATAAAAATGCTCAAACCATTGACCCTATGCCAAGCAATGCTCTTAATTATGAGGGCTAAGCAGTTCCACCTGTGCAATTATAATTATTAATTTAGCCCTCATTTATTTAGGGGGGCTGAGCAAGCACCTGCATAAGATAACATTAAAAAATATAATGGTGCCCCCCTTTTATTAGCTTGAGCATGACCACCTGCACGGAAGAACAGTATATATATATGGTGCTCCTAACCTAGGGGTAAATCTAGCGCTCACATCCAGAGTACAGAAAAAAGTAAGCAAACACACCAATCATTTTTCAAACAACATTCAGTGAAAACCACGGAAAGCTCTGGCACACAGCAGAAAAGTAAAACCCAGCAGCCTAACCTAACTCTAGAAGTGGTGCCCTAGCAAACAATTCTATGTGTGTGTAAGGCTGGTGGGGTTCGGATAGGTCCTAAGCAAGGTAGTTAGTTAAAATTGTCTAAAGTTCAGGTCTGTTGTAGGCTAGAAAAGGGAATTTTTGTTGAAATTCAAATATTAGTGAATTAGAGTGTATTTTAATTATTTCAGTTTGTTAATCAGTTTTAAGAGCTTAGAATACTGATATTTAAAGTTTAAGTGATATAAGCTAATTTTGGAAAGTTCCGGGTCCCAAATGAATTGTGGTTGACCAAAAAGTTGACTTTTTAATCTAGGCCAATTTCTGGAAACCTAAGATTTTTAATAGATACTAGACCCTAATTGGAGTCTAATGCAAGTGAGTTTACCTAATTTGGAATTTTTTACAATTAGTTATGAGTTTTCTAAGATTGGGTAATTAAGGGAATTTTCTAAATTTCCTAATAAAGGGCCGTTTTTACTGTTTTGCTCCAAACAAGCTCCAAACTGATTGGAATAACCCCAAAGGTCAGGAATAACCAGAGAAAGGGTTCTCAAGTGTTTGGAGAAGATTTGGGGTTTTTAATAGTTTTAAATGATTTATTAGGGGCAAAACAGTAATTTTCATCTATGGTCAAATTAAGGGTCAACCTAAAGTCAAACTAAGGAGTCCTATTTACCTAAGGTCAAGGATCCGATTCTGGTCAGTTCAAGGTATTATGGGTAATTTTCTGACCTAAAATTTATTTATTGTAATTTTCGGAAGGTCTCGTGGTCTTATTTAGCAAGTTAATTAGGGTTGGTTAATTAAGGGGTCTAAGGACTCCTAAAAATTCCTAGAAAATTCTGGGAGATTTATGATGTCACTAAGTTTAAGTGTTGAAGTTTTCATGTCGATCCGGGATCTATCCTAGCTCCTAGAAAACTTCTAAGTTCGCTAGATGAGTCCTTAATTATTGTCCTTAGGGTGTTACTACGTTATATGGGTTTAAAGTGATGTTTTATCTAACCCTCAAGGTAATAAATGCATGGGAGTACAAAAATGAAATAAACACACCATGTCCTTAGATCTAGGAGAACCTAAACTAAGTGCTCGTGCTGCGACCTATACGAAAAATAAAAGGGAAGACACCTAATGAAGGGATTAGTAAATGATTGGAACTCAATCATCCACTAATCCTCTCCCCCATGTTTGCTCTTCATACCTAGAATTCATGCCTAAAATTTCATGAAATAGTAGGTCTCCCAAAAATTAGAGGATTTAATTATAGGTAGTTTTAAAATAGTTTAAAAGTGCTTATAAATATAAATATATTTTTAGAAAATAAAGTAATTAAAAATAAGTCAATTCATAATACATATAAAGTATAGGGAGACCCACTGACCATCCAATCGAGGTCTCAAAACGATTTGAAAATAGTTTGTATCTTGAAAATAATTGTTATTATCAATATTCAATATAAAAAAAAAACCCAAATAATCAAACTCAAACAGTGATATGCCAAAACAGCCAAAATCAGTGACTGGAAACAGTTTCAAAATAAAATACATATTTTTCTGAAAAGATCGAGGGGTTGTACGCAAAAATCCGATTTAAAACGACGAAGATATGATTTTCCGAAGTTTAAACATAATAAAAGAATATTTTAAAATAGTGTCACTTTATTGTTTTTGGAATAACAGAAATTACAGACATAATTTTTATCTAAAAATAGTCTTAATCTGTGCAGAATTCAAAATACACCCAAAACAAGGTGCTGTGCATCAAAATCCGACTTAAAACTAGAAAGTTACGCAATTTCAAAGTTTAAAGACAATAATTAAATTGTTTTAAAATAGTGCAATTGGCTGTTTTCAAAATAACTGCAGGCAGATCAAAAGTTTTTGAGCAATACTAACTTTAAAGTATGCAGAATTCAAATACGTTCAGATCAAGGTGCTGTGCGTCGGCAGCGGATTAAAAACGAGAAAGATACCATTTTCTGAAGTTTAAATATAATAAATGGATTTTGAAATAATCAAAAATAAATAATATTTAAATATATATATATTTAAATATTAATTGCTAATATTTAAATATATATATATATATATATATATATATATATATATATATATATATATATATATATATATATATATATATATATATATATATATATATATATATATATATATATATATATATATATTAAAATATCATAAAAATAATTTTTTGATAGTTCTGAAAATTTAAAGTAATTTAAACATATACATATATAATAACAATAATATTTTAATTGCTAATACTATTTTTGATACTTAAAATAATCAAAATAATTAAACTAATATTTAATTATTAAAAATACATTTTTTTTAATATAATAATAATGATAATAATAAAAGACAAAATAGTAAACCTACCATCTAAAATAATAATAAGTGTAATAAATAATTATTAAAATAATAATATAATTATATTAATATAATTACTTAAATAATATATATATATATATAAGGTTTTACTGTTTTTTTAAAATAAATAAAAATATATAGGTCATTTTTATAAAAAAAATTTATCATGTAGAGGACGACGATACAAATCCAACGAGCTATTGTGCGCAAAAATCGGACAAAAAATGAATTTTTGGTGATTTTTTGAATGAAAATACACTTAAAATCTATTTAAAATAAATCTAAAATCAGAATTTCGGCCGGGTGACACGTGGAGGCCCGGGATTGAATCTCGGGACCGCAGCCAATCATTGGCGGCGGCGCAATGATTGTGCCGCCAATTAATGATTGCGGCATCATAGCCGCAATCACGCGGCCACTAAGCCACGTCAGACACGGGGTTCGGTCCGTCCGATCGTCCGTGGTCTCAATCCAACGATCTGGATCGAGTCGGACGGTGATCCGGTCCTTCCCGCATACACGCCTGGTCGGACCGAACGTGGAAAATCCTGATATGGACCGTCGATCGCAAGATCGACGGTCTGGATCTAAGCTGGCTGGTGACCGTCGTGAACCACAACCCTAAGCCTATTATCGTCTCGTTCTCTCCAAATACTTGACGAAAAGCCATGAAATTTTAAACACACGTATTAGGGATAAAGAGCATTCATGGGGGATATTTTATTTGGATTAATATGCACTAATCATGATGCTAATTAACCCTAAGTGTTTCTAACTAGGGTTTGCGATATACCTCAATCCACATGGTGGATTCAGGCGATCTTGGACTCGTTGGACTCGTGGAACTTGCAGGAACAATCTTCCTCCTGGGCTCAAACTCCGAAGCGGTCTCGATCGACGGGAAATCGCCTTGGAACGATTTCTCGTTCGGGTTCGCCAGAGTTCTTGCCGGCGGCGGCCTTGACCGGTCGGGATCAACGTGGGGAAGGGAGAGGAAACCTAGGGGAGCTCTCACACCAAATATCTCGGGCTGAGAGCATCTAGGTCGGGAGCAAAAGCAAAAAGTCCTAAATTAGACTAAAATTCTCCTATTTAAACCTCTTAGCCCTATTATTGACGGCTTAGATTTAATCAGAGGGTCATTAGGAGGGGAACCAGGCTTAGGAGGCCATGGTTTGAATTTCAAATCCATTAGAAATCAATTAGGGCATTAAATGGGCTTTTAATTCCATTCAAATAGGTGTTTATGACCTATTTAAGACTCGGTTTGACCAAGTCAACACTTGACCTGGTCAAATCAGTCAAGTAAGTCGATGGGGATGAGGTATCAAGCCATGGAGCCAAGAAATGGATTTAGAATTGACTTTAGGCTTAAAGGGTCCAAACTGGTCAACCCTATTTGACTCGGTCAACTGGGTTGACTCAGGGTCCAAGCCCGGGCTCAACAGACTCGACTTGACTCACTGAACCCATTAGAGAGGGTCATGGGGTCTGGCTTGGTCAATTTGACCAAGTCAACCTCTTTGACCAGGAGTCTGGGCAAAATCGAGGTCAACAATGGGCTATGTCAAAAGTTTTTGTTCAGTTTGTACAGACGAACTCAGTTCGTACTAACGGTTCGTATAGACAAACATGCACTTGTTCGATTTGTACAGACAGTTCGTACAGAATAACTGCACATAAAAATCTTGAAATTCAAGGGTTCTCACACCAACATTTTCATAATTTCTTTTTATTTGGACCTAAGGTCAACGGTGTAGGGCCTTCAAATTTAAATCATCCCATCAAGATCTAAGATCGACTGCATGGGGTCTTTGAATTGTAAAATCATCCGCCCATATCTAAGATCGATGGCGCGGGTCTTCAAAAATGTAAAACAATCTCGGTTAGACTTAAAGTCGACGGCATGAGGTCTTCGACACTTGTTTGAAATTTGATATTCTCTTCTTTTATATTTTATATAAATATATTTTAAAATATAATAATATATTAATTTTTAATTATATTTATAAATAACAATTATAGAATATATATTATAATATAATATATAATAATTATATTATTATATATTATATATAATATAAGAGAGAGGGAGAGAGGAGCACAAGTCGGGCTAGCAACCCGTAGGGTCGGAGGAGCACAGTCGGACAACCACTAAGGAGCCGAAGGAGCAACCCGTGCAATCTCTACTCCTATGAAGGAGAAGTCGGACAGCATCAAGGAGCCAAGGAAGTCACGCGTGCGATCTCTACCTTTCTTGCGAAGCAACGTTGAGCAGGAATTCAGGAGCCGTAGAAGTAAAGTCGGGAGACAATAAAGGGGCGGAAGGAGCGGTGAGTGCAATCTCTTTGCCTCCTGCGAAGCAAGAGACCGAACAACAATGATGAAGAGAGAAGATGAAGGGCAAAACATAAATGCTTCTGTGGAGCAACAAAGTTGAATCTCAACGACGGAGTCAAAGGAGAGGGATTTTGAATGTCTTCCCGTAAGCATTGCATATTCTCCTTTTTATTACTCAAAATCATCGGATGGAAGTTACTATACGAAGCAAAGCGTCATTTAGAGAGATCACGCAGAGTGGGGTCGTCTTGGAGGTATGTCGGTTATTTCAATTAGTTTTTTTTTTTAAATCCATTTTTTTTATAGTCAACAAATTACCTCCTAACAAATATGTTGTGTGAATTTCACACAATGAATTCGTTGTAATATCTTTGGATATTTAGCATTTTGTTCTTTGGTACTCTTTTTTCTTTCAATCATTTAGATTGGTTAAAGTAGCTCAATCCTTAGTTTTGCGAGCAGAAAAGGTTTTAAAGGTTTAGTCCTTAAGCTTGTTGAATCTAATGGGTTTTAGCTCAACCCTTAGGTTTTTTAGCATAAAAGATTTTGAAGTTTAGCCCTTAGGCATATTGAACTTTATGGATTCAGCTCGACCCGTAGGTTTATGAACATAAAAGATTTATAAAAGTTTGGCCCTTAAGCTTATCGAACCAATTGTTTATAGCTCGACCCTTAGGTGTAGGAGCATAGTAAATTTCAAAGGTTCGGTCGATAGGCTTATTGAACCAATGGATTTTAGCTTGACCCATAGGTTTATGAGCATAAAAGATTTCAAAGGTTCGATCCGTAGGCTTATTGAACTTTGAGGGTTGAGCTCAACCCTTAGGTTTATTAACATAAGAGATTTCAAAGGTTCTACCCTTAGGCTTATAGAACCAATAGGTTTAACTCAACCCTTAGGCTTATGAGCATATGAGATTTAGAAAGTTCAGCCATATGCTTGTTAAACTTTGCGAATTTAGCTCGACCCTTAGGTTTATGATCATAGAAGATTTCAAAATTCAACCCTTCTAGACTTGAACACCTATATCTAATTAGCATTATGTATACCACATTTTAGAATGCAAGATCACCTCCCCATGGATGCTCTTCATGCATAGAAGCTACGGTAAAAATTTCATTTAATTTGGTTGAGCCAATCATGAGAATGAAGCGATTATTATTTTAGGGTTTCAGATCAAGACGTGCATGGGTAGGACGAGTCTCGGACTATTGATCCCGCGATCAACGGTCTAGCTCCCATCATACCTTCCTCCAGATCTGACACATGGTATGATCTCCCATTGGATTGGTCATTCGGCTAGATTATAGTCATTCGTTCAAAAAGGCGGAGGATTCCACGACACCCACACATACTGACTTGATTAAGAGAAAAGTGCATGGGTCCCGCCATTTCTGTAATCATATGACAATGATTGATGGTGGTGCCAATTATTGCCAATGATTGGTTGCCTCCACCATGGCTTGGAGCATCCAACCAGGCCCCGCCATGTGGATATCCCACTGCCAGAGTTTAAAAACATTTTTTAAATTATTTTAATATCTTTTAAATGCAATTTCTTTTAAAATATTATGAATAATTAATAATAAAATTAGTTTTAAATATTAATTATATTTAAAATTATTTTAGTATCTAAATATTTAGTATTTTAAATAAAACATTAATTATAAATTACAAAAATATTTTATAAAAATTATAATTTTATTTTAAAACATATTTATTATTTCAGATTAACATGTAAAATATTTTAATTTAAAATTTAGTTTAATATTTAATAATTTTAAATAATTACTATTCATTATTATATAATTAATAATTAAGTAACTTATATTATTAATAATTTTTAAATAAAAATATATAATAATATTTTATTTTCTTTAAAATAAAAAAATTATTTTTTATTATTTAATTTTAAAATGTTGTTTAATATTAATATTTTAAGTATTTTGTAATTAGTAATTAGTTAAAAACTTAAATAATAGTTAATAAATTTAAAATTCAATTGTTATCTAAAATTTATAAAAATATTATTTTTATTAAATTATTTTTTAAAATTTAGTGACTTTCACATTTAATCCTCCTTGGGTGACCAGTGGATCTCTCATATATTTATGTATTTATATGCATTAAATTATATATATATATATATATACATATATATATATATATATATATATATATATATATATATATTTTAAATCCCCTAATTTTGGGAGATCCACTTTATAAAATTTTAAACATAGGCTATGGATGTGAGTACCATTCATGGGGGAATGACTAGTGGGTGATTTAGTTCCAATTATTTACTAATCACATCGTTAATTATGTTTATTTATTGTTTAGTTATATTTTGAATGTGTTGGATGCACCAGCACCTACTTCAGACTCTCTTAGATCTAAAGACATTTCCCTTTATTTTACTCGAAGGGTTAGTCCTAAACTTGATTTAAACCCACCCAATATAGTGACACCCTAAGGATAATAATTATGGATCATTTTAGCAAACTTAGAAAAATTTTTGGAGCTAAGGTAGAGCCCCGATTGACATGAAACTTTAAAAACCTAAACTTAGTGACATCCTAAACTCCCTGGAATTTTATAGGAATTTATAGGAGCCTTTAAACCTTCTTAATTAACAAACCATAATTCAACCTTTAATTAGGCGCCGACAACTTTGAAAAATCTTAATAATTCTTAATAAAACCCAAACATTGTCCATAATACCTCTACCCTTTAGAATTCAATCCTCAATCTGAGAAAATTAAAACCCCCTTAAGTGGATTTCAAATTTAACCTTAATTTAATTTTGATTAAAATATCATTTTTTAATTAAATTAAATAATTAAAATTTTCAAATTTTCTCCAAACACTTGAGAACATCTCTTTAGATTGTTTTTGACATTTGTGGGTGATTCCAAGAGATTTGGATCTGATTTGGATCAAACCACCTAAAACACCCTTAATTAAACAATTCTAATAATCCATTAAATACTCAAATTTTGAAAAATTATAACTAATTCTAAAAAAATCTAAATTGAGAAAACTAAAAGACATTAAACTCAAATTAAAATATATTATTTTTTAAAAATATTAACATTTCATAAACCAACTTAAATTAAAAAGTCAATTATCCGGTCAACCATAGTTTATTAACTAGTGTCTGAAACTTCTAAAATTCATAACTTTGCGTAGAAAACTCCAAATCAAGCAAACTCAAAGTCTAATTACTGCTTGTTAGGTCTAAATTTTAATTAAAATACTAAAACCCCTAAAACTAGCCTATTTCTAAAGTGACATTTTGGACCCTCCTTAACCTAGCGAATAGGTTAATCATGTACCTTCTAAAACCCGCTAATACCACTTAAACTTCAAAGAGCATTATCCTTAGTCCTAAAACTAACCCACCAACTTAATTAACTAAAATGGACCATAAAACATTAACATTTAAACCTCAACTAAATTTCCCCTTTCGACCTTCAATAAATCGGGTAGCAAACAACTTCAAATAATTACCTGATATAGGACATATCCAATGTCACACAACCTACTGCACACACAGAATTATTTTCTAGGGCATCACTTCTAGCTCTAGGTTTGGCCGGTTATTTTTTTCCCTATTTATATGTTATATTTATCTTGTATGTGGCACGTGTGCTCTTTGACTTGATTTACTATGATTTTTATGATGTTTATTTTATTACTGTACTTTCTTTATTTATGATGTGATGTAGACAATAGGTTACCCATAGGTTAGAGGCGCTTTTGATACTGATGATATCTTTCTGCAGGTGGCCATGCTCATGTAGAGCTAAAATAAAGGGGGACTAAAATGATAAATAATGAATGCTTATATAATTGCTTGGTACAGGTGCTTTAGATGCTTAACCAAAAAAAAAAAAAAAACAAAGAGCATGACCAAGTGTGATTGGCAATATGTGTTTTATTTGTTTAATATATTAACTGCTTGGGATATTTTATTTCAACTGCTTAGGATAGCCCTATAGGAGAGTCTAGATTTTCTTTTTAAATGATGTAATTTGCTATAAAGTATTTAGTTATGTAATTCTTCAAAATTGAGGCATTTCAACCCTCGATACCCAAAAGGAAAAGAAAGGCCATTCACAGTGAGTTTCTTTTTTATTTGGGTACCCTTCTAAATGACAAATCCTACGAAGTCCGGAGGAAGACGATCCGAATGAGACATTCCATACAAAGATTGGAAGACGAATAATTAAAGATGAAATGCCTTTTTTTTAAGACTTGCGTCATTCAATATGATTAAAATCCAGGTTGTTGTCTGTGGGGCCTAACCGCCATTACTTTTCTTCAGACCCTCGGTTGTACTTATATGACACTTGCTATGAACTTTTTTTTATATTTTGTTTCTTCTGACTTTTTTTTGTTACTTTACCTTATTTTACGACATGCAATCACTATTAAATGGATAATGGATTATAGTTAACTGTAATGATTTACTCTTATTAGCCATATTCTACTTTGATTATCATTCCCTACAGTTAATTAAAAGTAGTGATATTTAATTATTGTTAATCATAATTGATTTTCATTAATCAAATACTATTAATTGTAAGCAATTATAAATATTTATAATTATATGCCCCTAATTATAATTAATTGTACTCAAAATCATTAGTCGCAATTAATGAAGTGTTGATCATAGTTAGTTATGCTAAATTGTAATAATGGCTTATTGCACTCAATAATTCTTAATGATGATTAATTATCATTAACTATGATCAATTATAATTAATTATAATTGATATCCATTAATCAATTATATTTAATTATAATTAATCATAATTAATTATACTTAAAATATCATTAAGTATATTTAATTATAATTAGATAAAATAATGCTAATTACAATTAACGATAGTTGGTTTGAGACTGATCATCCCTTTAATCTCTGCTGCAAGCTTTTATATTTTTCACAAGTCTTACCTTATTGTGTGCATTCAAAGTCATCAAAGCAGATCAAAGCAAAAGGTGATAACTTTTTCTCTTTATCTTAATTTGTTTAATCAATTGTGATGATTAGTTTAAGTAGCCTATTATGACTAATTTATAAATAGTTATAAGTTAAATACAACTAATTGTAATTAGTTCCAAAATGAATTTATAATTAATTATAAATTAAATATAAGTAATTATAATTAGTTTATAATTAATTAAGTTTTAGGCTATAAATTAATTTATAAATAATTATAAATTAAGTATAAGTAATTACAATTAGCTCAGAATTAATTTATAATTAATTATAAATTAATTTATAATTAAATATATTAAGATATAAATTAAATGTAATTAGTTTATAATTAATTATAAATTAAATTTAATTGATTTATAAATAATTTCAAATTAAATATAATTAATTCTAGATTAAATAAAATTAGTTATAAGTTAAATCCAATTGATTTATAATTAAGTTTGAATTAATATAACTAGTTATGATTTAAATATAACTAATTATAATTAATTTATAATTAATTATAAATTAAATTCAATTAATTTATGATTAATTTTAAATTAGATGTAGTTAGTTATAAATTAAATATAATTAATTGTACATAGTTTATAATTAATTATAAATTAAATCCTCTTTATTTATATTTAATTGTAAATTAAATATAATTTGTTATAGATTAAATATAACTAATTATTGTTAATTTAAAATTAATTATAAATTTATTGTGCATACCTCTACCATTATGTACCCGACCTCGCCGACGTTAACACCTCGCCGATTGCTAAGATATAATCTCTCAAACTTGAAGACCAATTATCAGTGTGCGTGATGTGCCCGTTAACCACTTCTACATTCTTTTCTTATTTTGGTAGGAGGAATCCTGATGCGACTCCTGTGACGAGACAGGTAGGCACTCTCGAACTAAAAAATCATATCTTCGATGTGCATGACGTACAGGTCAACCACCTATACATATTTTTTTTTAGCATGATAGGAAGAAATGTGGTGTGACACATGCGAAGAGATAGGTAGGCCATATACACACTTTCTTAACATGGCGGGGGCAACTTTAAGTACCCATATGCACCTCAGTGCATGCATGGAAATCATTGTACATTTTTCAAGCAGGTGCCTCTGGAGACTCATACATGCTTTTCTCAATGTGGTGGGATTGAAGACCACAACCACAGAGTCTATGGACACCTACCATACAGTTCTCTAAATTTCCCCCAAACGGGGATATGTTGGGATGCTACTGAAATTCAGAGTGAAATACACAGAGACTGAATAGCAAGGGATTTGTACCGTACAACAGACAATAGGTATCCCATACATGCTTTCTTAGTGTCGTGGAATTAAAAATCATGGCTACGATGTTTATGGATACATATCATACACGCTTTTCTTAGCGTGTTTGGAAGTCCCAAACTCCTTAAATTTTCCCCAAATGAGGGATATTCCAGGATGCTACCGAAATTCAGACTGAAGTACATAGAACTTGAACAGTAACAAGACTTCACTTTAGCAGCAATACAGAGGACCCGAATCTAAACAAATGTGTAGATGAGCTATATTTGAACAGGAATTCACAGAACTTGAATCAACGGAAGGGAACTGAACCTAAACTGAACACATAGAGGACTTGAAATGAAAAGCAGGGAACATAATCATAAATACTAAAATGCACAATAATAATCAAAATATAAATGATAAATGATAATTTTGATTATTCAAATAAATACCAAATCGTAAGGTGGATATAAATCGAGTGCCACGGTTCTCCTACAAGTACATCCATAAGATTGTAGTGAACATTCCCTAGAAGTAGTGATAGTTGATATGATACTTATGGATAACAATAGTGGGTATATCGTGAGTACGAGAATTGTGGACATAAGTACACACGACACCTTCAAAAGAAATTGTTGGAGATGTGTGCATGTAATCAACAACATGCATTAGTTGGTGTCAATATGCAACTAAGATTGAGATGCTGCATATGAGGCATAAGAAGCTGATAAAGCTACATCAAATAGAGAGCTTTATATTCCTTATCAAAAACCTTATGATAGAAAGACTTGAGCGTGTGGAAAAGAAAGTTCCAACAATGACAATTAGAAGACATACCCTTGTTTGTTTTTTATTCATCCAAGGCAAATCATAGACCATAACAACCAGATATTTTGAAAAGCCAGGAACAAAGAAGAGATGAATGTCATACCCCAAAAACAACAACAATTCTATTATGCATTCACTTTTAAGAATTAAGACACCTCGGAGGATAGTACTTTCAGGTAGACTATTCCAAAATCATGTATAGGAAGTCTCCAATATTCTCAAACTAGTACGACCTAAATTCATGAAGGAGAAATCCTCCTAGAATGTCATGAAGCATATCCTTATCAGTGTAGACATACTAACTGATAAGTGGCCAACTAAGGGTTGCAAGCTTGTGACAAATTAGAGACAAAGCAGTATAACAATGCACTGACCAAGTTTTTATTCCTACTAGCTTGTAATACATCATCTATCGCAAAATGACTTTATGTCGTTTAGATGTGTTTACCCAATCCAAACAAAATTCGATTAATTCATGAATATAACACTTCCCGGTGAATAAGAAAAGGGAGCCTACATCAGAATGATGAAGTGCCTAAAGATAATCAGATAAAATGTTATGATTCACCTATAAGTAAAAGCATGGGATTGGTAGTAAAGAACCATGGCCTGCTGAAGCACGATGCCACACGATCAGATTTGTAACATTTGTGCACATAGACAAAAGGCATCAATAAAGCCCGAAATAAAACTTTGCGCTTTTAACAACGATAGTCACCAATATAGCTGGACACCCCTCTACACAACATGCAAACATTTTAAGAATGTCCCCTCATATATGCATTGCACTTGCATGATAATATGTTGCATATGCATGCAACATAATTTACATAATGCATTATATGGGTATGTCATATGACATCACTGTTACATGTTAAAGGAACCTCCCACATAAGCAGAGGGTATCATTTTAATATATCATTTGACACTATGACTGTCCTTTAAAATCATCCTCCGACATAAGCAGGGGTTTTCACTCTAGAGTGTCATTTAACACCAGATTTGTATTTCAAAAATCATATCATGCATACATATGAATGCATAATGTGAAATTCATCCAACTACATATATCCATGTAGGCCCTAGCAAGCGTGTTGTAGGTACATATGAGACGTCTGAGAATGTCGCGCATATTAAGAAATAAAATTGGATTCGAAATCGATCCTCTTTCAACAAAAAGACAGAGACAAGGTTCAATCAATAAAACAAAATATTTATAAACCACTCGATGATGGCCGTATTGATAGAAAATTTCAACTGGAGGAGATCACAAGCACTTAAAATGCCACCCAAAATCTAATGAAAAACTCCAAAATCCTAAAAATTTAGATATTTAAAATTAAATTTAAATCATCAAATACTTAAAGCAAGCACTCATTCACCCTCCACAACAGTTTTCCATGGTGGACAATTTAAAAATTACTCTAGCTCACAAAGAGCTAATGTCTAGCCAAGAATATCAATATGATTCATTCTCAATATGTCTAATGCCAGTAAGGACGTGACACATATTCTCTAATTGGTGGTTTCACCATCAAATGGCACCACACATACGTTTTTGCAACTAAATGGCACCATAGGTAAACGGTTATGACCGGGACCCTTTGAACTGGGTGGTTTATCGTTAAATGACAGCAATATATTACGATTATGGTCAGCGCCTGCATGCTCCCCAATAATGTAAATTATTGAGTAATGAATCAATATGATATAATTGATGGGGCATAAATTTCTATGCTAGATAAGGTGGATTCAAATTTATCTCCTTAGACAAATATCCACCCTATGTCTACAAGGTACCCTTGGACGACGCAACCCATGGCTGCTGATAAAGATCCTTCTGTTAGGTTGCGTCGACTACCTTCTATGACTAAGTAGACCAGGGATCACGAATGGCCCTGGATGACAGAACCATCATATCTTTATTGGGCTCATCATCACTTCACCACCATTCTCTTTAACTACAAGATGTGAAAATTTTCAAATTTTAAATATCAAGCTTTCGAACATCCAAACTAAAGCCCACACCTTTAATATATGTCATATATCATGTATATATAGATACAATGTATTCACTTGACGACT
Organism: Dendrobium nobile; assembly: GCA_022539455.1. Taxonomy (NCBI): domain Eukaryota; kingdom Viridiplantae; phylum Streptophyta; class Magnoliopsida; order Asparagales; family Orchidaceae; genus Dendrobium; species Dendrobium nobile. The sequence continues at coordinate 73,948,684 of CM039733.1, forward strand.
ATCCTTAATTGAAAGTTCTCTCTCGTGATAGGGATGTGTAATTAACTATAGGGGCTTGCGCCTATAGGAAACAAGAACTCATATAATAAAGTCTTCGTAAAATGATGGTGAAATCTCGGGGTACTGTCTTATCTACAATCCCAATCCGCCTTCCTAAAACTTTCCCCGAAACTTAATTCATTCAAACTCCCCTCGAAAGCCTCTAAAAGCATAAATAAAAAAAGCGAGGGTGAAGGGGAGACTGGTGCACAAATTTTTGGAGCCCACAACATTCTTCAATAAAATGACACCGCAGGAGAAAAAAATAATCATTTTTGAGGTTACATGATCTATTGTGCTCTTAAATAAATCCAAAATATTATAGGAGGATGCCATCCTTACTGCTTCCAATTAAAATCAATCACATGCTCTCTAGAATGCTTATGTTTCAATCTCCTATTGAAAAAAAAATGTTGCAATCATATTCTCAAACTAAACTTTTGTTTTGCGGTTTATAGAAATGTTTTTGAATATTTTGTATTTATCCATATTCAGTCCCACAAGCATGGAAATTTGATTATAGTTCTATTTAAGGCCTTTTTTTTGGCATTCTTCAAATCAAAGCAAATACACAATGTCCATCCCATAAACCAAAAATACTACAGTTGCATATATTCTATATTCTTTGAGAATCAACTTTTATGTGCCACAACTATGATTTAGGCAGAAAAACAAAATTGAAATGAATTCCTTTGATACATTGGGGACATTATAATTGTTTCCTCCTGGAATGTTTGCGATGGTAGAGAGTGATATAGTTTAGCGTCTTAGCATTGTACGAAGATCCAACACACAAACAAATAATAGAGTATAATTAGAGAGTTTGTTAGGGACACCATAAATTTTACGTGGAAACCCCTAAAAAGGAGAAAAATCACGAGGCATGGCCCAGTTTGAATTAATCCACTAATATTTGCAACTGATTATAAATGAGGCCCTTCCTTAGACGGAAGGTCTTGGCTCGATGTAGCAAATATATATTATACAGAGTGCATTATATGCTTGGAGTTAGAAGAATCAGTATTGATATGTTTGTTTGGGCGATATGACCATAATCAGTGAGAGATGTAGGTCAGAAGGATAGTAGTCTATTAACAGTGGTTAGAAAAACTATAATTGGATGATGGTGTTCGGAAGGACTATAGTAGGGCGACGGAGGTCAAAAAGATCGTAGTCAAGCGACGATGGTTAGAAGAACCATAATCGGTGGGTGATGGAGGTCAGGAGGATCTTAGTTGTCGGACAATAAGGGTTAGAAAGACCATAGTTAGTGATGAAGGTTGGAAGAATAGTAATTGGGAGATGGTAGTTGAAAGGACCGTAGTCGATTGGCAACGGTGGTCGGAAGGACCATAGTTGACAATGTTGGTTGGAAGAACCATAATTGGTGGGTGACGGAGGTCAGAATAACTGCAGTTAGCGGGAGATGGAGGTCATAAAAGATTATAGTTCGAGGACATGAGGAAGTCCAGCGGTGGTCGGTAAGAACTTCGACGGTGGTCGGTGGACTTGCAGAAATCTGGCGATGGTCAAGAAGAACTCCAGTGGTGGTCTGCGGATATGCATAATGTTAAGATAGTTGCTACTTAGTTTTACATGTTTGATATTTTTACAACTTGTATATTTTTGATGATTCCAAATATTATTGATTTGATTTTTATTTCTCCTAACATATTTTGGAAGAATTGTTTTGCTCTTGTGTGTACTAATATTTCAGGGAAATCATACTCCGGATTTTTGAAGACATCAAATCAAGATCAGTTTAGAGTTTATTGTAATTGAAGTATATATTTTCTATTTTATTGAGTCTGAGGGAGTGTGACTGTAATTGAGTAACTGAGCACACACACACCGGGGGAGAGTTTAAAATTCATATTATTTAAACTGATCGTACTGTACGATATCACTTTGTACGGGAAGATCTGATCAGTTATTTATGCCAACGAACAGTCGAATGAACTGAAATGAAAATTTTTCTAAGTATGGATTGTACGGGATGATCCCAGTTCGTATATGCTTTCACGAGTATGAACGTCTCGGGGCCGCCCTCGCTCAAAATTTTTTCTAAGTATGGATCGTACGGGACGATCCTAGTTCGTACATGCCTTCATGAGTAAGAACGTCTCAGGTCTGTTCTTGCTCAAAAGTATTTTTTCTAAGTATGGATCGTACTGTACGAACCCAGTTCGTACATGCCTTCCAGAGTACGAAATTGGCAAATTTCTCTCAGAAGACGCAATAGATAATGCTCTTAATGATCCCTTCATAGTTGAATCTCTTGTAATGGCCAATCACCAAAATTTTAAGCTTTCATTACCAACTTAAGCCCCGTCGTGGGTTTTAAAAAGATGAAAGAAAAAAAAAACTAATATTAGATATTTACAAACCTACCTTTTGATTTTTTTACTTTTCCAACAACTTCATCTGTGTTTTTACTAATTAAAATTATGTTAATTTACATGCAAAAAGAAAAGAAAATTTTAATTTAAAGAGTTGTTATTTTTTGCTAATTGATAAAATGAATATCTTTCTTCCCTCAATATTCTTGTTTTACCCTTTCTATTGCTCAAATTAGGTAGCTGAGGGTTCAATAGATCACTACTGCTGGCAACGGCTAGAGGACGACCACCTCTCGCCAGGCATATAAGATAGATTTCAAACACTCGACCTCCGAGGTGGCGGCAGAGATGGTGGAAACTATGTTGGCGGCCTCTATAGTCTTTCGAATTGGGAGCCCGTCATACTATGCTCTATTGCTTCGACATGCCCGAGAGTTGTTTGAGTTCGCCAACCGCCAGCGAGGCAGATACGATTCCAACGTGTCGGCGTCCAAGAGATATTAGCCATCGCTGAGCGTGATGCGAGAGCTAGAGTAAGGCACATATAAAGCAGATTAACAACTTGCTGCCAGAATTTTGGTGTAGTTAAGCAAACTACACCCACAGCTGTGTCCAGTTCAATTAAGTCCTTATAGCTTTCGAATGAGTCCTTCTATGGAATTTTTATTGGGTGTGGAGTCTGGATGTAGCTCTACGTCTGGTAGCCTGTAACATCACACCACGTGGATCCCACCATTACCCAACCATTCTAATTACCACGATTTTTTTACAGAGCGGCCCAACGACCCAACCTGCCCTATTCACAAAAAATTTAAAAAATGAGGTAGTTCCCAGGGTTTTCGTAGATGGCGCAGGATATTTACCTCATTTAATACATGTTTTCTCGTTATCTGAAAGTTGAGAAATAAGAGAAAGAGAAGAGAGGAAGCTATGAAAATGGAAACTGGTCTTGAGGACGCCAAATATTATGCAGACATGGAAGGCATTACACAAGAGACCCAATAAAGTAAGAAAGAAGTTCTACAGCAAACTACCAAAGATAATTCGGATATATTATCGGTAAATATGATATATCACTCTTTATTTTTATTAAATTTCCTTGGAATGTTTTTTTGTTGTCTAATCTCGCTTGTATGCCGCTGTTTTCTAATGTTAGGTACTCCTAGATACTGCTCGGTATCGCTTGATACCGATGTTGTGTACTTGTGGGTACAATTGGTGTGTTTATTTCCAATGTTAAAATCAAAGCGTTTAATTAGTTTTTCTTATTCGTAGGTTTTGCGTAACAGTGAGAAAGAAGCATATGGCATAATCTTAGTTTTAGTGTTCACAAAGAACATCATTATTTTTGGCCTAATTCGATAAACATAAGAATGATTTTGTCTGTTTGAAAGTTGGATTTAAGAAGGGTATTGACTTGAACTCTAAATCAAAATATAAAAAATCTAATACTAGGACCAGGTGTCCCGCGATGATTAGATTTTCAGTCCACCTAGATGGAGTATGGACAGTGTAGAAATACATAGAGAGCCACAATCACAAATTAGCAAGGCCTGAAGATCAACATTTGCTTAGATCAAGTATGAATATTAATGATGAGAGAGTATTTGTTCTTAAATCAATGATAGAAGGTGTGATAAGAACCATTGATGCATTTACAAACCTAGTTGATGAAATTGGAGGAAGAAAGAATGTAGGATTCTCTAAAAGGGATGCATATAACTATATTCAGAAAGAGAAAAGAGCTAAGTTTGAGAATGGATACACAAATTCCCTAATTAAACTTTTCAAAGATCGACTAATTGATGACAACATGTTTGCATGGGACGTCCAAACTGATGAAGATGATAGATTGTTGAATTTTTTTTTTGGTTGATGGGGTGGGGAGAATAGATTACGACTACTTTGGAGATGTGATATTTTTTTAAAACTAGCTATAGACTTAACAAATATAATCTAGCACGTACACATTTTGTTGGAGTTAATAATCATTGGCAGAATATTCTTTTAGGGGTTGCATTTCTATTTGAGGAAACAATTAAATCATTTATATGATTGTTTAGAACATTCTTGCAAATTATGGGTGATAAATACATTATAATATTTACTGATCAGGACCAGAAAATGGCTCAAACAATAGAAATTGCATTACCTCAAACATGTCATAGACTATGCTAATGACACATCACCAAGAAGGTGTCATCCAAGGTGTTTTTATTCAATAACAACAATAAAATTAGAGGCCTCTTTTATAGATGTTTAAGCAAGTGTGATTCCGAGGAGTTTGAGAGTACTTGGACTGAAATGATCAATGAAGGGGACCTCCACAACCATGACTGGTTAAACAAGCTTTACAAAATAAGGAAGATATGATCCACAACATTCAACAATAGTTGTTTTAATCTTAGTATTGTTTCAACACAGCGTAGCGAATCAACTAACATGGTGTGCCACGACATTTCTAAGTCTACAAGTAGCATAAATGATTGTTTTTTGGGGTTAGAGAATGTGATGAAAACATGGTGCCGGAATGAACAGGATGAAGATTTCAAATGCAGCCAGTCCAATAATATACCTTTAATTAAAAGTAGTCCAATACTCAAACAAGCCGCTCGATTTTATTCATAGAAATTATATTCATTCTTTGAGGAGTTTTTACAGGGTGTGGGTGGAATGTTCATAGCTCATGCCTCAAGTGACTCATCAATATTTTTCGTTAAAATTATAGACAAGATTGATCAGTCTCACCATTGGACTATTCATTTTGATGAAAAAGAGGGTACCATTAAATGTAGTTGTGGAAAGTTCAACATGATGGGGTTATTATGTTATCACTGCTTGAAAGTAATAAGGTAGTTTGATATAATTAATATTCCTCCAAAAAAAAACCTACTTATGAGATGGTCAACTAGAGCTAGAAAAGACATGCTGGCAAATAATTTATGATGACATGTATGAGAAACAAAGTTACCCCATCTCATGACTTGGGAGGTATGATATTCATAAATGATTTCAGTAGATTCACATATCAAATTAGTACACGAGGGCAAGGGAATGAGGAAGCAGAACAGTACGTGTTAGCTGCAATAACTAACTTAAAATGTTGACTTGTACTATATGATAAGAAGAACCATAAGTTCGATGCGAATACAAGTGTGACAAAAAAATTAAAAGATCCACTAAAGTGCAGGCCCAAAGGCATATCTAATGCAAGATTTAAAAGTCATTGGGAGAAGAGAAAATCTAAGAAAAAGAAAAACGATGAATAAACTACTCCATCAATTGAAAAAAGTATACCCGTGGAATCAATTAGTGAGGTTATCTTTCCAAATATACCAGAATGCTTCACAGACGAGTTCACCCTCCGTCGATCAACCACCCAGTCGACTTCTGAATATCTAAGGAAGATGAATGGATTAATTGATGCAGAGAGACTTGATTGATTTTTGAATATTTTTTAATTTGAATTTATATTTGTTTGTTCAAATGTTACCATATATTATCTCGGTACTGAATTTTGTAATATTTGATGTATCATATTTTGGAATTTGCATATGTTAAGAGATTGTTCAGCTTTATTCTTTATTATGCCATATATTATCTTGGTACCGCTAGGTACTGCTCGGTACCACTCGGTCCGTCCGCTTCTTGAAGTTGGTACCAAGCGATAACGATAAGTAATGCGCCGGTACTACTCTGTATATTTTCTCGGTACCGCTTGTTACCGCTCGGTATCTCTCAGTCCATCCATCCGCTTCCAGAAGTAATATAATGGTTATAGTGCATTTGATATATTAACATAAGTTTTTTAATGGCATTTATAATAGGTAGTTGTGACGGTTCACATATTTAAGAACTTATAAGCTATACAACTTGAGTCAGTTTTGCTATTTCATATATTTTGATTATGGTCTATAAACTGCATTGCCCGGATGCTAAACTACATCTAAGTATGCATATGAAAGATTTTGTCAAAATTGCCACCATTAGAATGCATGAATGTCTGGTTCAGTGTGCTGACTGTCATCTTGAGCAACAAGTCAAGAAAAATGAAATATACAAATGTTGTGTTCACACATGGCATGATTATTGTGATAGTGTGCTTGAAGTGTCGTGGAGAGAAGTGATGATCATACATTATCCTCTCCTAAAGTGGGATTGACACATGGGTATAGACTAGGAAATTCTATCCAAAAGGAAGAAAGGTTCGAAGGGCTGAATCAACATGCATGGCTTATACCAGCATTCGAAGGTTCTAGGGCACTAGAGAGAAACTGAGAAAAGAAAATCAAGCACTCAATCACATGCGTGAGAGAAGAGATGGAGGTGGCATCATCCTGTGATGCGGATAAGTAGGATTTATAGTCCCTAAAAGGAAGGGACCTACCTACTATTTAAGGCATACTACGAGACCGAGTGTAGTAGCCTCGAATCCTCAATCTAGGTTGGGCTTAGTGTTCTATAAAATACTAAGACCCGTGTCCTAGCTAATGCAGTGCAAAACCTAGACTTATCCCAGCCTGGATTGGAGAGCCAGCTAACCACCTAATCACTTTAAAACCATGCTATCAAGTTAGTTATGAAAGATGGGTGGGTGGTACAATTCTTTGGAAATAGGACTGACATCTAGAGAATTTCCTAAGTGGTCATGGACTTATATGGGTCGGATGCTTCTAGCTAATGTAATTAAATCTTATTTAATTGGTTACTAATGCAATGCATGCTAGTTAAAATGTCAGCTCATGAATGCTATAGAATTTTTAAAAAACATACTTATAGAAAGTAATTTATTTTAAAAAGACTCTGTCTCCCTAGGTCCGACACTTGATCCTCATAGGTCAGATTATCCGGCTCTACCCGCAGGCAGGGAGATGTCTTATAACAAGGAAAGAAGGATGCAGTAATATGTAAGCGACCTCGGACAATTCCGACAGTTCCCTAGGTTCGTTAAGTTTCTATGTTACTTAGAACTTAAAATTTTAGGAATTAGTTATGAGTAGAAAAATTTTATAGTCCTTAGAGAGCCTAACGGAATCCAAGCGAAAAAAAAGAGGCATGCAAGAAAGAAACCTAAGAAAAATAAGCAATTTCTACTGCGCAATCAGGTAAACACATCAATATAAATCCAAAAAATAATCAACTAAATGGTCATAGGCAAATTGCCCTTATTACAACCCAGATATGCAGAAAATAAAGTGACCGGGCACCACTGCCAACAACCCGGATTTCTAAGCCTATGAAAGACGCAAATGACTTTGAGTGGGATATTTGTCTTCAGTCTTCTGGGTGTCTTCTTCTCCTTGGACTCCTTGGAACTCTCCTCCTTGGACTCCTTGGATCTCTCCTCCTTGGACTCCTTGGATTTCTCCTCCTTGAACTCCTTGGATTCGTCGTGGCTTGAATATCCAAACTAAGAGATAATTCTCTCTTTTGGGGAAGATTGTCTTTTGTCTTTGGATATCTAAAGACATCCCACTCGATCTCCCAAATGGAAGAAGACTCTCCCCTATGAGGATGCCTTCTTTTTTTGGGATTCAAGTGAGATAAGAATATCCACACTCAAAGATCATTTTCATAACTCTTAACAAATGTTACAAATATTACATCCATTTAAAAAAAAAATTCTAGACTCCCTGCATGGTTATCCTAATAAAAATCCCAAAAAGTTATATATGAAAATAAAAAAAAATAACTCAAACCATTGACCCTGTGCCAAGCCATGCTCTTAATTATGAGGGCTAAGCAGCTCCACCTGTGTAGTTATAATTATTAATTTAGCCCTCATTTTTATTTAGGGGGAGCTAAGCAAACACCTGCATAAAACATTATTAGAAATCATGATAATGCTCCCCCCTTCCTCCCTTTTATTAGCTTGAGCATGACCACCTGCACGAAAGAACAATATATATATATATATATATATATATATATATATATATATATATATATATATATATATATGTGTGTGTGTGTGTGTGTGTGTGTGTGTGTGTGTGTGTGTGACATTCCTAACCTAGGGGTAAACCTAGCGCTCATCACATCATCCACAGTGCGGTAAAAGTAAGCAAACATATCAATTCAATTTCATACAGCATGCAGTGAAAACCATCGAAAAGCTCCGGCACACAGAAGAAAAATAAAACTTAGCGGCCTAACCTAGATCTAGAAGTGGTGCCCTAGCAAACAATTCTATGTGTGTGTAAGGCTGGTGTGGTTTGGATAGGTCCTAAGCAGGGTTGTTAGTTAAAGTTATATAGAGTTCAGGTTTTTTGGGGGGTCTAAAAATGATATTTTAGTTGAAATTCAAATATTAGTGGATTATGGTCCATTTTAATTATTTCAGTTTGTTGATTAGCTTTAAGAGCTTATGATACTGATATTTAAAGTTTAAGTGATATAAGCCAATTTTAGAAAGTCCCGGGTCCTCCTAGGAACTAAGCTAAGGGTCCAAAAAGTCATTATGGGAAATAGGCCAGGTTTGGGATTCCTAACACCTTAGGAAAATATTAGACCTTAAGAGGAGTAGTTAGCCAAGTAGTACACTAAAATCGGAGTTTTCTAGGCAAAGTTATGAATTTTCTAAGTTTCGGACCCTAAATGAACTACGATTAACTAAAATGTTGACTTTCTAATCTAAGCCATTTTCTGGAAACCTAAAATTTTTAATAAATACTAAGCCCTAATCGGAGTCTAATGCAAGTGAGTTTGCCTAATTTGGAATTTTCTACAATTAGTTATGGATTTTCTAAGTATTAGGTAATTAAGGGAATTTCTAAATTTCCTAATAAAGGGCTAGTTTTATCGTTTTGATCCAAATCAGCTCCAAATAGATTGGAATCACTCCCAAAGGTCAAGGATGACCTGAGAAAGTGATCCCAAAAGTTCGGGGAAAATTTGGGATTTAAAATAATATTTAATGATTTATTAGGGGCAAAATAGTAAATTCCACCTATGGTCAAATTAGGGGTCAACCTGAAGTAAAACTAGGGAGCCCTATTTATCTAAGGTCAAGGATCAGATTCTGGTTAGTTTGAGGTATTATGCGTAATTTTCTGACCTAAAATGTATTTATTGTAATTTTTAAAAGGTCTCGGGGCCTTATTTAGCAGGTTAATTAGGGTTGGTTAACTAAGGGGTCTAACAAGCCTTAAAAATTCCTACAAAATTCTGGGATCTTTTAGATGTCACTAAGTTTAAGTTTTGAAGTTTTCATGTCAATCCCGTTCTATCCTAGCCCCTAGAAAATTTCTAAGTTCGCTAGACGAGTCCTTAATTTTTGTCCTTAAAATGTCACTACGTTATATGGGTTTAAATCGTGTTTTGAACTAACCCTCAAGATAATAATGCATGGAAAACATATAAAAGCAGTAAACACACATATCCTTAGATCTAGGAGAGCCTAAACTAAGTGCTTGTGGTGCGACCTACACATGCAATCTACGAACAATAGGAAAATGAAAATACTTAATGAAGGGATTAGCGAATAGTTGGGACTCAACCATCCACTAATCCACTCTCCCATGATTTGCTCTTCATGCATAGAAGTTATGTTTAAAATTTCATGTGGTGAATCTCCCAAAGTTAGGATTTACAAATATAGGTAATTTTAAAATAATCAAAATACCTACATATATATAAATTCTTAGAAAATAATATAATAAAAAATAGGTGAGTTTATAATACATAAGTATAGGGGAGACTCACCGGTCATTCAATCGAGCTTTCAAAAAGATTTGAAAATAATTTGTATTTTCAAAATAATTATAATAATAAATATTTAAATAAATGTAAAAATACTTAAAATAGCCATCTAAGACAGAAATATATCCAGACAGCAAGAATCAGCTTATGCAAATAATTTTAAATTAAAATTCATAATTTTTTGAAGAGAACGAGGGGTCGCACGCCGAAATCCGATTTAAAATGAGAAAGTTATGAATTTTACAAATTTAAATACAATAATAGAATATTTTTAAAATAGTGACCTTTTACTACTTTCAAAATAAGTGTAGATATACCTAACATTTTCAAACAGGAATGGTCTCAAATCGTACAGAATTCAAATACAAACAAAATAAAGCGCTGTGCATCAAAAACGGATTTAAAATGAGAAAGTTGTATATTTTCGAAGTTTAAATACGATAATAAAATAATTTTAAAATAGTGCTCTTTTGTTGTTTTCAAAATAACTACATGTATACCTAATATTTTGAAAAAAATATGATCTCAAATCGTGCAGAATTCAAATACGATCAAAACAAGGTATTGTGCATCGAAAATGGATTTAAAACGAGAAAGGTATGAATTTTTAAAGTTTAAAGTAATAAAGGGATTTAAAAATAATTTAAAATAGCAAGAATTTAAAAATAATTATAAAAATAGAATAAAATAATATTTTATGAATGTAATTAAGGGATGTTTGAATTTTGAAATTTAAAATTCATGGAGGGAATTAAGGAGACTTTAATGCTTCCTTAATTTTAGAGGTTGGATTTAGAATGAATTAAGTCATCCTAATTAATTCAAAATCCAATGGAGGGAAATTTTAAAAACTTTCATAAAAATAGATTTTATAATTTATGAAAGAATTTGAATTTCAAATTTGGGGAAATTTGAATTCAAAAATAAACTAAATTATGACAATTCAAAATTAGGAATTACTTAAAATAATAATAATATTAAACATAATAAATATAATTTTTAAATAAATAATGATAATAATAATACAAAAAAGATTTTTTTTAAATGAAGAAAAGAAAAGAGAAAAAAAACTTCATTCTCTCGATCGAGACATCTAAATTTAATGAAATTTTAAACATAGATTAGTATCATGAAGAGAAAGCATGAGATGATATTTGAAAGATCTAAAAAACACTTATAAAAAAAATTATATAGATCTAAGTGTAGTGACCTATATCTAAAGTTTGAGGAATCTCACTGTTGGATCTTCAAGTTCTTTATACGGTTCAGCTTGTAGATTATCCTCGTATATTTCTCTAGTTGAAATCACAATCAAACAAGCTCTGGATCAACCGGATCGAGGCCTTGGATGGATCTAGCCTTGATCTCGTCGGAGGATCACCTCCGACGGAGTTTGACCGGTGGATTTGAGTGGAAGAAGGTGAGAGAAGTTGGAAGAGCTCTCACACCAAGAAGTTAGGGTTGAGAGTGGCTAGGGAGAGAATAGAAGCCCACCCCTCTCATGAAGCCCTAAAAAAGTATTTAAATGATCAATATCTTAGATCTATGGCTAGGATTCATCCTAAGGCTAATTAGGAGGGAATTGAGGTCATTTAGCCGTCGATTTGATTGTTTGATTTAATAATAAATTTAAGCTAAAAATTAGATTCGATTCGAGTCAATTAGGATTCAATTTGATTTGCTCAATTAATCTAATTAAATTTAAATAAAATGATGACTCGAATCACAACAAACTCGACGTGGCCAAGGCGGACTAATCGAGCTTAATCAAACATGATCAAGCCTAATTCGACATAACTCGAGCTGATTCGTGTTCGAATTGAACCCAATGGGGCTTGATTAAATCAATGAAAGACCCTCAATGACACTCGAACAAAAATCGAGGTCAACAACTAGTTTGAGAATATTGGAGACTTCCTATACATGATTTTGGAATAGTCTACCTGAAAGTACTATCCTCCGAGGTGTCTTAAATCTTAAAAGTGAATGCATAATAGAATTGTTGTTGTTCTTGGGGTATGACATTCATCTCTTCTTTGTTCCTGGCTCTTCAAAATATCTGGTTGTTGTGGTCTATGATTTTCCTTGGAGGAATAAAAAACAAACAAGGGTATGTCTTCTAATTGTCATTGTTGGAACTTTCTTTTCCACATGCTCAAGTCTTTCTATCATAAGGTTTTTGATAAGGAATATAAAGCTCTCTATTTGATGTAGCTTTATCAGCTTCTTATGCCTCATATGCAACATCTCAATCTTAGTTGCATATTGACACCAACTATTGCATGTTGTTGATTACAAGCACACATCTCCAACAATTTCTTTTGAAGGTGTCGTGTGTACTTATGTCCACAATTCTCGTACTCATGATATACCCACTATTGTTAACCACAAGTATCATATCAACTATCACTACTTCTAGGGAATGTTCACTACAATCTCCTGGATGTACTTGTAGGAGAATCGTGGCACTCGGTTTATATCCATCTTACGATTTGGTATTTATTTGAATAATCAAAATTATCATTTATCATTTATATTTTGATTATTATTGTGCATTTTAGTATTTATGATTATGTTCCCTGCTTTTAATTTCAAGTCCTCTATGTGTTCAGTTTAGGTTCAGTTCCCTTCCTTTGATTCAAGTTCTGTGAATTCCTATTCAAATATAGCTCATCTACACATTTGTTTAGATTTGGGTCCTCTATATTGCTGCTAAAGTGAAGTCTTGTTGTTGTTCAAGTTCTATGTACTTCAGTCTGAATTTCGGTAGCATACTGGCCCTCATTTGGGGAAAATTTAGGGAGTTTGGGACTTTCAAATACGCTAAGAAAAGCGTGTATGATATGTATCCATAGACATCGTAGCCATGATTTTTAATTCCACGATGCTAAGAAAGCATGTATGGGATACCTATTATCTGTTGTACGGTACAAATCCCCTGCTATTCAGTCTCTGTGTATTTCACTCTGAATTTCCGTAGCATCCCAACATATCCCCCGTTTGGGGGAAATTTAGAGAACTGTATGGTAGGTGTCCATAGAATCCATGGTTGTGGTCTTCAATCCCACCACATTGAGAAAAGCGTGCATGAGTCTCTAGAGGCACCTGCTTGAAAAATGTACAATGATTTCCCTGCATGCACTGAGGTGCATATGGGTACTTAAAGTTGCCCCCGCCATGTTAAGAAAGTGTGTATATGGCCTACCTATCTCTTCGCATGTGTCACACCACATTTCTTCCTATCATGCTAAGAAAAATATGTATAGGTGGTTGACCGGTACGTCATGCACACCGAGGATATGATTTTTTAGTTCGAGAGTGCCTACCTGTCTCGTCACAGGAGTCACATCAGGATTCCTCCTACCAAAATAAGAAAAGAATGTACAAGTGGTTAACGGGCACATCACGCACACTGATAATTGGTCTTCAAGTTTGAGAGATTATATCTTAGCAATCGGCGAGGTGTTAACGTCGGCGAGGTCGGGTACATAATGGTAGAGGTATGCACATTAAATTTATAATTAATTATAAATTAACAATAATTAGTTATATTTAATCTATAACAAATTATATTTAATTTAAAATTAATTATAAATAAAGAGGATTTAATTTATAATTAATTATAAACTATGTACAATTAGTTATATTTAATTTATAACTAACTACATCTAATTTAAAATTAATCATAAATTAATTGAATTTAATTTATAATTAATTATAAATTAATTATAATTAGTTGTATTTAAATCATAACTAGTTATATTAATTCAAACTTAATTATAAATCAATTGGATTTAACTTATAACTAATTTTATTTAATCTAGAATTAATTATATTTAATTTGAAATTATTTATAAATCAATTAAATTTAATTTATAATTAATTATAAACTAATTACATTTAATTTATATCTTAATATATTTAATTATAAATTAATTTATAATTAATTATAAATTAATTCTGAGCTAATTGTAATTACTTATACTTAATTTATAATTAATTATAAATTAATTTATAGCCTAAAACTTAATTAATTATAAACTAATTATAATTACTTATATTTAATTTATAATTAATTATAAATTCATTTTGGAACTAATTACAATTAGTTGTATTTAACTTATAACTATTTATAAATTAGTCATAATAGGCTACTGAAACTAATCATCACAATTGATTAAACAAATTAAGATAAAGAGAAAAAGTTATCACCTTTTGCTTTGATCTGCTTTGATGACTTTGAATGCACACAATAAGGTAAGACTTGTGAAAAATATAAAAGCTTGCACCAGAGATTAAAGGGATGATCAGTCTCAAACCAACTATCGTTAATTGTAATTAGCATTATTTTATCTAATTATAATTAATTATACTTAATGATATTTTAAGTATAATTAATTATGATTAAATATAATTGATTAATGGATATCAATTATAATTAATTATAATTGATCATAGTTAATGATAATTAATCATCATTAAGAATTATTGAGTGCAATAAGCCATTATTACAATTTAGCATAACTAACTATGATCAACACTTCATTAATTGCGACTAATGATTTTGAGTACAATTAATTATAATTAGGGGCATATAATTATAAATATTTATAATTGCTTACAATTAATAGTATTTGATTAATGAAAATCAATTATGATTAACAATAATTAAATATCACTACTTTTAATTAACTGTAGGGAATGATAATCAAAGTAGAATATGGCTAATAAGAGTAAATCATTACAGTTAACTATAATCCATTATCCATTTAATAGTGATTGCATGTCGTAAAATAAGGTAAAGTAACAAAAAAAAGTTAGAAGAAACAAAATATAAAAAAAAGTTCATAGCAAGTGTCATATAAGTACAACCGAGGGTCTGAAGAAAAGTAATGGCGGTTAGACCCCACAGACAACAACCTGGATTTTAATCATATTGAATGACGCAAGTCTTAAAAAAAAGGCATTTCATCTTTAATTATTCGTCTTCCAATCTTTGTATGGAATGTCTCGTTCGGATCTTCTTCCTCCGGACTTCGTAGGATTCGTCATTTAGAAGGGTACCCAAATAAAAAAAAAACTCACTATGAATGGCCTTTCTTTTCCTTTTGGGTATCGAGGGTTGAAATGCCTCAATTTTGAAGAATTACATAACTAAATACTTTATAGCAAATTACATCATTTAAAAAGAAAATCTAGACTCACCTATAGGGCTATCCTAAGCAGTTGAAATAAAATATCCCAAGCAGTTAATATATTAAACAAATAAAACACATATTGCCAATCACACTTGGTCATGCTCTTTGTTTTTTTTTTTTTTTTTGGTTAAGCATCTAAAGCACCTGTACCAAGCAATTATATAAGCATTCATTATTTATCATTTTAGTCCCCCTTTATTTTAGCTCTACATGAGCATGGCCACCTGCAGAAAGATATCATCAGTATCAAAAGCGCCTCTAACCTATGGGTAACCTATTGTCTACATCACATCATAAATAAAGAAAGTACAGTAATAGAATAAACATCATAAAAATCATAGTAAATCAAGTCAACGAGCACACGTGCCACATACAAGATAAAAATAACATATAAATAGGGAAAAAAATAACCGGCCAAACCTAGAGCTAGAAGTGATGCCCTAGCAAATAATTCTGTGTGTGCAGTAGGTTGTGTGACATTGGATATGTCCCATATCAGGTAATTATTTGAAGTTGTTTGCTACCCGATTTATTGAAGGTCGAAAGGGGAAATTTAGTTGAGGTTTAAATGTTAATGTTTTATGGTCCATTTTAGTTAATTAAGTTGGTGGGTTAGTTTTAGGACTTAGGATAATGCTCTTTGAAGTTTAAGTGGTATTAGCGGGTTTTAGAAGGTACATGATTAACCTATTCGCTAGGTTAAGGAGGGTCCAAAATGTCACTTTAGAAATAGGCTAGTTTTAGGGGTTTTAGTATTTTAATTAAAATTTAGACCTAACAAGCAGTAATTAGACTTTGAGTTTGCTTGATTTGGAGTTTTCTACGCAAAGTTATGAATTTTAGAAGTTTCAGACAATAGTTAATAAACTACGGTTGACCGGATAATTGACTTTTTAATTTAAGTTGGTTTATGGAATGTTAATATTTTTAAAAAATAATATATTTTAATTTGAGTTTAATGTCTTTTAGTTTTCTCAATTTAGATTTTTTTAGAATTAGTTATAATTTTTCAAAATTTGAGTATTTAATGGATTTTTAGAATTGTTTAATTAAGGGTGTTTTAGGTGATTTGATCCAAATCAGATCCAAATCTCTTGGAATCACCCACAAATGTCAAAAATAATCTAAAGAGATGTTCTCAAGTGTTTGGAGAAAATTTGAAAATTTTAATTATTTAATTTAATTAAAAAATGATATTTTAATCAAAATTAAATTAAGGTTAAATTTGAAATCCACTTAAGGGGGTTTTAATTTTCTGAGATTGAGGATTGAATTCTAAAGGGTAGAGGTATTATGGATAATGTTTGGGTTTTATTAAGAATTATTAAGATTTTTCAAAGTTGTCGGCGCCTAATTAAAGGTTGAATTATGGTTTGTTAATTAAGAAGGTTTAAAGGCTCCTATAAATTCCTATAAAATTCCAGGGAGTTTAGGATGTCACTAAGTTTAGGTTTTTAAAGTTTCATGTCAATCGGGGCTCTACCTTAGCTCCAAAAATTTTTCTAAGTTTGCTAAACGGATCCATAATTATTATCCTTAGGGTGTCACTATATTGGGTGGGTTTAAATCAAGTTTAGGACTAACCCTTCGAGTAAAATAAAGGGAAATGTCTTTAGATCTAAGAGAGTCTGAACTAGGTGCTGGTGCATCCAACACATTCAAAATATAACTAAACAATAAATATTGCCTGCGGGTCGAGCTGAATCCATAAAGTTCAACATGCCTAAGGGCTAAACTTCAAAATCGTTTATGCTCAAAAACCTAAGGGTTGAGCTAAAACCCATTAGATTCAACAAGCTTAAGGACCAAACCTTTAAAACCTTTTCTGCTCGCAAAACTAAGGATTGAGCTACTTTAACCAATCTAAATGATTGAAAGAAAAAAGAGTACCAAAGAACAAAAATGCTAAATATCCAAAGATATTACAACGAATTCATTGTGTGAAATTCACACAACATATTTGTCGGGAGGTAATTTGTTGACTATAAAAAAATGGATTTAAAAAAAAACTAATTGAAATAACCGACATACCTCCAAGATGACCCCACTCTGCGTGATCTCTCCAAATGACGCTTTACTTCATACAGTAACTTCCATCCAATGATTTTGAGTAATAAAAAGGAGAATATGCAATGCTTACGGGAAGACATTCAAAATCCCTATCCTTTGACTCCGTCGTTGAGATTCAACTTTGTTGCTCCACAGAAGCATTTAGGTTTTGCCCTTCATCTTCTCTCTTCATCATTGTTGTTCGGTCTCTTGCTTCACAGGAGGCGAAGAGATTGCACTCGCCTCTCCTTCCACTCCTTTATTGTCTCCCGACTTTACTTCTACGGCTCCTGCATTCCTGCTTGACGTTGCTTCGCAAGAAAGGTAGAGATCGCACGTGTGGCTTCCTTGGCTCCTTGATGCTGTCCGACTTCTCTTTCGTAGGAGGAGTAGAGATTGCACGGGTTGCTCCTTCGGCTCCTTAGTGGTTGTCCGACTGTGCTCCACCGACCCTACGGGTTGCTAGCCCGACCTATGCTCCTTTCTCCCTCTCTCTTATATTATATATAATATATAATAATATAATTATTATATATTATATTATAATATATATTCTATAATTGTTATAGATAAATATAAGTAAAAATTAATATATTATTATATTTAAAAATATATTTATATAAAATATAAAAGAAGAGAAGATCAAATTTCAAATAAGTGTCGAAGACCTCATGCCGTTGACTTTAAGTCCGGCCGAGATTGTTTTAAATTTTGAAGACCATGCCATCGATCTTAGATATGGGCGGATGATTTTAAAATTCAAAGACCCCATGCAGTCGATCTTAGATCCTGATGGGATGGTTTAAATTTGAAGGCCCTACGTCGTTGACCTTAGGTCCAAGTAAGAAGAAATTATGAAAATGACGGTGTGAGAACCCTTGAATTTCAAGATTTTTATGTGCAGTTATTCTGTACGAACTGTCTGTACAAATTGAACTAGTGCATGTTCGTCTGTACGAACCGTTAGTACGAACTGAGTTCGTCTGTACAAACTGAACAAAAACTTTTGACAAAGCCCATCGACTAGGGACAAAAATTAATTATCGTCCATACGATATGTGTATAGAGCCGATCGTCCCAGTATGAACGTAAATATCATCCGTAGAAACGTAAATATATTTGTTTATATAAAGGACTATTTGATCGTTTTGAAGAGAGAGAAAAAGCTGGAGAGAGAAAGAGAAGGAAAGAGGAAGAAAAGCTTGGTTTTGATGGCCGCATAGCAATTTTCGTCCGTCGATGCAGTTGGAAGAAATTGTTTGTATCGCACTAAGGATGCCAAACCCTATTTCTGATTTTGAAGATTTCATATTTTGATATTTTTCTGCTCATATTTGGGTTTCGTTACCAAAAAACGTGCATATATTTGTATTGACAAAACTTTTGTCATATAACTTTTGGTATGTTGTAGAGATGATGATTTTGCACGATTTGAATATTTTCTGGAAATTTTTTATTGGGTATTTAGAATTTTGAAGTGTTTTTATCGAATAAAAAATTATCTGGATGTCAAAAAATATCCCTTCAATACAATTAAAGTTTTGAAATGACATTTTACACGATCTTTGGTAATTTAGTAATTTTTTGTAACTGTGCATTTTGATTGTTAAATTTTTTGATGTCTGCCATTATACATTATGACAATATTTTTATACATGTCTAATTTCTTTGGATATGATATGTATTGATGAGATGAAAATGAATGTGGTTACATGCATGATTAAAATTACTGTTATATTACTGTAATACTACTGTAGTGTGAAAGACAAGTAAAAACTGGTTGAACCGTTGGTTGGAGACTGATTGACTGTTGACCTCATTTTTGTATGAGGTCACTCTTAACACCTCCCTGAGTCCTAGATCCTAGGATCTTCCTAGTTCCTAACCCTTAGGCTCAATACAAATCTTAACTCAATCCAAACCCATAACTCATAGGCTAAAGACTTAGGTCCTAAAGCCCTTTCTAGATGATTTTTCCATCACCTTGAAACCCAATCTTTTGGCATTTGATTCAGGATCTGTCAATTTCACATTGATTTGACATGTCTCTAGTGTCAACACTCTAAATTTAAACCCATTTGGAGTACTCTAACCCCATAAACTTAATCAAACTCCAAATGTTGCAAAACCTTCGAATATTTACAATCCATGCCACTAGGCCTTTCACTTAGTGGAATTTGACTTTAGAGCCCCCTCCAAATCTTTTAATCCCTCGTAATACCTTGATATTGACTTGTTAAGCAATGATCTACATCTTTTTAGATTCAATTTGACCTAGAATTGACTTGAGACCAAAAATGACCAAAATGCCCTTAAAGGAAGATTTTTGGACTTTTGGCCTAAACTCAACTTGATTTGACTTATCAACCTTTGAAATCTTCTCCAAATATTATTCCAATGAATCCTAAATGACATTAGGAACACATTGAACCCAAACTTACTCTTTGGTTTGACCTGGTTAACCAAGTCAATCATGGTTGACCAAAATGCCCTTAATGGATTTAAACATCCATTCTCAACCCAAATGACCAACCCAATGTATGGTATCACTTCCATTGATTTCAAAACACTCATTGAATTTTTTGAACCAAATTTGACTCATGGTTTGACTAGGTTGACCAAGTCAACCATGGTTGACCAAATCAACCCTTAACCTACACACTTATCAATTTTAACCATTCAAGTGATTTTGAATCAATTTAACCCATCAAGATTGGTCAATTATACACCCTTGACTTTCAATTCTTTGGCATGATGTCTTGTAGCACTCTTGACCTCCCTCATGCATATCCTAGTCACCATTGACTAGTCAACAAGTCAATGGGTCAAAAACAAACCATGAAATGAGACCATGGTTTGGTCACCTCATCATCCCATAAAGCAAACCCTTTCTCCAAGCCAAAATCTCCTTTTGGTTAATGGGAATATGCTTTTTTCCTCCCTAATTGATCCTTAAACAAGCTCTATTAACCAAGCCAAGCATTGGTTCATCCAAATGGGGGAAAAGGTGGTCCCTCTTCCCATAGACCAAGAGAAGTCACACTCAAATATCAGCCCTATTCTATAGCTTTGGGTAGCATAGGGGACACTTGGCACTCATCCAAAATCACCCCAAATCAAATCTCAACCATCCAATCCAAAAGTAAAAGGCAAAGTGGGTGAAAACTTGACCTAAAGGTGGCTTCTTCATCATTACCTCTCATATCATCAAAAGCTCCAAACTCCAGCAGCCCTCAATCTTCTAAGAGCTCCTCTCATACACTCCAGCACATTCCATGGCTTTCCCAAGCTTTTCCCAACCGTTTCCAAGCCTTAAATCACTATTTTAGTGAGGAGAGAGCATTCTAGAGAGACAAAGTGGACTTTCCAAAAACACTTTCGATCCAAAAAGATCCAGCTTTTGGAGTCTTCAGCAAAGTTTTAGAGGATTGCTACAGCTTTCCAACAATCCAAAAATCGCAAAAATCCGACGGTTGAATTGTAAGTTATGCTCATTTTAATTTTAAATTTTAATTTGAAACTATAGCGATTTTGCAATGAATGGAGCCTCCAAACTCCACGCATTGCAGATCATATTGCCTTCTATCTAATGTTCTCCACCAAATGGGTTGTTCTTGGGCTCATTGGAAAGATAATATAATGTAGTATTTATTATAATTAAAATTATATTAATTTGATTTCTGTATTGTGAGATATTTGAGTTTACTTGAATTTCATTTATTATAATTTCCTCACAATCCAGTGATCAAATGAAGCCCAAATTTTGGTGGATGATTATTAAGTATCTTAGGCATGTTTACTAATTTTTCTAGGTTCAAATGCTTAATAGATTTATGTGATATGAATTTTTTATGTAAAGGGTCTATTTTGGACCCTAAACTTTGAAAATTCATAACTCCTTAAGGTTTTATTATTTTGCAGTGATATTTCTGTGGTATGATTGCATATATGTCAGAGTAAGACACACTATGTTTTAAGCCTATTGGAATAGTAGAGACACCTAGAAAAAATAATTAAGGAAATATCTAGAAAACTTAGAAAATCCATAGGAGATTGTACACACACCCAATAGGGGTGAAACTTGAACATAGTAGACTTAGTGACATCAGGTACCTTAGGTTTAAATTTTACTCAATTTGGAGGTCATTAGATTAGAAAATTGAGTATGACAAATTTTAGCCCCTTTAAGGACTTAGAAAATTCAATAAATCATCATAAATTTAGATTAATTCCAAAAAATACCCATAATACCTCTAATCAACCATATTTCAACTTTTAATCATTGAAAATTAAAATTCCTTTAATTTGACATTAAAATCCACTTTAATTTAATTTTAAGTTAAAATAAATGTTTAATCAATTTTAATTAATTAAAAATTATTAAAAATCCTAAAAAATCTTTAAACACTTTTTGATCTCTCCTTAGATCATTTCTGACCTTTGGAGTTGATTTCAAGAAGTTTATGACTCATTTGGGTTTAAATCATTAAAATGGCACTTAATTGAAATAATTAAATAATTCCAATAAATACCCAAACTTCCAAAATTCATAACTAATTTTAGAAAATTTCAAACCAATCAAACTCAGTGGTTAATGAATCTAATTAAAATCTAGTATTTTCCAAAAATGTCAAACCCCCAAAATCTGGTCAAAGACACAAAGTTAATATTTTGGTCAACTATAGGTCAAAACCGGGTCAAAACTTCTAAAAATCATAACTTTTGATAGAAGACTCCAAATTGAATGTACCACCTGTCTAAATATTCATAATAAGGTCTAGTATTTGTTAAAAATCATAGACTCCTTAATTTCCCTCTAATTTTAAAAACCAAACTTTAACCCCTTTGTTAACATATCTAATTGTTTAAAATTCCAGAATTTTCTAATTTGATTAATAAAATTCTCAACAAATCCTTTAAAATCAATAACCAACTCTTGTTTTATATTAATCCACTCCTTAATTTCAACCAATTTAAATTAACTTAATTAACCCCGATTACTATTGGGTAACCCAGGCCTACGAGGCTATTAACTTAGCTCCAAGAACGGTGAAATAAGCTTCACGGCCTCGGTTTGAAACAAAGGTAATAATCAATTAACTCTTAAAATATATTTAATCAAAATTCTTAATATATTAATATTTAAACATTAACCTAAATCCCCCTTTTAAGCCTTAACAAACTCATACTTTTAGACAACTTTAACTAATCACTCAGTTTAGGACCTACCCCAGCCACACGACCCTTTACACACACTTTAGATGGTTTGCTAGGACAACCAACTCTAGATTTAGGTTAGGCCGGTGTTTACTTTACTGCTGTGTGCCAAATTTTTTGTAGTTTTCACTGCATGTTGTTGATGAAATTGCTTTGTTGTGTCTGCTTACTTTTTACTGCACTCTGTGGATAGTTGATGTGTTTGACGACTAGATTATCCTTAGATTAGGTACAATTTGGATGTTTACAAAATTTTTTACAGGTGGACACACTCATGCAGGGCAATAAAAAGGGGGGCTAAGTTAATAATAAATATCAATTATTATAAATGCTTACACAGGTGCTTCAACTGCTAAAGCCCCCAAATATAAAGAGTGTGGCCAGTGTGTTTACTTAATTTTATGTACATATATAACTGCTTAGAAATAAATACTTTTGATTTATTAACTGCTTAGGATAACCTTGCAGGAGAGTCTAGAATTTTTTTTATTTTCATACAAATATAATTTGAGTAAGTATTAAGTGTTGTGAAAGTTAGATTTTGAGTTGGGATACATATGTCCAAAGCTTGGACTCCAAAGAGAAAAGGACACCCCTTAGGGGAGTAGCCCTTTTCTATTTGGAAATCCAAATTTGGATCACACTTCTTCCCCACCCAAAGAGGAAAGAGTGGCCTTCCCCTTAAAGGAAGTGCCCTCTTATCCATTTGGGTAGTCTACTACGAAGAATCCTATGAGCTTGAAGAAAAGGAGCCAAAAGAAGAACAATACTGAAGACTTGAAGATTGAGAGTATCCCACTCAAAACTACTTGCGTCATTACTAGGTTTAAAGTCCGGGTTGTTGTCAGTGGTGCCCGACCACTTTACTTTCTATAAAATTTTGGTTTGTAATAAGCAAGGCAACTTTGCCTATGGACATTAATTAATTAATTCATTTATATTTGATGTGTTGAAATGATTGCCTCTAGGATTGCCTGCTTTTTCTAATTTTTTGGCATTTTTGTGCCGCTTTTGTTTTTGCCTGGATACGTGAGACTCGTAAGGGTGTGAAAATTTTTATACTCGTAATCTTAAAGTTTAAAATTTAGCGAGTCTAAATAGCATAGAAAGATAACGAATCTAGGGAATTAGCCGGGGAAAGACCCCGGGGTCGCGTGCATATTTCTGCACTATTCTCTCCTTGCTTTAAACCCTTCCCCGCCTGCTGGTAGAGTCCGGATAGTCTGACCTATGAGGACGAGGTGCCGGACTTGGGGAAGCCTAGTCTTCTAAAAAATTATTTTCTAAGTCTGTTTTTAAAATTTCAAGCATACTTGATTTGAGGTTGTTAACTAGCATGCATTGCATTAGAAAAAATTTAAAAGTGTCAAAATTTTAATCGCATTAGTCTTCAGCATTTTTGCACCCAACATAAGTCAAAGGGGTCAATTAGTGAAATCTCTATATGTCGGTCCCAACTCTCCAAAATCATTAAATAAAATGTCCCTTCTACTCTTTCATAAAAGATTGGATTTATGTATTTTAAATCGATTAGGTGGTTAGCTGGTCCTCAATCCAGGCTGGGATAAGTCCAGATTCTACACTGTATTAGTTAGGTTCGGACGACTGTGGTCCAGTGTCCAAATTAGATTTAGAATCTGGGGCATATTTTTTATTATAAGACCCCAAACTTCGGGAATATAATCTCAAATTTCTAATAAAATGTCAAACTTTAATTAAATAGCATTCCAATCCAAAATGTAAAGCCCAACATTTAGATTAAGTTGGGACACTTCCGGATGATTCTGGAATCTCAAAGTGTTCCCTACTCCTCTTCCTCTGATTCTGTTAATAACTGCTCAACCTCAATCTATTCACTTTTAAGCTTCTAAAATTCACCTCTCTTTTTGATATCACTCATAGAAAATCTAATAAAATTTTGCCACTATTTTGAAAGTGCTCAGATGACACTAGAAAGTGCTCTGAAAACACTTGAAAGTTCTTTAAGGATGTTAAGCCCTATATGAACTGGCCCAATGCTAAGTAAGAGAAGGGTGAATTGGTTAATTTTAAAATAAAAATCATAAACAAAATCACCACAATCAAGGTGCGGAAGAAATATAAATGCGGAAACAATAATAAGAAAAGAATACGCCAGATTTATAGTGGTACGGTCAAACCTTGACCTACATCCACTCCTTGGAGGCACCCTCCAAGTATTGCACTAAAATAAGTGTCTCTCCTTTAGCACCCACAGCTAGGCGGAGAAGCCCTTACAAAATCACTTCCACCTTCCCCGGTGCGGCGGAGTCGTCGGATCCTTTGACACCAAAGAGGTCTTCTTCTTTGGTGAACCTACCTCGAGACAAGGCTTGAATCCAATGGTACTAAGGTGCGAGTTCGCAGGAGCAACCGTGTGGAATCCCCTCCACACTCCCTTGAGTTCCTCCCCCTCACAGGATCTTCTCCCTCTCAAACTCCACCCTTTCCTCTCTTCCTTTCAAGATCTCTCTTCAAGTTTCCCCCACAAGAATGAAGCTACAATGGCTGCCAAAGAAACTTACAAAGTGCCTTGCCATAGCTTAAATAGAAGCTCTCAAAACGAGCTCATTAATGCAAATTGCTGACATTATCGTCCAGGACGATAGACATATCGTCCTGGCCGATTAGCTCAAATATGAGGAAAATAGTCCTGAATATCGCCCTGAAATGAAGCTGGACGATGTCTAATCGTCCCGAACGATCTTGCGATCGGCCCGGACAATATCCCCATTAATTACTTACCAAAATTGCCCGAGAAATTTTGGAAAAAATTGTCCTGGATCGTCCTGGATGATATTTTATAATCCAGGACGATCCACTGGACGATGTCCAAAAATAGGTTATTTCTTAATAGATCTGGCGGCATATTCTTGCTAAATTGAGCTGATCGTCCTGACCTATACAAAATCATCCATGATGATGTGTTTTGCATAAAGACGGCTGCTTTAATGAGGATGCCCTAATTAGGGTTTCTACTTTTATCATATCGTCCAGGACGATATAAATATTGTCCAGGATGATATAAATATCAGGAAGATGTTACCAAAAATAGAAATCTTTTAGGGCACAACAGAAAATCTTCCAAGTTACAAATCATCGGATGCCACACCAAATACAATAGACTCAAGAAAGGAAAAAGATTACAAACTGACTCAGACCTAGTTTACCCAATCTTGAGCTGATTCCAAATTGCAGTCCGATCGTGTGAACCTGAAATGTCAGTACATAAGGAAATTGTAGAGAACAAAGAATATTTACTATCATCAGAATCATAAGTCATAGATCCGCAACAATCTCCCCCTTTTTGATGATGGCAAACAATTCAATTTAAATTTTCAAAAGAAATCAATTTCTCCTAATCTCCCCCTTACTAGAATAACACTTTTAAAAAATAAGGGAGATGAAAATAATTTTGTTGTTTTTAGTTTTTTGAAAACAAGATACAAACACGATAACAGTACAAAAATTCAACAATACGTTCTCCTCCTTTCACATTATCAAAAAAGAAATGAGGCATAAACAAAAAATAAAACAAAAGACAAAAAATGTTTCCTGATCTAGTGAAAAGATAAATATTCTTAAAATGAGAAAGTTACCTCTTAGTTTTAATCAAAAACTTAGTAGAATTGGATTGACAACGCATAGCCCAGAAAAGGTTAGAAATTCATAATTTGATAATCCAAACTCGTTCTTTTAAAGCCTCAAAAACTTTTTAATCCAATATCCAAGTCAAGGAATAAACGGGAAAAAGAAACATTAATTTTTCAAAACTTTTTCCATAAAACATATCTAATAGAAGATCAATACACGAATTTCTGAATCAGGAACCAAAATTTTCAAGCACAAGTTTCAAACATATCAAGGATTTTCTTAAGTTTTTAGTAGTATAAGAAAGAAAATAAGCATATTTTTTTGTGGGCTCATTTTATGCCCTTTATCACTTGAATGGCTCTTTGAGCATCTTTTGATTTTAATACACTTTGTGTGTTTTTTTTTTAATTTGGCATCATTGCGCATCTTTTGGTTTGGCATCATTGGCCACTTTTTTTTTTAATTAATTTCAAAAAATATGCTTTCTTTCTTATATTTTCAAAATCAAAGTAAACCCAAATTATTGACAACACGAACAACTTGATTAAGAAAAATTTATGGTGGATTCAACAATCTTGCAAAAGATTCCTATGCGATAGAAAAAATATAGGGAGATAAAAAAAATTAGTTTCAAAATCCAATTTAAAATATGACGAAGATTTTGAATCAAAAATAAAATAACATCTTTAAGAAGAGAGAGAGAAACAAAAACACGAGTTTCATTCCTTTGACTGTTTTAGAGAAGTCAAACACAACTTACCAAAGATTTCAAAAAAAAAACAGGAAGTAGATTTTTCATTTTTAGAAAGTGAATATGTGTGTTGATCAGAGAAAAACTTTCACTAAAAAATTTTTAAAGAATAAACAAAACTAAAAAATAAAAATAAAAAAAGAAAAACACAAAAACACGAAAGGCTCTTAACCATTATCTCTCTCCTGGTCTGATGCTTCAAAGACCAGATCTGCCCATGAGATTTTTTGTCTTTCATTATTTCCCCAGTTTAAATTTTGCTTCGCCTTGCTCTTTTCTTTCGTAGGAAGAATTCTTATATTAGGGCACTGATTTTTCATATGTCTGGGCTTCCTGCATCGAAAACAAATAACGTCAGAAGAAATATGGACATCCTTACCACTTTTACCTTTTTTCCACTTTTGCTTATGCTTTGATGAGCTTTGTGATTTGCTTGACAAGTCATTGCATTCGTCACCAACTAAGCAATTTTTTTCTGTATCTTCAGCTTTTAGAACAATCGTTTCACCTGCATCTAAAAGTCTTTGACACAAACTTTGCTCGTAGGCAATGAGTGAGCCAATCAAATTATCAATAGAATATACATTCAAATCTTTATATTCACAAATAGTAACAACTTTAGGATCAAATTTATCTAGTAGACATCAAAGAATTTTGTTAACTTTTTCAAAATTTGAAAAGTCTTTTCCTAAAGCATACAATGAGTTTACAATTTGAATGAATCTGGTATACATGTCTAAGATCGTTTCAAAAGGTTTCATGGAAAATAATTCAAAATCATGCATTAACAAATTCAACTTAGATTGCTTGATTTCACTAGTGCCTTCGTATATGGTGTGCAATTTATCCCAAACTTTCTTACCGGTAGTGCACGTTGATACTAACAAAAAATCATCAAAATTTAAAGCACAGAAAAAAGCAATTTAAAGACTTTGCATTCAGTTGAGCATTAAGTTATTCTTCCCTCTTCCATTGATTAAAAGAAATATTAGTTTTAACTCCATTAACAATACGTGACGGTGATGAATAACCAGTTAAAATCATATGCCACATGCGAAAATCAATCGATTGCAAGAAAATAGACATGCGAGTTTTTTAAAATCAAATGACATATTTTCAAATAAAGGAGGTTTTGTGATTGAATAACCTTCCGCAACATTATGATTAGTCATGGATCAAAAAATTCAAAAGCTTTTAAAAACTTATTTTATGAATGAGGCTCTGATACCACTTGAAAGTGCTCAGATAACACTAGAAAGTGCTCTGAAAACACTTGAAAGTTCGTTAACGATGTTAAGCCCTATATGAACTGGCCCAAGGCTAAGTAAGAGAAGGGTGAATTGGTTAACTTTAAAACAAAAATCAGAAACCAAATCACCACAATCAAGGTGCGGAAAAAAATAAATGCGGAAGCGATAATAAAAAAATAACACACCGGATTTATAGTGGTTCGGTCAAACCTTGAACTACGTCCACTTCTTGGAGGCACCCTCCAAGTATTGCACTAAAATAAGTGTCTCTTTTTTAGCCCCCACAGCTAGGCGGAGAAGCCCTTACAAAATCACTTCCACCTTCCCCGGTGCGGCGGAGTCGCCGGGTCCTTTGACACCAAAGAGATCTTCTTTAGATCTTCTCGAGACAAGCCTTGAATCCGATGGTACTAAGGTGCGAGTTCGCCGGAGAAACCGTGTGGAATCCCTTCCACACTCCCTTGAGTTCCTCCCCCTCACAGGATCTTCTCCCTCTCAAACTCCACCCTTTCCTCTCTCCCTTTCAAGCTCTCTCTTCAAGTTTCCCTCACAAGAACGAAGCTATAATGGCTGTCAAAGACACTTACAAAGTGTCTTGCTATAACTTAAATAGAAGCTCTCAAAATGAGCTCATTAATGCAAGTTTCCACCATTATCATCCAGGACGATAGGCATATCGTCCTGGCCGATTAGCTCAAATATGAGGAAAATTGTCCTTAATATCGCCCTGAAATGAAGCTGGATGATGTCTAATCGTCCCGGACGATCTTGCGATCGGCCCAGACGAAATCCCCATTAATTGATTTCCAAAACTGCCTGAGAAATTTTGGAAAAATTGTCCTGGATCGTCCTTGATGATATTTCATAGTCAAGGCCGATCCTCTGGACGATGTCCAAAAATAGGTTATTTCTTAATAGATCTGGTGATAGATTCTTGCTGAATTGAGCCGATTGTCCTGGCCGATACAAAATCATCCAAGACGATGTGTTTTGCATAAAGACAGCTGCTTTAATGAGGATGCCTTAATTAGGCTTTCTACTTTTGTCAGATCGTCCAATACGTTATAAATATCGTCCCGGACGATATTACCAAAAATAGAAATCTTTTAGGGCACAACAGAAAATCTTTCAAGTTATAAATCATCGGATGCCACACCAAATACAATAGACTCAAGAAAGGAAAAAGATTACAGACTGACGCAGACCTAGTCTACCCAATCTTGAGCTGATTCCAAATTGCTGTCCGATCGTGCGAACCTGAAATGTCAGTACATAAGGAAGTTTTAGAGAACAAAGAATGTTTGCTATCATCAAAATCATAAGCCATAGATCCATAACTTATTTTAATTGAGAGTTTTTGTAGGGGATTTTGTCTTCCTATGATGTAATTAACTACAAGGGCTTGCGCTCGTAGGAGATTTAGAACCACACACTCACCTTATTTCAAAATTTGATTTTTTAAAATTCTTATTGGATTCCTTTAGGAAAGATCAAAAGATGATTGTTATTATCACATTCAAAGAATTATCATTGAATGGCGTTATCTCCCTTTGGGGAGATACATCTTTCTTTGATAAGGCTTTGGATGTGAACTTAACGATCACACTTTTTGAATATTATAGCTGGATATTCAGTTGAACCTCATTTTGACCCTTCAGGGCCATATAAAGTTCTCTTTAGCATCCAGTTACAATATTCAAGATGAATTTCATAATTCTAAATATGAACGTCGTTATGAAATTTTATTTTCATCTTTTGAGGTGATATATTCTTTCTAACGGAACTAACGGAATGGTTCGATTCTAGAATTAGAATTTAATTTTAAGTCCTAAAGAAAACTAATATTTTCAAAACCTGTTTTCAAAATTCCACCAACATTGACTTGTACAGAATGGTGGGACGACGGACTTTTCTTTAAATATGATTTGGTGTTATCCTCTACTTATTCACGTGATACTGATTGGGAGTTATAAGAAGATGATTATTGTGCTAACTGGCAAAGAGTGATGACTCAGTTTACTAAGCCAATGGATAATGATAATGATATTGATACTGATACAAGGCTGAAAAATATTATAATAGCCATCTCTTATACATGTTGAGTATGACTAATGTACTGAAATGCATGTTTAAAGCATTGTTTTCATTTATATTATATGGATTTATTGAATATTATATGAATTTATCGTTACTGTACGGATTTATTATTACTGAACGATTTCAATGTTATTGAATTACTGCTCGTGTCACTAGATTGTACTAATTCTGATACAGACATTGATATAGGCAATGATACCCCTGAGTCACTATACTGACATTACGCATGTGATATACTGAGTATGTGATATGGATTAAATTGATTGCATGTGATCGTAATATCAAATAACTAGATAGTAAGTGTACATTCCAATATGATTTTATTTCATTAATCTGATTTCAACAGTTGTTAACGATGTATTAATTTGATGCTTTATACAAT
The DNA here is from genome assembly GCA_022539455.1 of Dendrobium nobile. NCBI lineage: Eukaryota > Viridiplantae > Streptophyta > Magnoliopsida > Asparagales > Orchidaceae > Dendrobium > Dendrobium nobile. Next base: position 73,979,319 of record CM039733.1, read on the forward strand.
TTTATAAGAACTGATAGTATTGACCGAGATGATTTCTTTATTGATTTGATTGATATTACAAGTATGATGATTTTTTTTAATGATTTTACTGAGGTTTTAGATATAATGATTTCTCTATTGAATTGACTGATGTTATAGATGCGATGATTCCTTTAAAGATTTGACATACGTACTGGTTCATTGAGCTTTATGAGTTTTTCTACTGTTTATTGAATCCACTACTGATGATTGTGAATTCTACTATCTTTGTATTGATATTGGTTATGCATTGATTACTATTTTTGTAATGATTTCTATTTCTGTATCGATTCAATAATAATGTGTAAGTGATTGTCGTGATTTGATGGATTGACATGCATATTACTTTCATACAGTGTTTTGATTTCATTTGTAGGTATTTGGTGACTTGCTGGGCTTTTTAAGCTCATTATATATGGTTAATTATTTCAGGTCAGGATGGATATATGTGATTATTGTGTAGATCCTGAGTAATGTAAATGACTTTAGGGAATGAATATGAATGTGTACTTTGAAGTTTTAAATCATATAATATATTGTACTATTTATTATTGATGAATGACATAGATAGATTTGGTAGTTGAAGATTTAAAGGAATAAAAGAATAATTCTTCCAAGTTAGATCCTTGGGGTTATCACAATTGGTATCAGAGCATAGTTATTGGAAGAATTGATTGTTATCAGAGCTATAGGATTTGATTAATAGTTGGGCATAATGGGCAGTTTCAAGCAAATCATTTTGCATATATAGTTGAATGAAATGTGATAGAATGAATTGTATGACTATATGATTTCTAATAAGTTTTTATTTTAATTTTATTTGATTTAAGTTTTGATTGGACGGATTTGTTTTATATCGATTTTATGTTTGAATCTTTAAGAAAAATGTTAAGGATGACAATTTTCTTAAGGTGGGTAGATTGTGAGAATCCTTGAATTTCAAGATTTTTGTGTGTAGTTAGTTTGTATGAACTATCTGTACAAATTAAACAAGTGTAGATTCATCTGTATGAACCGTCAGTACGAACTGAATTCATCTGTACGAACTGAACAAAAATTTTTGACAGAGCCCATTGTCTAGGAACAAAAATTAATTATCGTTCGTACGATCTGTGTACAGAGCCGGTCGTCCCAGTACAAACGTAAATATTATCCGTATGAACTTAAATATGTTTTTTTATATAAATGATTGTTTGATTGTTTTGAGGAGAGAGAAAAATCTAGAGAGAGAAAGACAAGGAAAGAGGAAGAAAAGCTTAGTTTTGGAGGTCGCGGAGCAATTTTTGTCCGTTGACATAGGTGGAAGAATTGTTTGTCTCGCAGTTAGGATTCCAAACCCTATTTTTTATTTTGAAGATTTTGTGTTTGGTATTTTTTTGCTGAAATTTTGGTTTTTGTTACAAAAAAAAATGTGCATATCTTTGTATTGATAAAACTTTTACCACGTAACTTTCGGTATGTTGTAGAGATGATGATTTTGCACGATTTGAATATTTTCTGAAAATTTTTCACTGGGTATTCTGAATTCTAAAGTGTTTTTATATAATAGAAAATTATTTGGATGTCAAAAAATAGTGCTTCAATACAATTAAAGTTTTGAAATAATGTTTTACACGATCTGGTAATTTTCTGAAACTATGCATTTTGATTGTCAAATTTTTTGTTGTCTGTCATTAAACATTCTGACGATATTTTGATATATGTCTGATTTCTATGGATATGATATGTATTGATGAGATGAAAATGAATGTGGTTACATGCATGATTGAAATTACTATTATATTATTGTGATACTACTGTGTGTGTGAAAGACAAATAAACATTGGTTGAACCATTGGTTGGAGACTGATTGACCTGTACCAGATTGTGGCCCGACGGGCATTCCTTTAAATATGGTTTGGTGTTATCCTCTAGAGATTCATGTGATACTGATTGTTGGTTATAAGGAGATGATTAGTGTGCCAACGGGCAAAGAGTGATGACTCTGTTTATTGAGCCAACGGATAATAATAATGATATTGATATTAATACAAGACTGAAAAACACTGTAATAGCCAGCGCTTATACTTATTGAGTATGACTAATATACTAAAAAAACATGTTTAAAGCATTGTTCTTATTGATATTATATGGATTTATTGATATTATACAAATTTATCATTACTGTACAGATTTAATGTTACTGCACAATTTCACTGTTATTGTATTACTGCTCATGTCACTGGATTATACTGATATTGATACAAACACTGATATAAACACTGATACCACTGAGTCACTGTGCTGACATTATGCATATGATACATTAAGCATGTAATATAGATTAAATGGGTTGCATGTGATCGTAATATCAAATAACTGGATAGCAAGTGTACATTCCGATATGATTTTATTTAATTGATCTGATTTTAACAGTTACTAACGATGTATTGATTTGATGCTTTATAGGATTTTATACCGACTGATATTATTGACGTAGATGATTTCTTTATTGATTTGATTGATATTACTAGTATGATTATTTCTTTAATGATTTGACTGAGGTTTTAGATACGACGATTTCTCTATTGAATTGACTGATGTTATAAATATGATGATTCCTTCAAAGATTTGACGTATGTACTGGTTTTATTGAGCTTTATGAGCTTTTCTACTGTTTACTGATTCCACTACTGATAATTATGAATTCTACTGTCTTTGTATTGATAATGGTTATGCATTAATTATTATTTCTATACTAATTTCTATTTCTGCATCGATTCAATGATCATGTGTAAGTAACTATCGTGATTTGACTGATTGACATGCATATTACTTCCGTACCGTGTTTTGATTTTAGTTGTAGATATTTGGTGATCTGCTAGGCTTTTTAAGCTAATTATATGTTATTAATGATTTCAGATCAGTGCAAGGGAGCAGGAGTGTGAGGTTGATCAGGGTTCTTCAGGTTATGCTCTTTTTTTGTTATAGTGATTCGTTTTGTACTCAGGACAGGATGGATATATATGATTATTATGTAGATCTTGAGTAATGTAAATGACTTTTGGGAATGAATATGAATGTGTACTTTAAAGTTTTAAATCATAGAATATATTATATTATTTATTACTGATGAATGACATAGATAGCTCTGGTAGATGATGGTTTAAAGAATTAAAAGAATAATTCTACAAAGTTAGAACCTTGGGGTTATCACAGCCGTCCCAATTTCTCTCTTTGTAGGGAGGTGACGTATGAGGTTGCTGAATTTTTTTTTTTTTTAATTCTAGACTTAGCAAATTTTGGAAAATATGGATCTATAAAAAAAATTAAATTGGAGAGCAATCAAATTTTAGATATTAATTAATCAATTGATTAATAAAAAAATTTATTAATTAATCAATATTAATCAAAACTAATTATAATTAATTAATTAATTAAAATACAATAGTTATTTAAATTTTAAAATTATTTCAAATTCAAGAGCAATTAAAAATTTTTTTATTAAAATTCAGGAGCGCTTTAATTGACTAATTCGAGCAACTATAAAATAAAAAAATGCAATAAATAAAATGGAGAAAGGGGGGAGAATGTTGTTCGTTATTTGACATATACAGGCTCTCAAACACTAGCTCTTCAAAACTTCTACAAAATCTCTCCAACAACTCTCCAACAAACATCTCAACACACTCAAACTAAACTCCTCTACATGCACTCCAAAGCTCTTTTATACAAGCTACTACAGCTACTTGTGGGCTCTATCCTCTGTAATTGTAAGTCCCAGCTACTGGCAACCTCAACTACTCTAACCATTGGCTACGAACACCTACAAAAAAACATATGAAGAGTCAGTACATCATAAATAAATTGAATGAATGCTAATAAATCTAAGCTACTGCAAGTGAAACAGATTACATGAAAGCAAGAAAAGCTAAGTACGAAAAAGCTAGTAGATAAACAGTACTAAAAGACGAGTAGGGTAGTGGACTACTTTAGTAGAAACAAGTTACGAGAAGAAAACAAAATAACCAAAACACTAACCCAGTGTCAAAGCTTTGAAATGTCAAAATCACAAACTCAAACCAATCCAACAAACAAATAATCAAATTCAAAATCTTTGGGCAGCCTAATTTAAAAGAATTAGGTTATAAGACCCACTACTCACCAACTTTCGTAAGGAAAGTCGTAAGCCCGACCTTAGGGGAAAATTTTAGGTAAAAATTAACCTAACTCCTAATCCCTAATTAAAACTACTCAGGCACTTCTAATAGAATTTGTAAGTCCGATCTCTGAGAAAAATATTTATGTGATAATACAACCCTAGACCCCTCATTCGAGCGGCCTACTCTATAGGGCTTGGTTGTAAGACTCACACCTTGGGCCACTTGGCTTAAGGTTCTAAGTCATAAGACCCATAGTTAGGTAACTTCTAACGAAGTACTAAGACCTACCCAATTAAAAAATCTTTGGGCTACCCTAGCAGAAGTCGTAAGTCCCTATCTAAATCTAATCATATGAAATAACTTTTATTGAGAAATCAAGGTAAAAGCCTCAAGAAAGAATTCATCTTTATATAATGTTTTGAAGTACAATTATAATTCCTATATTTAAAGCATGTGGAATTTCTATCGTAGGATTTCCTACTCAAATAATTAAAGCCTTCGGGCATCTTATCCTATAGGGCTAAGCGCTAAGACCCGTTATTTGGGCATCCTAGTCTATAGGAGTAGGTTGTAAGACCCACCAATGGACTACTTTCTATGAAAGTCATAAGTCCCATATTTTAGGAAAATTATTAAATAAATAACAATGATCCTAAACCCCAAACAATCAATTTTTAACCTATGGACATCTTAGTCTAAAAGGATTAAGTTGTAAGACCCGCTTTTAGGCTACTTTCTAAGGGAAGTCATAAGTCCTACCTAAATAATCAAAATCCCTGGGCAGCCTCGCTGTAGAGTTAGGTTGTAAGACCCATCTTAGGCAACTCATAAATAGAGCAATAAGCCCCATTCCAAATAAAAATTTTGAGCTACTTTCTACGAAAGTCGTAAATCTCAAACCAAATTTAAATCCTTGGGCTATTTCCTAAAGAACACATAAGACCCACTCCAAACTAAATTCCTGGGTTACTTCTAAACAAAGTAATAAATCCCAAACTAAATAAATCTAAGGGTATTCTAATAGATGTAAAGCTCAAAACACATAACAAAATTAAAACTCACATTTAACCACTTTAGTCTACTCGGGATCCCTGAGAGGAGGCAACCCATGGTTGCTAATCAGATTCCCTGGACACTACAGTCAATGATTATTAGTGTTGGCAGACTGAAAAATTACAGTATACCTAGGATGACGAAACCATGAGATCTTGATCGGGTTTACCTCCATTTTCTCTATTATTAAGACTAGAAATATCTAAAATTTATTCATCCTTAATCGAGAGTTCTCTCTTACGTAGTAAAAGAGGTAATTAACTATGAGTGTTTGCTCTCATAGGAAGTAAGGACCCTAGATCTTTAAACCCTGACACTATCCTCGGGAGAAATCTGCTTAACTTCAATATGACTTAATGGAAATGGAATTCTACGACTGCAAAGAGGATTCATGTATTCGTGCCATTTTTCTTGAGCCAATAATATGTTATACTTTTGTACATGTTTATTAGCATATATATGTCATATTCTAGAATTCTCTTATCTAGTGAGAATGCATTTTAAAATCCCCCATCAGACTGTGGGCATTTTAAATATTTCTCAGGTTGACATCGAGTTACGTGCCAAAATCTCCTAATAAATATTTAAAATCTCAAAATATGAATGCCCATTCAAAATGCCCTACAATATAGGAGACATTTTAAATATTCATTTGGAAACATCATGATATGCATCGAGATTCCTAATTAAATATTTATAATCTCAAAATTTTAAATTTACTCCATTTTAAAATGTCCTTGCGAAATAGGAGGTATTTTAAATATTCATTCGGGTCGACATCACACTGCATGTCAAGATACCCGAATAAATATTTAAAATTATAAATGCAAATATTCTTTCATGCTAAATCTTCCAAAAGTTCAGAACACCACCTTCTCCAACGTACCAAGATTTCAAAAGTCAAAAAGAGATTTTTGTAACGACACACTAACAAATTGAGTCAAAACAACTTAGTCTTTCAACAACCTGATGCTTAAGGTTCGAATGAGTGCTAAAGGCTGGATCCAACACGCCTAAATATAGCCAGATTGTTGGCAGCTCCGTCTACTCAACACGCCATAAGAAATGTAGTTGTAGCGAAACTCCCACTTCTTCAACCCATTAGTAGGGAATGTAGAAAGTATGAAGGCTAATCTGACTCAACAATTTCAAGTGATCATAGTCTACTAAATTTTTCTAATTGACTCGAGAATCAAAGTTTTAGTGGAAAGGAAGAGTCGCGAATAACTATTAAATGCTTACATACTCCAAATCTTCGACCACAAAATAAGACTCTAAATCTATCTATATTAGTAAAATTAGTATTGGGGAGCATATTTTCCAAAGCTCAAGTCTGAAACTTGAATGATTGTAAAAGGTTGAATCCAACACACCCAAATATCCATCTACTCAACACACCATAAGAAAGGCCGTAGTAGAGGAATCCTCATTTCAGCAACCACATGACGAAGAGCTATCAAATATTAGCTCATATAATTTAATGAACTCAAGTAACTTAAATTAAAGTCTCCTTAACTGGTTAAGGATTAAGATACTACCTGCATTTGGTATTATCGACCAAAACTGAAACTTGCAAATCCTTCAATAAATCCATAAACCATCAAGGTAGGATTGAATGAATTCTTCTTTAATTAATTCTATCAAAGCACAAAGAAAATGTCCAAAGAAAATATTCTAAAGTTCACATAAAGCTCAATGCTGAAGTAAGAGTATTCTGTCATCAATATCCGCAATAAAAAACACAAGGTAGAAGAAACCAAAATCTCAAGACTCAAGCTAAAGCTACAAAAAAGTCTCCTAGATGATATGTATAAGTGTCTCTAGAGACTGGGGGTATTTTAAATATTTATTTGGATCGACATCATACTACGTGCCAAAGTCCCCAAATAAATATTTAAAATTTCTTACAAAAATGTAACCAAAGGAAAGAAGAATGAAAGATCATCCATAAACTGAATGTACTATCACCAAAAAGTCTAATTTAAGAAAGATACAATGAGTACAAGAGAAAAAAAAATCCCACCAACTAATGAATCTATAAAGTTTAGATAAATTATGAACAATTCTAGCAATTATACAACAAAGATATCACATCCATATATGACTGCAGTAAAGAAAGATGTGAGTAGTTACAAAAATACTGAAATTAATCCAAACTTTAAATCCCAGTGAAAGTTTGTGAAAAATACTGAGTAGTTACAAAAATACTTAAAGATTATATCCCAGAAATCTCACTGAGGAACTATGTATGCGGCACTGTTTCAGGATTTACTCGCCTACTGATTCGCGTCGTTAAAACTTAAAATGAGACAAAAATGAGAATCTGGGCTCTGCTTCTTTTCTCCACATCCCCATCAATCGGAACTCCCTCTCCATACGCAAAGTATTCGACACAACCAAACTCCTGTTGCACCAACCCCATCTCCGCAACCTTCACTATCAAAGTCCTAGCCATCCAACAGCTCAACCCAACCTCCTGACTTCCAGCGGCTTTGAATAAGCCCCGGTCATAAGCCACCCTGATCCCGTTAGCCCTTTCAACGTGCAGCCCATAAATCCTCCTCCTTTCTTCCCCATACCTGATGCTTCCTTTGACTCTACCTTCTGATCCAAACATCCCGTAGATGAAGACCCTCCAAAGCAATCCACAGTTACAGGCTGATCCACGACCCCATTCATTTTCCCTCCTGGACCCGACGCCTCCATCTCCTGATTGACAGGATCTCCTGCACGTTAAAGCCCATCCAAGTTGCTCCATTCAACTACCCATAGCCGACCCCCTCACTCTTTTGATCGACCCTGAGATCGAACTCCAGCTGTAAGATAGGGATTAAGGGTTAATAGCAATTTTTATTATTAATATTAACAATTTATTATCTATCTTTATTGTTAATTACTAAGATATATATATATATGTGTGTGTGTGTGTGTGTGTGCGTGTGTGTGAAAATAAAAAAGAGAAGAAATAATTTTGGGAACTTCAAAACTCCATTTTTTGGCATTAGTGGCGCACCGGAAAACAAACTCATGCACTCTTTTATCTAGCGTGGTGGGAAGAGAACCTGGTGTGACGCCTATGGAGAGGTAGATAAAACCCCATTTTTAGTGTTAGCAATGCATAAAAAAAACAACTCTTATTTTTTTTTAAGAAATGTAAATAGCATTAAAAGAAAAACCTATTACAAACTAGAAAGCAAAAGGAAACCCTTTAAAACTATCATAATGGATATGCGATCCACTAAATTCCATTTTAAATCCATTAGGGTGATTGGGATATCAAATATTAAAACAACCTAAAATATTCGTTAGTATCCCAGCTTTCCCAAAAGATGAAAAATGAAACCTAGTAAAAATCCAATATATCATCATAATGGTTTTAAAAAGGTATAATAAGCCTAAAAGCAGAACAAGCAAATGACAACTAGGTTCAAGAAAAATAAAAACAACTACTAAACTAGCAGATCCATCTACTCAATACACCATAAGAAAGGCCGTAGTAGAGGAATCCTCATTTCAGCAACCACATGATGAAGAGCTATCAAATATTAGCTCATATAATTTAATGAACTCAAGTAACTTAAATTAAAGTCTCCTTAACTGGTTAAGGATTAAGATACTACCTGCATTTGGTATTATCGACCAAAACTGAAATCTGCAAATCCTTCAATAAATCCATAAACCATCAAGGTAGGATTGAATGAATTCTTCTTTAATTAATTCTATCAAAGCACAAAGAAAATGACCGAAGAAAATATTCTAAAGTTCACATAAAGCTCAATGCTGAAGTAAGAGTATTCTGTCATCAATATCCGCAATAAAAAACACAAGGTAGAAGAAACCAAAATCTCAAGACTCAAGCTAAAGCTACAAAAAAAGTCTCCTAAATGATATGTATAAGTGTCTCTAGAGACTGGGGGTATTTTAAATATTTATTTGGATCGACATCATACTACGTGCCAAAATCCCCAAATAAATATTTAAAATTTCTTACAAAAATGCAACCAAAGGAAAGAAGAATGAAAGATCATCCATAAACTGAATGTACCATCACCAAAAAGTCTAATTTAAGCAAGATACAATGAGTACAAGAGAAAAAAAATCCCACCAACTGATGAATCTATAAAGTTTAGATAAATTATGAACAATTCTAGCAATTATACAACAAAGATATCACATCCATATATGACTGCAGTAAAGAAAGATGTGAGTAGTTACAAAAAAATCCCACCAACTGATGAATCTATAAAGTTTAGATAAATTATGAACAATTCTAGCAATTATACAACAAAGATATCACATCCATATATGACTGCAGTAAAGAAAGATGTGAGTAGTTACAAAAATACTGAAATTAATCCAAACTTTATATCCCAGTGAAAGTTTGTGAAAAATACTGAGTAGTTACAAAAATACTTAAAGATTATATCCCATAAATCTCACTGAGTAACTGTGTATGCGGCACTGTTTCAGGATTTACTCGCCTCCTGATTCGCGTCGCTAAAAATTAAAAGGAGACAAAAATGAGAATCTGGGCTCTGCTTCTTTTCACCACATCCCCATCGATCGGAACTCCCTCTCCATACGTAAAGTATTCGACACATCCCATACCTGATGCTTCCTTTGACTCTACCTTCTGATCCAAACATCCCGTAGATGAAGACCCTCCAACCCTCCAAAGCAATCCACAGTTACAGGCCGATCCACGACCCCATTCATTTTCCCTCCTGGACCCGACGCCTCCATCTCCTGATTGACAAAATCTCCTGCACGTTAAAGCCCATCCAAGTTGCTCCATTCAACTACCCATAGCCGACCCCCTCACTCTTTTGATCGACCCTGAGATCGAACTCCAGCTGTAAGATAGGGATTAAGGGTTAATAGCAGTTTTTATTATTAATATTATATATATATATATTTATTATATATATTATATATATATATACTATATATATATATATATATATATGTGTGTGTGTGTGTGTGTGTGAAAATAAAAAAGAGAAGAAATAATTTTGTGAACTTCAAAACTCCATTTTTCGGCATTAGTAGCACACCGGAAAACAAACTCATGCACTCTTTTATCTATCGTGGTGGGAAGAGAACCTGGTGTGACGCCTATGGCGAGGCAGATAAAACCCCATTTTTAGTGTTAGCAATGCATCAAAAAAACAACTCTCTTTTTTTTGAAGAAATGCAAATAGCATTAGAAGAAAAACCTATTACAAACTAGAAAGCAAAAGCAAACCCTTTAAAACTATCATAATGGATATGCGATCCACTAAATTCCATTTTAAATCCATTAGGGTGATGGGGATACCAAATATTAAAACAACCTAAAAGATTGGTTAGTATCCCAGCTTTCCCAAAATATGAAAAATGAAACCTAGTAAAAATCCAATATATCATCATAATGGTGTTAAAAAGGTATAATAAGCCTAAAAGCAAAAAAAGCAAATGACAACTAGGTTCAAGAAAAATAAAAACAACTACTAAACTAGCTATCCAAACATAAAGCCGGCCCTCATTAATCTTAGGGTCTAACAAGCTCCAATCAAGAATAGAATTCGTTGTTGCTTCAACTTAACCAACAACAGCCACCAAGAACGCAGCTGCCAAAACATCAAAAGAACCGTTCTGAACATCCTTTCAGGCCAACAAACTCCAATCAAGAGTAGTATCTTCTGAAACCTCAATGCAACCATCCACAACCATCATGGACAAACAAAACAAAGTTGACGAAGCAATATCACCAACTCCCATAACTAGAGACCAAGAATCGGCCTCTCCACAATCAAAGTTCCCCAAAAAGAACATGAATGTCACAGCTTCCAAAGCTCCAATACTAAAAAACTCCATATCCTTCATGCTACCGGAAGGACTCATATTTTCTTCCATGTAAATACCAAACAAATGCAGCCAAAAAAGTGTTATAAATGCGGCATGGTTTTCTCTAGCATGGTGGGAAGGGAATCTGGTGCGACGCCTACAGCGAGGCGGGGATGAATATAAAACTGTGCATTTATTTAAACAAGTGCCTGAAGACCCTTGAACTTCTTTCTCTTGCATGGTGGGGTTTGAAGACTTTTGGCCTCGGTGTCATCCGACATCACCCATGCAAGCTTTTCTCTACCGTGGCGGGAGGCCCAAACTCTCAAAATTTTGCCTAAATACGAGATACAACAAAATTTTTGGTAAATCAAAGATAAGGACTTGAACAAATTTTGGAAAGCAGTGGATTTTGTTTGGACTTGATTTAAACAATTAAATGGACTTAAGCAAACAATAATTAAATTTACTTAAATGAACTTGAATAAAGTTTGAACTTAACCTAATGACAAAAAATTGAGCAGAAGACTTGTGGATTTGAATTAAATGAACAAATAGAAGATGATGACAAAATTGAACCTAAAATGCATATGGACCATTGTGGACTTGACATTGAACATTTGAACTCAATTGAATGAACTACAGGAACTCAAACTTGAGCCTGAGCAACTTAAAAAGAAGACTTGCAAGCTTGAATGCGACGACAAATTGGACTACAATTAAAACAAATAATAGAGCTTTGGATTTATAATTGATAAAGGACATGATTCAAATGGAGATATCAAAAGCAAATAAAAATTCTAGGTATTCAAATACATTCAAATGAACCTCATGCAAGCAAATACAATAAGAGGGATTTGTTTGATTAAACATATTTGCAAAGTGAGTAAGCATGAAGAAATGCAGTAATGTCCCTATCACCAACAACAATTCAACTCCAAGAAGACACAACAACGAAGAAGGAAGAGATTTTAGATGAAACACTAATCCACCAAAGAAATAGCCTTAATTGAAAGTTTTCTCACGTGATCGGGAGGGGTAATTAACTATAGGGGCTTGTGTCTATAAGAAACCATAACTCATATCATAAAGTCCTCGAAAAAATGAGGGCGAAATCTCTGGGTAATGTCTTATCTACAAACCCATATGCCTTCCCAAAATTTACCCCAAAACTTAATCTGTTAAAACTCCCCCGAAAAAAAAAAAGTGGATGGAGGCCGGGGCCAAATTTTTGGAGCCCACACATGAGGGTAGCACTTGGTACTAGAAGAGCCTTGGAGCAAGCATATCTCCAAAAAAAGTGTTAAAAAGTTACTAGTAGCTGCATATACCGGTATGTTTGGTACTCTGTTTTAGATAGAATGTAAGAAATATTTTGATTAAATCCTATGAAATGAAATTTTGGGGATATTTAATCATATTATTTTGATAATTCTCATTTCAGCTATTTTATTGATTAAATTCATAATTTGGTAATTCTCCTCATTGGGTTTCTTCCTCTCACACATCTTAAATATTGAAATAAATAGTCAAATAATTTTTCAGGTCTTCAGATCAAATAGTTTTTAGATTTCAATTGTCTTAAGATTTAGATGTGTAAGAGGAAGAAACATGCCCGTAGTGTCTTGTCTGAGATTCATATTGTAAAGTTTATTTTTAAAAATGTTTTTTTTTAGGTATCTGCATGAGGTGTGTCCGCCAACTGTTGTTCATAAAAATCTAAAATTGACAAATATTCTACTAGATGAAGAGCTTAACCCCAAGCTATCCTACTATGGGTTAACTGCACTAACACCCAGTACAGAGAAGCAGGCATGTCATTTAGAAATAATTTCGTATAACATGTTAGATTAGTTCAAACATAGCAGATATCTATCTATCGCTTTTTCATAAATTGAAAAGACTTATTATCTGAAACATAAGAATTTTCCATGGTTCATGCAGCCAGAACCAGAATTCAGACCTTCGATGTTTGAAGTTGTGCAATTATTGGTAAGATTATGCAAAAAGCTAGTGTGATCCAAAAACTTCAGCTAAGGAGATTCGGATATCTTATTGGATTGCGGAAGAAACAGGATCTGAGACATCCTCCTGATTGGTAGAAGGAGCTTGCTTGCCCGCAGTCCCCTTTTTTTTCGTGGAGAATGCAGTTCCCAATCCTTGGAAGCAAAAGTTGTTAGAGAATCTGATATTAGCGTCCAAAATTCCAACAGTTGAAATGGCAAATCAGAATCAGAATTCAGCTTTTATTAATCCTCCGTATGGTGCATGAATCTTATTATTGTACTTGTTGCAGATGTAGACCATTTGCCATTTGGTAAACAAATAAGCAGTTTTTCTAGGAGAACATATGATGGATTCATGGATGAAATCAGGTCATAAGTGCACCAACCATTAAATGTCTGTTTTCATCTCAATTTTAATTTTTCATTTCCACAGTATATATATATATATAGTCCTATGATTCAAGCTCACATTGTTGGTTGTTGTTTAGAGTTTGAGAATTTTCTGTGAATTTATGAATGTATTATTTTAAAAGAAATTAAATGACAAATGATATTTATGAAGGATTGTAATTGAAAAAAAAAATATCATAAAAATATATATATGATCAATCTCCATTCCCCACCACATTGAATTGAATAGTATAATAAAAAATCAAATCCTTTACGCTGGTTGCGGGTTAGCTGATCCATTAGTAGTTATATATATATATATATTGAGAACGTTCGAAAACATCAAGAAAGTAAAAAAGATTTCTTGGTTTTAACCTTACGACATATAGAAAGACTAGGAAAGGTAATAAAATGATTTTAAAGCGTATAAGCCGACCCGGTCTACGAATCTATTCCAACTATCAACGAATTCCTAAGATTTTAGGTGGAATGGGAATTGTAATTCTTTCTACTTCTCGAGGTATAATGACAGGTCGAGAAGCTCGACTAGAAAAAATTGGAGGAGAAATTTTTACTAAAATAGTTTCATTAGCGCCCAAAGTCTTATAGATGAAGATAGGATATATCCTATCTATTATATATATATAGAAAATAGAATATTCAAATATGTGAAATAGATCCGATTAATTGATTGTGTCTCATGCATATATTTGAGATTTAGAATAATTTTTTAGAATTTAAGAATTTCAATAAAAAATAAAACTAAAAAGAAGCATGTTGATTATATCAAAATGAGGAGGCACCAATAACTATAGTTCGTCATGGGTAGGGACATTATTGCCGATATAATAACTTCTATAAGAAATGCTGACATAGATCAAAAGATATATATATATATATATATATATATATATATATATCATCAGGGGCGGACTCAAGATTTTTCTCAAGTGGGGGCACAAATAATTGAAGTAAAAAAACCATCAACCTTTTTCAACGGACTTGGGACCGACATGGGCGGTATGTCGGTTTTAATTTTTTTTTTAATCATTTGATTCATTATAAAAAAGATAAAATATATGATAAACAAAAAAAAAACTTACAATTGAGAAAAATAAATCTTGAGATTCTTCTTAGCTATTCTCTATAATTTCTCCCGTTGAGTCTTCATTTTTTTCAAATCAGGGATATCAGCTAATTTTGTTTCTACAAAAACTGATTGAATTTGAGTATTTTTTCCTCAAAAAAAATTTCTGATCACCACCTTCGAATTTTCTTTTGAAATACATTTCCATATCTAATTTTAATAACATCTGGTATAAGAATTTTATACATGCATAAAAAAAAATTAATGCTAATAAATTGATTAATAACTAAAATATATACCTGTCAATTGCTACAGATTAGTAAAACACTCGCAATTCTATATCCACAAATCTCCTCAAATTTCAATATCACATCAATCGGCAAAGCCATCACAAAGAATCAGCCTACACATGTATATAAAATCAAATAAAACTATTATAATTCCTTTTGAAAATATTTGCCTCAATGCTGAAAAACAAGAAAAGCCTAAAAAAAGCTTTATTTATATATTTACATTTGCAGTAGTCTTAACTTTATACTGTACCGTAACAAAAAAAATTCTCTTGAGTACAAAGAAGATAGATTTTGGTTTTGAATAGTCTAATCATCAGCCAAGCTTAGAGCCTTAGAAGATATCTAATGAAGAAGGAATCTAACTTTTGAACAGTCCGCCGAGCTTGAAAGATATCATGCAGCCTGTGTTAGAATATACTCTCAGTATCTTTTACTTATCCTATTCCATCTAATGTCAACACAAGTAGTGTTGCACTTTCTCTGCCATTTACTGGGCCCTGCCAATGGTGCAGACCTTTAGCCGTTAACTGCAGAGTATGCTCCCTGTAAAGGCTCACCAGCTTGCCTTAAAGCTCGGGTAAGAGTAGAGCAATACAAGGTTTTGATTTCCTTCTACCATGATTCTTCTAGCTCTTGTTTTCGGTTTATCTTCCTTGCAGGTATCTTGAGTAAGCTCAACATGGTATCAAAGCTTTAAGCCGTCTTCTTCAAATGGCTTCAACCTACAAATCGTTCCCGTGTAATTCAACTAAAGAATGAATTACACCATGTTGAAATGAAAGATCGCACAATGACACAATATCTTGCTCATGTTAAATCTCTTGTGGACAATATATCATCCTCAGGCGGTCATATAGATGTTGAGGATGTGATCCTGCACACGCTGAATGGATTGCCATCCATTTATAATCCCTTCAAATCAGGTATTCGGATTATTCAGCAATCCATCACTCTCGATGCCCTGTATTCACTCTTGTGCAGTGAAGAGATTAATTTGCAAAACGAGCAAAAAAAAGGAAGCTCCGCCTCCTTCAGATCATACAACACTGTGGACAAATCGGTCCAACTCATCTCGCGGAAGATTTACTTCAAGAGGACGCGGTAGAGGAGCTCCCTTCAGAACAATTTCCTCCAGCTCAAATGCGACGTATATACCAAACTACAACAGCAATCAATCCCAGACGCTGCCTGTTCCGGCTTCTAACAGCAATCACCCCACTTGTCAAATTTGTGGTAAACAGGGCCACATTGCCTTGAATTGTTGGCACCGATGTAATATGCAATATGCACGATCAGCTCCTACTCAAAATCAGTGTGCATTGCTCACTGGTTCTAGCAGCAATGTATCTTCTCCAATCACAGAATGGGTATTGGATTCCAGAGCCTCTTCACACTTAACATCTGACGCTGCACACATACAACAGCCGACACCTTACTTTGGAGCTGATACAGTTTCTGTTGCTAGTGGAAACACTCTTCCCATCCGTAATACAGGGCAAGGAATATTGCCGCTTCCTGATTCGAACCGTAAGCTTCGCCTTAAAAACCTTTTACATGTTCCACTCCTCTCCCATAATCTTCTTTCTATTCATAAACTAACTTCAGATAACAATTGTTCTATTCTTTTTTATGCTCATGGTTTCCTAATTAAGGATCTCTCGGACAATAATAGCACTCTTCTCCGGGGTCGATCGGGTCGATCGAGAGATGGTCTTTATCCCCTATCCACCGTTTCCACTGCCTCTCCACAAGCTCTCCAATCTTCGGTCAACAAGCTCCAGCCATGGCATACACGGCTTGGTCATCCGAACCATAGCATTTTACAATGTTTGTCTCGTATCGTTCCATCTATATGTACTCCTCCATCTAGTTTTATGTGTACGTCTTGTAATGTGGCCAAGAGTCACAAGTTACCCTTTTCTTCCTCTACTAGTCATGTACTTAAACCTTTTTAATTAATACACTCAGATGTTTGGGGACCTGCTCCTGTTCAGTCCTTTAATGGTTTTCGTAGTTTCAAATTTTAAAGAAAAAATTAATAATTGTTTCTTGTTTGAGATCAAATCGATGGTGTATATTAAATCCTAAGATGTGATGTCGCTACGTTATCTATGTTTAATGTTTCATCCCTAAAGGATGTATGTGTGAATCCTATAATTTGCCTAAGTTCTCTAAGACTCGTCCTTAATTATTGTTCTTAAATGACATTAAAGTTAAAATTGGGTTTACAATCAATGTCTCTAACCCTCATACATATATATGGGTATAAATAAATCACATCAATGGGTTTTGGGTTTGCAGAAAAATAAATATAAATGAGATGCATAGGTTACTACATGGATCTAAGGTTGGAGGAGCATGCAATCATTGGCTTATGGGATTTATGGCCATCTAAGTTTTAAGAAAACTTACCTGATCACCAGAGCTAGTCAATGGTGATTCCATCCATAGCACCCCTATTTAGAAGAAATGGGGGCAACTGAAGCCCCTTGGCTTTATCCTCCAATTAGCTCCATTAGTACCTCACAAATAAGGCGACGAGAGAAAGCGGTGTCAGAATATCATGTATGAAAATATAAAAACTACTATGAATTGACATGTGAGTAAATATGTGAAAATATAAATCAAATCAAATTATTAAACAATTTCAAAATAAATGTAACTTGGCAAGAAACAGTTTAAATATATATATATATATATATATATATATACTTCTAGATAGGAAAAGACTCTAATATATATGCTATCTCACAAGAATGAATCAGCGTGTATAATTATATATATAAGAGACTTTAACTCATGTATTTTCTCATTAAAAGAAATCAAACATGTAAAGAAATCATAACTACATATACAATGGGAATAAAGAAAAAGGTTGAATTTTGTTAATGATCTAGTCATTATCCAATTAATGTCACAGTTGTTATCAAGATAAACAAAGTCACATGTATGTCCAAATGCGATTCCCAAAGCACATCTCCGAAAGAGTATGAATGAACAATTATACACGTTAGAGAGAGAATCTTATTTAATGCTAAGCTCAAAACATATCCAAGAAATAATGGGAACTATTTACATTGCACATTCATACATGCATATGAGTCCTCCCAATATATCCGGAATGACATCAAAAGAAAGTTTCCCTTCGTTAATTATATTTAAATTCATATTCAACATTGAACCATGAATAGCCACGTTGTATTAAATATTCAAGCATGAATGAAGATATAGTCATTTTGATCTCGTGATGTAAAATATTCATTCAAATCATCTCTTTTCAAGCGGGCACATCTTATTTATGAACATTCAAAACATGAACATATATGCTAAATTTCAGATCCCTTAAACTTCATATTAATTCAAATTGCAACTGCAAATTATAAAACATAAAAAAACTTATGCCACAAACCTCTAACAAAAGGACACAAATATCACCATCTACCTCTAAAAAAATATATTCTTGCAAGTTTCTACAAAAGAGAATTATCAACAACCCTTATTATCAAACGTCAAGTGTAGTATCAAAACACAAACATACATATAATCCTTCCAACATTCACATATGGAGCAATACACATCATCTTGTCGAGAAACCAGAACATGGGTAATACATACAATAATGTACCAGGTTTTCTCATGTTGAATGAGCATCTACAAAAGATATCACAAATAAGAACAACCTTTAAGTTTCATGCTCAATTTCCACAATTTACCCCAAAATAGAGACAATTGGAGAAAGATCTTCATCAAAATTTATGGGAAAAGCATAAGAGCAACTATGTTTTCTCGAAACCAACAAATTTATTTAAGAAAATGATAACTGGAAATGCTTTAAAGAATGAAGGCCCACCACTCTTTGCTTTCCTCTAAAAAGAAAACATAAGGATCTTGTATTCTTTCAAATTTTGTGAAAGTAAAGCAAAGAGAAGGAGAGAATGATATACTAATTCATCTAATCCTCAATACTCAGAGGTATTTCATAAAACTCAAATGAATGAAATCAAATAGGAAATTCTCATCAATATAAAAGGAACCTTGTGTTTGCAGAAATGAATTCTTATTCATGGCAATAGTGTTAGTCAAACTTCTCCAACACACACATGGAATTCTCATTCTTTAACAAGAAAGAGATGAGATAATAATCTTGACTTCAAAATTGTGCATTTATAGAATGCTAAAGAGAGAAAACCACAATGTTATTTTTTATTTTTTTTGCTGTTATCCTTTAAGAAATGATGACAAATCACTCTTTCAATACCAAGAAGAGCAGAGAAAAAAAAAAAGATAAAAAAGCCATCTAATGGAAGATAATACAATCACCTTCAGTTTTCCGAAGTAGGAAATGAGTTCGAGTTCATGCTCTTCAACATGCCAATAGAATACATATCATAAGATACCAACCACCACTTAACCATAAGTATATAAATTTTACCACATGAAATTTGCTTGATCAAATCCACTATCACAACATATATGCTTGCATAGCTAACAGAATTTTATTTGGTAGAATGCAAGAAGCATGTTTCTTAAAAAATAGTGCACTAGAAGTATGTTCTGATAATCATTTGATGCAAACTAAAAATAAATAGGAGAGAATATATCACATAGATCCTTTATATTATTAGAGTAGCAGCCTTTGACTAGGGGTGACTATATATAGAAATTAAGTTAGAGTTTTATGATGCGATCACGACAATCGAAGTTGCATATAAAATTTGACCACACCGAATCTGCATATAAAATCTGACCACACTAAATCAAATCAAATGAAGGAATGTGGTATACATTACTCACTGATATAGTTTATAACTTCAAGCAACCAACTAGGCTAGAAGAATAATTTTGTACTCATTGCTTCTCATATGCAATGTGCAATATTTCCTCAAAACATAAGGGCCACGACCCAAAAATTTTAATCGGAAAATTTACAAAACATTAAGTCATGAACTAATCACGCAAAACCAACTAGAAGTTAAATAGTGCTTGGATCATTATTTTCCACAGAGACAATTGGTCTAAATTTTTATACAGCAGGTGGAGTAAAGAACAGCACTTATACCTACAAATCATGGCAGATTAATGCAAAGATTTCATGGAATAGAATACTGTTACGCCGGCCCAGGAGGGGCCGGCTGGACCGGTCCAACCTGGACCGGTCCATTTCTATTCGCGACGGAATCGCGAGCGGGAGGCGGAACCGAGCGGGCGAAGCGAAGCCGACGGGGGCCAGGGAAGAATTTTGGGAGGGAAATTTTGAATGCGAGGGGCTGTTTAGACATTTTGTAAAACTCCTTTATGGTTAATTAAGGGTTTTGGGTGTGAGGGAGGGATTATCTTGAATTTGAATTTTCTTGGAGTTCTAGGGTTTCTTGTTTGGGCTCTTGGCGTTGCCGGAGATTGTTGGAGAGTGGTTCTTCCTCTCAAATCGAAGAACATTGTATCTTTCTTATTGTTTTTGCTTCTACTATTGAAATACAATAGTTTTGTGCAATTTCTTCTCAGTTTTCTCGCGTTTTCTTCCGGTTTCTCCCTATTTCCTGGCTGATTTCTGCTGTGGACAGCAGTTTGGCATTGGTTTTTCTTGATTTTGGGTAAGAAACACTTAGAAAACCAAGTGTTTCCTATCAAATTGTTATCAGAGCGAAGATCCGGACGGTGGGGGGCTG
Organism: Dendrobium nobile; assembly: GCA_022539455.1. Taxonomy (NCBI): domain Eukaryota; kingdom Viridiplantae; phylum Streptophyta; class Magnoliopsida; order Asparagales; family Orchidaceae; genus Dendrobium; species Dendrobium nobile. Next base: position 73,999,800 of record CM039733.1, read on the forward strand.
TTTTCCACCGTTTCGCTGCAGATTTTTGCTTTTCGGAAGGGATCCGGCGACCATTTTTTGGTTCCCATGGCATCTAAACGTGTAGAAGTCTTGGAGACCGAAGTGGGTCAATTTAAGGCGGATCTGGAGGAGAAGATGGCGACGTTGAGTGAGAATATGGAAGGGAAATTCATGGCATTGGAGGAGATGATGAAAAAGTTGTTGGAAGGGCAAGCAAGAGCTGTGCCAGTGGAGGAAAGAGGAGAAGGTAGTGGGAGCAAGGGTAAGGAGAAGGCAAATCCGGAAGGGGAAGAGGAGGTGGAACTGCTTGGTAGCAACGGAAGAATGCTACATCGGGAGTCCATCAGGAGGGAAGAGCAAGAAAGAAGGAGAGACTTCAGGGAAGAAAGAGAGGATGATTGGCGTCGTTAGAGGCCCGACCCAGTGGACCGGCCATGGGGGATCCATAACCACCATGGCGGAGTGCGAGGGGAAGTTGGCTATCGACGGCCGAGGAGGGAGGATGAGCCCCGATATGGAGAAAGAGGAACTTGGGAAGACCCCATTGCCTGGGACAGAGGAGGCCATGGGGGGAACAGAGCATACGGGATGGACACGAGGGCCAGGAAGCTGAAAATGCCTGTTTTCGAAGAGGGAAATGTGGATGAGTGGATCCACAAGGTGGAAAGGTACTTTGCAGTGAATGGCCTTATGGAGGAGGAGAGATTGATGGCTGCTAGCATGTGCTTGGAAGGGGCGGCTTTTGCCTGGTTCAAGTACATGGATAAGTGGGACCCGGTGAGAACGTGGAGGGATTTCAAGGAGGCCATCAGAGAGAGATTCAGGGGGGCAGCCCATGGGAGATCTCCGAGCAGTTCTATGCCCTCACTCAGGAGGGGACAGTGGAGGAATATAGAAAGAAATTCGAGAGTCTGGTGGGCGACATGGAGGGCTTATCGAACAGCACGTTGGGGGGGAACTTTATGAAGGGGCTCAAGCTAGAAATTAGGGATGCTGTGAAGGTCATGAGACCGAGAGACCTGAGGGAGGCAATGGAGTTGGCTCAGCTGGTGGAGAACCAGAAGACCAACGCTCGAAGTTGGCGGAACAACCACTCAGGAGGTCCCACCAGGACAACCACCACTTACTTGGCTCCAAAAGGGCCAAGCCCTAGTGTCCCTAGAGAGAGTGGAAAGGAGAAGAGCGGGGTGACTAGAACTGCAGGAAGCTTCAAGAAATTGACTGAGGAAGAGATGCAGGAGAAGAGGGCCAAGGGCCTTTGTTTCAGATGTGAGGAGAAGTTTGTTCCAGGGCACAGATGCAAGGATCGCGCTCTTCGGGCTCTCACCGTCTATATAGACGAGGCGCCTGAGGAGGGTGATGACTCCGATGAGGAGCAGAGTGACCCCCAGTTGGAGGTGGCCGAGGTATCCCTCAATTCTGTGATGGGATTTACTCCTAGTCATACCATGAAGGTGAAGGGGAAGATCCATGGGAGGGAGGTAGTAGTACTGATCGATAGTGGGGCAACCCACAATTTCATATCCACCCAGGTGGCGGAGGAGCTGGGGATGGAGCCTACTGAGACAGGCAGTTATGGGGTGATGATGGGGACAGGAAAGATTGAGTCTAGCACGGGGATCTGCAAGGGGTGGAGATGAGCCTACAGGAGATCAGGGTGGTGGACTTCCTACCCCTGAGGTTGGGTAGCACCGATGTCATTTTGGGCATGAAATGGCTACAGACCTTGGGTGAAACCAAGGTGAACTGGGGAACCATGGTGATGGAACTGATGGTAGAAGGCAAGAGGGTGAAGCTGAGGGGGGAACCAGGTTTGTCCAGAGCTGGAGTGTCACTCAGGTCGATGGTAAAAATTATCCATGAGGAAGGAGGAGGTTTCCTGGTGGAGTTGCAAAGCTTGGAGGATCAACAGGAGGGGAAGAGAAACTCATTCCTGCGTTGGTTTAGCCCTTTCTACAGGAGTTCGAGGATGTGTTCCAACCTCCGGTGGGACTCCCACCTGACAGAGAGCGGGAGCATCAGATCATCCTGAAAGAGGGAGCCTCCCCTATCAGTGTGAGACCTTACAGATACCCTCAGGTGCAAAAAGATGAGATTAAGAAATTGGTGGGGGAAATGCTAGAAGGGGGGATCATTCAGCCCAGTGTGAGCCCTTTCTCTAGCCCAGTTCTGCTGGTGAAAAAGAAGGATGGGAGTTGGAGGTTCTGTGTTGACTACAGAGCTCTCAACAAAGAGACAGTGCCTGATAAGTTTCCCATCCCTGTGATTGACGAGTTGATGGAAGAGCTGCATGGAGCTGCTTTGTTCACCAAAATTGATCTGAAGTCAGGCTATCATCAGATCAAGATGAGGAAGGAAGATGTGCAGAAAATAGCCTTCAGGACTCATGAGGGCCACTACGAGTTTCTGGTGATGCCTTTTGGCCTCACCAATGCACCAGCGACATTCCAGGCATTGATGAACCGATCTTCAAGCCACACCTTCGCAGGTTTGTGTTGGTATTTTTTGATGACATACTAATTTATAGCAGGACTGAGGAGGAACACCTAGAGCACCTGAGAGTGGTGTTGGATGTGCTGAGGGAGCATCAGCTGAAGGCCAATTTCAAGAAGTGTGACTTCACTCAGGCACGGGTGGAGTACTTGGGGCATGTGATATCCCAGGAGGGAGTGGCTGCAGATCAGTCCAAGATAGAGGCAATGCTGGCATGGCCTCAACCCAAGACCTTGAAGGGGCTCAGAGGATTCTTGGGATTGACAGGATACTACAGGAGGTTCGTGAGGGGATACAGCACTATAGCATGGCCACTGACAGAGCAATTGAAGAAGGACAATTTTTTATGGGGAGAAGCAGCTTCAGAGGCTTTTGAGAAGCTGAAGAAAGCCATGACGACAGTGCCAGTGCTTGCTCTGCCGGACTTCAATCAGGTGTTTGTGGTGGAGACAGATGCTTCAGGCTATGGATTGGGAGCAGTGTTGATGCAGAACCACAGACCCATAGCTTACTTCAGTCAAGTACTGTCATCCCGGGCTAGACTGAAGTCTGTCTACGAGAGAGAGCTGATGGCGATTGTACTGGCCATCCAGAAGTGGAGACCTTACTTATTGGGCAGACACTTTATTGTCAGGACTGATCAGAGGAGCCTGAAGTACTTGTTAGAGCAACGGATGGTGACTGAAGAGCATCAGCGATGGCTTTCAAAATTGCTGGGGTATGACTTTGAAATTCAGTACAGACCAGGCGGGGAAAACAAAGCTGCTGATGCCTTGTCCAGATGTTTTGGGTGAACTTCAGACAGTGGGTGTGTCTGTTCCTTTGATGTTAGATTGGGCGGCAATCAAAGTAGAGAGCTCGAAAGATGAGGGGTTGGAAAAGATCAGGGCTGATTTATTAAGGGAAGGTGATAGCCACCCAGGGTACTCAGTAGAGGGGGACAGATTGTTGTATCAAGGGAGGTTCGTGATGCCCAGGACTTCTATCCACATCCCAAACATCCTCCAAGAATTTCATGGGAGCGCGGTTGGTGGTCATTCTGGGGTGCAGAAGACCTACAGGAGGATTGTTGCTGAGCTTTATTGGAAGGGAATGCATAGAGATGTAGAGGAGATGGTGGCCAAATGTGAGATTTGTCAGAGGAACAAATACATGGCTATGTCACCAGGGGGGCTACTACAGCCGTTGGCGTTACCAGGACGAGTGTGGGAGGAAATATCCATGGACTTCATAGATGGGTTGCCCCGCTCAGAAGGCTTCACAGTGATCCTGGTGGTGGTGGATAGACTGAGCAAGTATGCTCATTTTATTCCCCTCCGACATCCTTACACCGCAGTAACAGTGGCTTCAGCCTTCATCAGAGGTTGTCAGTTTGCATGGGATACCAGAGGCAATCGTGTCCGATAGAGACAAGGTGTTCCTCAGTCACTTTTGGAAGAGCTGTTCAGGTTACAAGGAACAGTTTTGAAAAGGAGCACTGCTTATCACCCACAGACAGATGGCCAAACGGAAGTGGTTAACAGGAGTTTGGAAACCTACTTGAGATGTTTTGTGTCGGAGACACCTAAGTTGTGGGCCAAATGGCTATCCTGGGCAGAATACTGGTACAACACTTCCTTTCACTCAGCTTCACAGATGACGCCATTCAAAGTACTGTACGGAAGGGATCCTCCACACTTGGTGCATTTTGGGAGTAGCAGCACTCCTGTGTCGTCAGTAGAAGAGTACTTAGAGGAGAGAGACCGAGTACTTGAAGAGCTAAAGAGGCATCTACTGAGAGCACAGCAAATTATGAAGAAGCAAGCGGATGGCATAGGAAGGACATACAGTTTGCAGCAGGGGAGAGGGAGTTTCTGAAGCTCCGACCATATAGACAGAAGACAGTTGCCAACAGGAGGAATGAAAAGCTGGCTCCAAGGTACTTTGGGCCATATGAAGTACTGGAGAAGATTGGGTCAGTAGCATACAGATTGAAACTACCTCCATCGGCAACTATACATCCAGTTTTTCACGTATCACAATTGAGAAAGGCCATTGGGGAGTACACCGCCAATTCTGAGCTACCAGCAACCCTGACTGAGGACTTAGAGGTGATTTTAGAACCTATGGAGCTAAAAGGGGTGCGCCAGAAAGAAGAAAAAACTAAGGAAGTGTTGATCCAGTGGAAGAACCTTCTGACTACGAGGCCACGTGGGAACCATATGAAGGAGGAAACAGCAGTTTCCTGATTTTCACCTTGAGGACAAGGTGATTCTTGGGAGGAGGCGGTAATGTTACGCCGCCCCAGGAGGGGCCGGCTGGACCGGTCCAACCTGGACCGGTCCAGTTCTATTCGCGACGGAATCGCGAGCGGGAGGCGGAACCGAGCGGGCGAAGCGAAGCCGACGGGGGCCAGGGAAGAATTTTGGAGGGAAATTTTGAATGCGAGGGGCTGTTTAGACATTTTGTAAAACTCCTTTATGGTTAATTAAGGGTTTTTGGTGTGAGGGAGGGATTATCTTGAATTTGAATTTTCTTGGAGTTCTAGGGTTTCTTGTTTGGGCTCTTGGCGTTGCCGGAGATTGTTGGAGAGTGGTTCTTCCTCTCGAATCGAAGAACATTGTATCTTTCTTATTGTTTTGCTTCTATTATTGAAATACAATAGTTTTGTGCAATTTCTTCTCAGTTTTCTCGCGTTTTCTTCCGGTTTCTCCCTATTTCCTGGCTGATTTCTGCTGTGGACAGCAGTTTGGCATTGGTTTTTCTTGATTTTGGGTAAGAAACACTTAGAAATCCAAGTGTTTCCTATCAAATACCATGCATCTATATGTGTATAAACAATAATGAAAGCATCTTCGCTGGATTTTTTTTTAAAACCTGAAACTTAGCATGAACAAGCATAAATATATGAGATAAATGCCAAATTCCAAGCCACGTGACAAGAAATAAGAGATGAAAAGCTGGAGCTACAATTACAAATTCCAAGCTAAACAAATTTAGAAGAAGGCTAAACAACACTTCGTTTGAAACTAGACCTCGTGTAAGTTTGGACTTTTTATCACGTGCATGATGAAACCCATAAGCAACTTCAGCATCCATTCCTTTCGGTTATATATATATATATATATATATATATATATAAATATATAAATATATAAATATATATATATAATAGTAAAAATAAGATCCCAAACTCCATAAAGCCAAATCCCAAAATCAGCTATATACATGTTCACCACAATGAACACGAACTGCAGCCTCTTACGACAAAGAACTGTAAGTATGTGCGTTAACAGAGATTAAAAAAAGGAAACATATATATATGGTTGGTATATATACACACACAAGCTTGTTTAATTTTAAAAGGCATTCACATTTCAATCTATGAGAGAATAGAGAAAAAAAATATACTATATTAATTGCATAGTTATTTTTGGTAAACAAAATATACAACTATTTGATCCGGCAGAAGGAAATGATCATTACCAGGAAGAGAGCTGGCTTTTCTTGCTTGATATGAGAAGCTCGATTGCTGCTCTTGTGTGCTTGGAACAGATTGATTCTCCTCTTTAATAGGGATTGAACGAGAAAAGAGGATCTAGTTCAAGAAGGCCAGCGACGAGAGTGAGGTCTTGCGTGTGGATTGATCCAAGCGCCATTTCACAGGGCTCTAATCTCGAATGGGCCTAGCGCAACTCTTTTGGCCTCTTGCCGGATCTTTGAGTCTTCTTCTTCCTCTTGCTTGACGATGGGGAGGATGAAGGCGCGTCTGAGGCGTGAGGTAGGGACTGTGTATATTTGGCTAAGGTTTTTGGAGTCGCGTGTTTGAGGGAGCCCATATTTTTTTTTTTTTCCTTCTGCCGGCCCTAGCTACAGATATCCAAAAAGGTAGCTGCTTATGGAAATGGAGGTGTAGAGTGCATTCTCTACAAAACCATTCTATCCTCAAAACTTGATCAAATGGTTGATGTCAAACCTTGAAATTAAAGAAATTTTAAAGGTACATTGGAGAAAGGTAGAGCTACACAACACCAAATTAATTATATTGCATTCCAATTTAAAATCGGCATAACAAATTTGCATTTCATCATGTTAATTTAACTTAAAAGGAATTAAATTTAGCCGATTAAAATCAATAAAGTTAATTTAGATTTGAGTCAAATCGGGACACCTTAAATTAAATCGATCAAAGCCATCAAGGTTAAGATTCAATAGAATTGATTCAAACTAACTTAATGAAGCTCGATTGAATTTAATTGAAAGTTTGTTTAAAAGTTGATTAGAAGTTGAATTGGAATTTGATTAAGAGTCAGATTAAGATGTGTTTGGGACTATCTTATCTATAAGTGAGCACCTGTCGATCATTAGGTTACCAAAAGAAAACCATGTACGTCTTAATAACCTCATACAAAAATGAGGTCAACAGTAATAAGAATTGACAAAGCATCAAATTTATAGGCTCTAGCTACTCTCTTAGGATTCACCCTATCAGCAATACACAAAAAATTAATAGTTATTTTCTCTATTATTTTATAATTTTCTCAAATGGTTTAAACATCAAAGATCCTCTAGCTGCAGTATCTATGACTGACCTAGAGATCATCCTAATCCATTATAAAAGGCTGAATAACGAACCAATCAGATAAGATATAGTGAGTGCATTTCTTAAGTGTTTTATTGAATCTATCTCTCCCATCTTTTATAAATTGATTCTCCTTCGAACAGAGCAAAAAAAGTGATATTATTTTTTAAGTTTAGCCATTTTTAAATGTGAGAAATACATAGCTAGATATTTATGTGTCAACTCATTCCTATTGGTTATAGAGTCAGGGGCAAAGAATTCAATCACATCTTTGCCTTGTAGCTTGGAGAAAATAGGAACAATCTAAGTCTACTTAAATCATCACTAATACTATTATACTTAAATGTTGCATAGATTTTTCAGAAATTGGCTAAGTATAAATTGGAATCTTTAGCATAAGTTTTTCCAAATTGAAAATTTTGAATCTTATGACAGGTTTTAGTTCAAAATTATTAGTTTGGATAATAAATCTATTGATACTCTGATTGATTCTTTATACTACAGGATAAACATACTCCATAAGTAGTCTAAAATGGTCCTAATTTTATATTGGGTCAAACATTTTTTATATTTTTTAATTTTAAAAGGTCCTTTCATTTATGGATCGAACAACAATAAACTCCTTACTAGCTTTTCCAAGGATACAATAAAAATTATAACACTAAAAATTACAACTAAACAATCAAACATAACACGTTTTGGAATTTTCAAAATTTTTATCAAACAGAACAAACATATATGATACAAGTAAGTTCAAATATGCACTTATTTCAACAATATAGTCAAAATTGCAATACACACATTACTTCTCCAGCAACAGTGCTAAAAACTTGATGGGGGCTTATATATGATAGTAGACTAGTTAGGATGAGCTATAATGCGACTTATAAAGTTTTGAATATGCTTAGGTTTATTTTGATATGAAATTAATGAAAGCGCGCTAAGTACACAAAAATACTTATCGAATCAAGTAATAAAGTGATATGAATAAAGTGTAAGAACCCACGAGAAAGTGTTATACTTTAATTACAACTTAACTACTAATGTATTTCAAATGCATGACTTATCCTACTAAAGATAAAAATGTAGTTTTGAGTTTTCATCACTTAAAAAAACTTACAAAGAGTTTGATACTAATAAAACAAGTGTTTTAGACTAATAAATGTATAAAAATAGCTTTCCTAATGAGATTTAAAATATAAATGTGGCTCATAGCATATAAATCTCTAGATCTCTATCAAGTTTGTAAGGATGAAAAGAAAGATTTTTGGCATTCCTTACGTTTTTCAATCTCTATAAAACCTAAATATTCAAACATCCTATGTCTAGGTATGCAACATTTTATTTCAATAATTCTAATTTGTTCCAACATTCCTCCGTCAAGCTATACATCACACTAGATTTTAACTAGTATTGAGTAGCTAATCTTCTTCCCTAATCTCAAATGTTGAAATACACAATAATAAGGGTTAAATAGAGCTTGACAATCATGATCACTGATAAGTTTTTGTATATATATTAAGTTTGTGAATAATTGAGGTACGTGGAGCTTATTTTTTTGAGGGAGGGAGGGAGATAAAGATATGTCTCCTTGGCCTACTACTGTGGTAAGAGAACCTTTAATGGTGATGATTTTCTTGTCACTTGGGAAAAGAGTATAGTTGATGAACTGGTTAGGAGAATGTGTCATGTGATATGTGGCTCCTGAGTCAATGATCCATAATCCTTTTAAATGATTTTCAGAGGCACTTAAACTAATGAAAGTAAAAACTTGCCCGAAAGTGCAAGAGAGCAGGACACAATTAGTTTTTTTTAAGAGATACCAAGAGTTATTTTTGTTTGTCAATATCTTCTTTATTGATTTCTCTTAAGCTGAGTTGTGCTTCTAGGTTGGGCTAACTTGTTGTACTATTGGCATGTGATGTGCTTTTTATTTCATTTCTTTGATTCCACTCTTTACTGGGGGATTCCAGCACATTTCATTTGTATGTCTTGACTTATTACAATAACTACACCAAAGAGAGTCTTTGTCTTTGAATTTTATAGTCTTATTGAGTAAGAAAGAAAAGAGAAAATAATAGAAAATTTTCAAATAGATGCAAAATCCACGAACATACCTCCAAGCCGGCCCCATCTCGTGTGATATGCCCAAACAAAGCTTCTCTTCGCACAATAACCACAACATTAAAAAATAAAAGGAATATTCTTCTTTGATAAATGACTAAATGTTTTGAAATTTTAGAAAATGTCATTTATAAATCTTCTATAAAAACTTACATGCCTAGGAAATCTTTTAATTTCTTTTACAGAAGTGGAAAGGGTAGTTTCTTAATAATCTGTATTTTTTGCAATGTCTACCTCTAGTCCTTATTTAAAAATTTTATGCCCTAAGACAATTCATTTGGTCACCGTAAATTGACATTTCTCTTAATTTAGAACAAAGATTTTTTTTTTACAAATCTTTCTAATACTTTCCTAATATTATCCAAATTTACATAGAAGATTACAAATAAAATTAAATTGTTACCAAGGAAAGTATACTTAAGATGGCTGGACAAACTCTTAAGCTCTAAGTCAAGAGATTTTTCTATAGAGGGTCTTAAAGTGTTGACTAAAGATGGATTATATAAACTTTCATACTTCTACTTAAACACTCCAGTATTATTTTCAATAGATTTAATGGATTCTCTTGCATCCTTACAATTCTCCTCAACATCATCTTCCAATAAATTCCTTCCTAACAACTCTTTTTTTTTTTTAGCTCTCTTCTATAGTCTCTTCCAAATCAATTCTAAAGCAATCTCTATTCTTTTCATGTGGAAGTTTTAAAGATTTGAGAATATCAATGGTCACATGTTGATCTTTAATCTTCATAGCTAATTCCCCTTTATGCACATCAATTATGGCCTTCTTAATGGCTAAGAAAGATCTTCCAAAAATGAGAGGTATTTCTCTATCTTCTTCCATCTTAAGCACAATACCTTAATTAAAACATCTTATATTTCCCTTCTAGGATAAGTGAAAGATCTATCAACTAGTTGAAATGTGATAGAAGTAGGTTGAACCTCTCTCTTATGCTTAATCTTTTGAAGATCGAAGGGGCATGAAATTGATGCTTGATCCAAGGCCACACAAAGTTCTCCCACATAATTCATCACCTATTATAAAATGAATGGTGAAACTATCAAGATTTTTTTATTTCTCAGAAAATGTCCTTTGAATTATAGCACTATACTTTCCAATTAATGTTACTATTTCAAATTCTCCTACCTTATTTTTGTTATTCAAATTATCTTTCATAAATCTAGTATAGGCGTACATTTTCTCTAAGGCTTCAGAGAAGGGTATGTTGATAGCTAATTTTTAACACCATTAAAAACTTAGAGAATTGCTTATTCAAATTTTATTAGATCAACCTTCGAGGAAAGGGTAGTGGTGGTCTCTCTATAACCTTCCTAATTGATTTTTTAAGATTCTTTAATAGGTTCATACTGCTAATAGAGGGTTCAATTTTAAAGGTTCTCTTTTACCATTATCCTTTTGAGGTAGATCTTTGTCCTTATATGGGTCACCTAATATGACCCACTTTTAAGCTAGATATTATTACACCATTCTTCCATTTTATTATTATTAATCAACCTTGCAAGATACCCTCTATGATCTTCTATTTTTTTAGAATAACATATTAATTTTGTAGATGAATTCCTAATTACATAACAACATCTTCCAATGGTACTTTCCATTCCCCAAATGATTATTTTGTTTAAAACCAAAGGAGTAATGCTATGGCGCTGCACGATACGGCACTGCGACATTCGTACGTTTAGGATCTCCAATAGAATTAATGTAATTATTATACCTATGTGGTATAACTTTAATATCATAAGATCTTTTTTTTTTTTAAACAATAGCTATCTGAGTAGTAAGAATTGATAGAGCATTAGATTTATAGACTCTAGCTACTCTTTTAGGATTCACCCAATCAGTAAGACACAAAAATTATATGTAGTTATTTTCTCTATTAATTCATATGTTTTCTCAAATGATTTAAACATCAAAGATCCTCTAGCTGCAATATTTATGACTAACCTAAGAGATCCTCCTAATCCATTATAAAAAGGTTGAATAACAAACCAATCAGGTAAGACCTAGTGAGGGCCTTTTATAAGTATTTTCATAAATCTCTCCCATCTTTTATAAATTGATTCTCCTTTGAACTGGACAAACAAAGTGATGTCATTTCTAAGTTTATCAATTTTTAAATGTGAGGAATACATAGCTAGAAATTTATATGTCAATTCATTCCAAGTGGTTATAAAGTCGAGGGCATAGAATTTAATCACATCTTTGACTTATCACTTGGAGAAAATAGGAACAATCTAAGTCTACTTGTATCATCATTGATATTATTATACTTAAATGTTGCATAGATTTTCCAGAAATTCGCTAAGTAAAATTAGGATCTTCAACATAAGTTTTCCCAAATTGAAAAGTTTGAATCTTACTATAGGTTTCAGTTCAAAATTATTAGTTTGGATAATAAGTCTATTGATACTCTTATGGATTATTTATACTGTAGGGTTAACATATACTCCATAAGTAGTCTAAAATGGTCCTAATTTTGTACTGGGTCAAATATTTTTATTTATTTTTAAATTTTAAAAGGGTCCTTTCTATTTATGGATCAATCAACAATAACTCCTTACTAGCCCTACCAAGGATAAAATAAAATTACAACACTAAAAATTACAACAAAACAATCAAACATAACACTTTTTGGATTTTCAAAATTTTTATCAAACAGAACAAAGATACATGATACAAGTAAGTTTAATTATGCACTTATTTCAACAATATAGTCAAAATTGCAATACACACATTACTTTCCCAGCAACAATACCAAAAACTTGATGGGGGACTATATATGATAGTAGATGCTAGTTAGTATGTGCTAAAATGTAATTAATAAAGTTTTGAAATATGCTTTGGTTTATTTTGATATGAAATTAATGAAAGCCTGCTAATTATACAAATATACTTAACAAATCAAGTAATAAAGTGATGAAATAGAGCGTATGACCCACGAGAAAGTGTTATATTTAATTACAACTTAACTACTAATGTTATTTCAAATGCATGACTTATCCTACTGAAGATAAAAAAAAATATTTTTGAGTTTTCATCACTAAAAAAAAACTTACAAAAGAGTTTGATACTAATAAAAACAAAGTGTTTAGACTAATAAATGTATAAAAATAGCTTTCCTAATGAGATTTTAAAATATAAATGTGGCTCATAGCATATAAATCTCTAGATCTCTATCAAGTTTGTAAGGATGAAAAGAAAGATTTTTGGCATTCCTTACGTTTCTCAATCTCTATAAAACCTAGAATATTCAAACATCCTATGTCTAAGTATGCCAATATTTTATTTCAATACTTTTAATTGTTCAAACATTCCTCAGCCGAGGCTATACATCATGCTAGATTTTAACTACATGCATGACTGTTATATGCATTCGAACGTAGGGTTGTCGGGCCGCGCGTAAAGAGTGAGAACACGTGAGGCTATTTTACTAGCGTTCGAACGTAGAACTACGTCAGGTCACCTGACCAAATAAAAGTTCCTAGAAAGGACCAAAAGATCATATCCACACCTTTCTTTCACTAATCATAGAGTTGCTTACACATAGGCTACGATCTCTACAAACAAAAATATCTTATACATCCTGAGCCTTACTTAAACTTTACTCTAAATGGGACACAAAATAAAACACTTACAAGAACACAAATATATGAATAAACAAGCATAAAAGAGCTTTACATAAATGAGCATTTGGCTGTTCATTGAATCCACTAGCTCACTTATAGTTCAAATAGATCAATTAGTTCTCTTTGAAGCATCTTTCATTAACCTAATGCAAGGTGGATTTTCTTGGATATATCACATAAGGTTTCTTTTATGATCCTAAGGTTTCTTTTATGATAATTTTTTTATTGATTTTTAAATCAATTTTTGTAAGTAAAAAAATAGATTATTTTAAAAAAATTTATATTAAAAATTATTTTAAAAAATATATATATTTAAAAAATAATAAAAAAAAATATTCTTTTTTTTGGGGAAATTTTGGAGCCAGAGGCCCATCTATTGAATAAAATAAGAAATTACAGGTAAGAAAAAGAAAAATTCCCTCCCTAAAAACAAAATAGGGGGGAAAAGAGAAAAATTACATAAATAAATGAAGAAGACTATACCACCCCAAAACAACCCAAAAGGTAAGAATATGTGGTATACAAAATTGATCAGGACTCAGAAATAAAATTGCTGCAGCAGATCTCGAACGGGACGTAGTAATCGAATTGCAGCCCCTGGTTGCCAGATCAGACCATCCAAGGGGCAGAGCTGCAGCTGTCATCATTGTCCTACAAAATTGTCTGAAATGAAAATAAAACCAGTTACCCTGGTTGCCGAAAGACCCTCCAGGATAACACCAGTAAGAGTGACAGCACCCAGCAAGACCATCCAGCTCAAAGCAGTTGGCAGCAAAACAGAACCAACCCCAAAACACCAAGAACAGCAGCCAAAAATTAGTAGAGAAGATGCCTGAGATTACAACCATTTTTCCACTTCTCCAGCTTTGCACCAACAGCCTTTTTAATTTTCCTACTCACAGTAGTATGACATTCAATGATGTTGCCAAAGATCCTATCATTCCGAGCCCTCCAAATGTAATAAATAGAAGTGTTTACCAGAAGACAGTAAAAATTTAACATCTCCTTAGAATCAGAAATATCCTCAAAGAAATCAAAAATCTGATAAATGTTTGGGCGTAAAAAAAGCGTTAGAGACTGAGGTATAAGAAGATTCAGAATCCCAAAAGAGAAATCACACTCAAAGAAGAGATGAGTATGAGAATCTCTACCATCCTGACAAAAGGTGCAGAAAGGGTTCACCAGGATACCACGTTTAAGCAAATTGTCCGCAGTTTTTAAGCCATTCTTAATAGCCAACCAACCATAAGAGGAAAATCTGATAGAGGAGTGCTTATGCCACACAAAACGGTGCCAACTTACATTCGGTAAGTGGGTATAAAATTCTTTGCTAAAAAGTTTGTTAGAAATTCTTTCAGTGTTGTGCCACAAACAGCACCCAACATCATTCCATATAGGCACAGAGTCAATCAACCTTTTTAGATGAAGGGGACAAACCTCCGGCACCTCCCAACTGCCATTATGCATAATAAAAGAAGTGAATTCCTGTTTAATAGAAACCATCCAGCTACAGTCCCAATTTAAATCCACAAGCTCCATAATAGATTTTCCAAAGCACCAAGGGTCCCAGAGGAGGGAGAAATTGCAGTTAGGACTAATCCTAAGCTGCAGACAATGTTTTTTTTTTGTGGGCAATATGGCTGAGTTGTTTCCAGAAAGGGGAGCAAAGTTTAGGAATCGGAGACCAGAGGGAGTTATATCTCCAGCGCCAACAATTAAACAGGAGGCAATTAAGAGTGAGAAATCTCCAAATCATTGAACAACTAAAATTAAAGGATAAAGCATCAAGAGAAGGTAAGCCCAGACCACCCTTAGCTTTAGTGATGCAAGTATCTTTCCAGGCAATCAACTGGAGTTTCTTCACAGCAATGTCACGGCCAAACAAAAATCTAGAGCACAATTTGTTTAAAATTTTTAAACAGTATTTGGGGAGAATAGAACCTCTAATCCAGTAAGCTATAGAGTTAAAAATAGTGTATCTCAAATATTGTATTCTACCGCCAAAGGATAGAATTTTTGCCTTCCAACCTTCCAAAGCTTTAGTAATTTTCATAATAAAAGGTTGATAGTCAATCTGAACAAGCTTCTTCACAAAAATAGGAATGCCCAGATAAGTTAAGGGTCTTAAGGTCTGTTGGATGTTAAGGAATTCACAAATATCTTCACTTAAATGGCAATTTTTTGAAAACAAAATGGAACTTTTGGAGGGGTTGATACTCAGACCAGAGGAAGCAGCAAAGCGCCCAAGGAGGGCCTTAAGACAGGTAGCCTCATCAAGGTTAGCCTTAGAGAACACAAGTAAATCATCAGCATATAAAAGGTGGGAAATAGCAGAATTACCCATAGAAATCCCTGAGAATAACTGGTTGTTCTTAGCTTCCTCAAAACACTCAGAGAGACCGTCCATGACAATAGTGAAAAGATAAGGGGATAAGGGACATCCCTGTCTAAGTCCAGTGGTAGAGCTGAAATATCCTTCAAGAGATCCATTAATGGCCACAGAAAAATGAACATCAGAGATACAAGATTTAATCCAGGAGATGAAAACAGTGGGGAAGCCTTTGGCCTTCATACGGTCCAGAAGAAATTGTCTGGAAACAGAATCAAATGCTTTGCGAATGTCAAATTTTGCACAGAAGAACTTCTCTTTAGGCTTGGAGTTGAAAGTGCCAAGGATTTCCTTGGCAAGAATGATATTGTCAGAGATAATCTTGTGCTTAATGAAACCAGCTTGGGAAGGATGGATAATAAAAGGCATGACAGTTTTCATTCTGTTAGCAAGCAATTTAGCAATAATTTTGTAAAAAGTGTTACATAAGGAAATGGGTCTATAGTCATTAACAGAGGAGGCATGGGGATGCTTAGGAATAAGCGCAATAGCTGTGTTCTTAGCTTGTTTAGGTAAAAAGGAAGTGGAGAAAAAAGAAAGCACAGCATTACATAATTTTGTACCTAAGGTGTTCCAGGTAGCCTTATAAAATTCAAAGGTGTATCCATCCGGACCCGGGGCAGCATGAGGAGGTGCAGAGAAAATAACGTTTTTAATCTCCTCAGAAGAAAAAGGAGTAGTCAGACCTGCAAGAAGATCAGGAGGCAAAGTATTTCCAGCTGGGAGAGGAGCAGAGCTGAGAGGAGTAGGCCCGTTAAAAAGACTTTGGAAGTGACTGGTGAAAACAGAGGAAATCTCAGCTTGGGAGTTATACAGAATGCCATCCACAGTAATCCCTCTAATCTGATTAGAGTTATGTCTAACATTGATAGTGGAATACAAAAACTTCAAATCATCCTCACCAGCCTTGAGCCACTTAGCTTTACTTCTCTGAGTAACCCACTCAACTAACCTATCATTCAGAGCAAACAGCTCAGAAGAAATAGCGTTGAGATTAGAATTCAAAGTGTGATCTAAAGGGTCTTGTTGAAGTCTGGAAACAGCATCAGTTTGGGCAAGAGATATAGTTTCAAGCTCATCCCGTAGAGAGTTGGAAGAGTACCAGTTCTTATGTTTTAAGAAGTTTTTTAACTCTCTGAGCTTATGGTAAAGATCACAGATGGGGCTGCCTGAAGGAGGAAGAGAGAACACCTCCAAAACACCCTCCCAGAAAGCAGGAATAGTACTCCAATAATTCTTGAACATGAACCGATGGTTTTTGTTAGTGTGCGGATCCAAATGAAGGATGATAGGGCAATGGTCAGAGATATCAGGATCACTAACAATGTAGTAGGAATTAGTGAAGGTAGACAACCAGTTGTCATTCACCAAAACTCTATCCAGCTTAATATGGATAGGAGAATCAGGTCTCTGATTGTACCAAGTATAATAGTGTCCAACCGAAGCTAAATCAGAAACTCCCATATTAAAGACAAAGTTGTTCAGTTCGCCCAACTTACTTTGAGAGAGAGGAAGACCCCCCACTTTCTCAGTGGGAAGCCTGCAGCAGTTGAAGTCTCCTAAAATGGCCCAGGGCAGAGGGGAAGAGCTAGGGAGATTAGAAACATCATTCCAAAGAAGTTGTCTTTCAGCAATGGAGTTAGACGCATAGATAACAGAAATACAGCATACATCCTGAGTTCCCTGTTTAATAATACCATGAATAACCTGGCTAGAAGTAAACAGAGGTTTGAAGGAGACCTTTAGAGCATTCCACTTAATCCAAATACGTCCAGGAGAGGAGAATGAAAAATTGTCATAAGAACCCTCAACCGAAAAGATCGAATGAGCAAAATTAAACCAGTTGTCAGAGACTGAATCGGCTAAAACCTTGGCTTCCAGAATAAACAACATATCTAAATTAAATTTAGTAACCAAAGACTTGCAGGACATAACTTTGGAGGCATTGTTGAACCCCCTAATATTCCAAGATGCCATACGAGGGAGGGTCATTTATGTTTGTTTTTGTAGTTCCCCGCCTTTTTGGCCTGCTTGCTTCTGGTGTTTTTTGGACTAGGGATATTTTTGGCAGAGCCAGAACTGAAGTTGGAGCTCAGGGATGGGCTATTATCAGAAGTAGACAGTGGAGAGGATTGGGATTTAGAGTTGTTTTGGTTCAACAAAGGAGGCTGTTCGGTAGAAATGATATTTGAAAGGGGTGAAGAGGGAGGTTTTAATGGTGGATTGGTGGAAGAATGAATAGGGTCCATTTGATCAGACAGGATATCAAACCTGTTGTTCACCAGAAGAGTGGCAGGAGGAGGGAGGCTCGGTATGGTGGTTGTCATAGAGGAAGAGGGGATATCAGCGGGGCAGACATCACCGGGAGGTGAATTAAGATTTGGAATTGTGGTTGTATTAGGTGGGCCTGAGATAGGAAGCGCAGGATGATCTGAGGGTTGAGAAACAGGATGAGGAGGAGGCCTTTTGAGGATGGCAGTCGGAGGGGGTTGGCTCTTTCGAGGATTACGGCTGGAGCTTCGTCCCCTAGTAATATGAGGCTGGGAAATAGGAGGTTGAGGGTTAGGATTTTTTGAGCATTGAGCTGGACTATGATATATAGAGCTACAAAAGGTGCAAGGGGAAGGCTTCCAGTCGTAAAGAACTGTGAGGGGAGTGATCTTACCATCCACAGAAATAAAAATTTCATCAGGCAGAGGGTTAGAGCACGAAACCTGCACACAGACCCTATCGAAGGTCAGTCTGGTTTTTGCCGCAGTGAGGGCGTCAACAGCAAGCGGAACTCCAACACAGCTCGCGATTTTTGAAATCCCTTCCGGCGTCCAGCAAGAGAGAGGAAGGTTTTTTATCTTAATCCAGAGCGGGATTGACGCAAAATCTTCACGCTTGGGGATAAAATCAGGCGACCATTTTTGTAGGATAAATGGTTTTCCGAAGAAAAACCATGGCCCTCCCGACCAGGCCATGTCGTAATCTTCAGGAGATGAAAACTTCAGCAAAAAGAACCCGTCGTCTAAGGTGAGGAGGGAGAGTTCCCCCTTCAGCTTCCAAGTACGCTTGATCACCGACAAGAGGGCTTCATTAAAAGGCCTTCTTCCGATGGAGTAACCAACTAAAGAAAGCGACCATTCTGGAGCACCAGCATCAAACTGCGATTGAGTGAAGTGAGCAGTGAAATTTTTTGTGGGATGATGAGCAAGAGAGCTAGAGAAATCATGGGAAACCGGGGTCTGGGAAGAGAAAAGGAGCTTCCAGTGAAGAAGCTCGTCAGGTAGAGGAGCCGAGCTGATCTTTTGGTCCTTTCTAGGAACTTTTATTTGGTCAGGTGACCT
Organism: Dendrobium nobile; assembly: GCA_022539455.1. Classification (NCBI taxonomy): domain Eukaryota; kingdom Viridiplantae; phylum Streptophyta; class Magnoliopsida; order Asparagales; family Orchidaceae; genus Dendrobium; species Dendrobium nobile. The sequence continues at coordinate 74,018,346 of CM039733.1, forward strand.
GACGTAGTTCTACGTTCGAACGCTAGTAAAATAGCCTCACGTGTTCTCACTCTTTATGCGCGGCCCGACAACCCTACATTCGAATGCATATAACAGTCATGCATGTAGTTAAAATCTAGCATGATGTATAGCCTCGGCTGAGGAATGTTTGAACAATTAAAAGTATTGAAATAAAATATTGGCATACTTAGACATAGGATGTTTGAATATTCTAGATTTTATAGAGATTGAGAAACGTAAGGAATGCCAAAAATCTTTCTTTTCATCCTAAACGGTTGACTTACGAGCTCATAGTTTCGAAAGAGGCTGAACGCCTAAAAAAAAAAATATTCTTAATAAAATCTAAAGAAGTCTTAAATCTATATTCTCTAAATAAGAAACTAAACCGTTGCGTTTCAGTCTGTTCTGTTCGCTCGAACCGGGATAAATATGCTGAGAGGAGCGACTCGCGCTGCAACCAACCCCTCTTTGGAGCTTTCGGTTTCAAACCCCTCCGCCTCTCCCGCTTTCCCCCTCCGCCTCTCCCGCTTTGGAGGTTTTGCTGAACAAACTTAAACCTTATTTTTGCTAGCAAAATTTATATAAATCTTTCCCAGCAATTCGAAAGGAAGGCTTCGCTGTTGTTGATCCAACCACTCAGGATTTCGCAAATCACGTCAAATCTTAAAGCGGAGGGAGTAACGGGATGTCTCGTCACCGAGAAGACGATTATGAAGAGGAGGAGGATGATGAAGAGATAGAGGAAGAAGAGAACGAAGACTACAGGAGGAGGACAGGTGGGAGGAAGCGGGTTCGGTCCGATTTCATTGACGATGCAGCCATAGAGGACGATCATGACAAGGAATACAAAGATGAAGAAGACGAGAATGAGGAGCTATACGGTGGCCGCGGCCAGAAATATCGGAAGAGGGGTTCTGAGTTCTTCGACCTTGAGGCCCAGGTTGATAGTGACGATGAGGAAGAGGAAGATGAGGAGGCCGAAGACGGTATTGTTTCTTTTGTTGATCTCTTCTCATGTGCTGTTTAACTTAAATTACTACATATTTTTAGTGAGTGTCTGTATGTACTTGGAAAGTAGATTTTGCAACCACAATAAAATTGTGTGCTCTAATTAGTTTAGTCGCATCCTTCTGCTACTAAACTTGACCATTCAAAATAGCATAATTATCAATGGTTATGTAAACAATTGCAGATTTTATTAATGATGCTGGAACTGACTTGCCTGATGAGAGTGGTGGTAGAAGAGCACATCGTCCATTGAATATGATGCCGGAGGATCAAGAGGATGTTGAAGAGATGGAGAGGCAAGTTTATGAAAGATACGCAAAGTCAAGCCACATTGAATATGGTGAGGATGCCACTGAGGTTGAACAACAAGCTCTACTGCCGTCGGTAAAAGACCCCAAGTTGTGGCTGGTGAAATGTGCTGTAGGTTTTTCATCCATCTATAATGTTTTTTTTTTTTTTGCAATAGATTTTCTACCTATTTTATTGTATTTATGATGTTCCTCAACACTTGTCTTGTATGAATGCCAGATTGGTCGTGAGCGTGAGACTGCAATGTGCCTCATGCAAAAGTTTATAGACAGGCCTGGCCTGCAGATTAGATCAGTGGTTGCATTGGACTATCTTAAAAATTACATATATGTTGAAGCCGATAAAGAAGCCCATGTGAAGGAGGTTTGTATAACTCCATTCATATAAAACTATTGTGTGGTTGTGTTTAGGTCTTTTCGTCATAAGAATCTGTTCAAAGATAATGTGAAATGACGGTTTTTTATGATCAGGCTTGTAAGGGTTTGCGCACGATATATAGTTCAGCCAAGGTCATGCTAGTTCCTATCAAAGAAATGACGGATGTTCTTTCTGTTAAAAGCAAAACTATTGAGATTTCCAGGGACACATGGGTTAGGATGAAACTTGGAATTTATAAAGGAGACCTTGCCAAGGTATGCATGTGTTTAGGTGCCCATTTAGTTTGTCTAACATGGAACATTTTTCTAACATCCTAGATTTACATCTACAGGTTGTTGATGTAGACGATGTGCGACAAAAGGTGACAGTGAAGCTAATTCCAAGAATTGACTTACAACATCTTGCTAATAAGTTGGTAAGAATTTATACTTGTTATTTATTTAAAAATAGTTCAACTTACAATTTTCAACATCATTTTCATGTTCCAATTATTTCCTAGAAAAGTTGAGAATGGTCTTGAAATGTGCTTTGTTGCTATAATAAATTTTGTTTTAGTTGATTAGGACATTATTTAATTCTCATTTATAAGGTGCATACACTTACAAAATTATGCATGAATTTAGTGCGTTAATGGATGGGTGTTTGTTCATAGATCTATAGATTTGTAATTTTTCTAAATGTTCTGATTAGGTTGTAAATATTTTTTCTATAGTGTCTGCTAACTAATTTGCATATTTGTAATAATGGCACATTTATGCTGACTTAGCAATCTATTTCAACTTTTTTTTCTTGCTTTTCAAAATCCTTCAATATTGCAATTTTGATTTGTGGATTATCAAAATGGTAATCCTTTCCCCATGCATATATACATTCCTGGATTCATGATCTTGGATAATCATCTTTGAATCTCTTTGGGATAACCAACTTTTTTGGAGCAGTGATGACTGTTTTCTACAGCAGAGCACATCACAAGCTTGGCTTGCAGTTATCCTTCACTTTTCATTTTGGTGCACGCCACATTTTGTTTGTATAATGGAAGTGTTGACCCCTACACATAAAACCATGCGAAAAGAGGCGAAAAAGACGATTTAGGCAATGTGTGCTTTGACAAAATGCATCACTTAAGGGATCAAATAACCTCCAAATACCGAATGGATGGTATCGTTGTGATCAGGACACTGAACTCTGCTGGGTCGAGGCCCCTCGCAATTGAATCGAACGAGATTGGTCAAAAGGGACGACCGACACTCGAAATTAAAGTGCAAGACTGATAAAATGATCCCCGATCGACAAATAGACTTCATCGTTGCATCCGGAATGTTGCCAACCTATGAAAATTACATTTTGTTTATTCCATTTGGAGTATCTAGATTTGTAGCACAAATCCTAATATAATGCAAAGATGCGCATATCAAGAAAATGTGGCCTCGAAGACGCTCGGACGAAATCCGATCGACAAACGGACAGAGCCATTGCGTCCGGAGAGTAGCCGACATTCAGGATATACATTTTATTTAATAAATTTGGATCGTTTGATGTGATGTCACAGATTTCAAATGCGATCCAAATATGATGCGAAGACACGCATCTCAATGAAATTTGCCTCTTCGGAGACGACGTGACGTCCAATCATGAAACGGACTACGTCATTGCGTCCAGAACGTCATCGACATTAAGAATATACATTTTATTTGATTAAATTTGATCGTTTGAGATGACGTCGTAAATTTCAAAGGCAATTCAAATATGTTGCAAAGGCATGCATTTCGAGGGAGATTAGCCTCGACTATGATCAAACAATGTCCGATCGCAAAACGGACTGCATCATTGGGTCCAGAACACCGTCAATACTATGAATGCGCTGCCAATTTGTTCGAATAAGGTTTTGCGCGCAAATCTAGACAACGAGCATATCAAGGGAATTAAGCCTCGTCGTCGCCCAAACGACGTCCGATCTCGAAACAGAATATGTCATTGCGACCGGGACATCGACAATACCCTAATTCCACTATTAATTTGAATAATTCCAATATTTGGCGAATTGACACGTAAAACGAGGAAAGAATGCACAAAAAAATGAGACATTACTCGCAAACCGAGGAAATCACACATATTGATGTTTTGTTTTGGTTGATTAGCAATTTTCTGCCATTTCAAAGCCTAATTAATGGAATTTTCTCTTTTAAGGCAAGTGGAAAAGAAAAATCAAAAGTTAAATCTAAATCAGGAGACCATTTCATGCAAACCTCGTATTAGCTGCTCTGAATCCTGTGCAAAATCCCTGCCAAATCCCCGATATCTTGCTGAAAATATCTTCTCCTCGGACGTTGCTAGGCTCGTTTAAACTCAAGTCCTCGATTGGTCCAAGACTTCTCACGAGCTTCCTTCAAGCTCACGGCCCCCCCCCCCCCCCCTCTGCCGTTCAAAACCTCCTATCTGTCTTAGCATGAATCCAAAAACTCATCTCATTCTTCTTAGAACATGCAAAGCAGAAGCATCAGAAGCAGCAGCTTGAGCTGCACGGAGCGCGTGAAACGGGATCCTTGCCTAGAAATGATCTCATGGGGCATGATAAGGCTAAGGAGCTTGTTATGGAGTGGCTGAGGAATCCATCAAATGAGCATCGGGTAACTGCTATGTACAGAAACATTTCTCTTCCAGCTATAGTGGGCCATGGTGGTATGGGGGAAGACAACTTCCAATTAAAATGCCTTCCAGTTTCAGTTCTCTTCAACCTCTCGTTCTCTTGTCTGTCCCCAGTCAAAGCAATTCAAGCTCCCGCCCGTTTTCTTTCTTCGTCACCTGCTCTGCCTTCCGATCCCACGACCGGAAATCCCTCCACAACTCTTCTCAAAATCCCAAGTCCAGCCAGCTCACGCCTTCACCTTACTGGACTTCAAGCCGCCTCCACCTCACAGGGCAACGCCTGCATCTGTTCGTCTCAAGTTCAGCTGCAAAAATCCAAGTCCCCACTCAAACCTTCACCATCAATTTAATAGCTTTCATCTCCACTTTACTGGACAATAATTGGAGCAGACGAGCAGCTTTCCATACAAAGATTCCCATCTCATTTTTTCACGTGGAGCTTATTGTTTGAGCTCCTCTACTAACAGCCTACTTACATCCTCTTACCTGTGCAATCCAAGGCCCATCTCATTCTAAGTTCAAGCAGCCATTCCCATCTCAAATTTTGGCCCATTAAATCTATACCATCAAACCTCTAATCCTGAGGAAATTATTCAGCTTAGGTTGTCTTAGAACTATCTTTGTTTACATCTTCCACTATGGATCTCTAAAACCGAGAAAGCTATAGCTTCCACAGACCAATCAAACGACTCAGGAGAAGAAGAAGACACAATCCATGACCTTGGTTTCGGATTGCTGATAGATATTAGAGGATCTAATCAAACCGTGACTTTGTTCCTAGTGCAATGGCTTTCCAATTGAATGGGGAGTTTGATACAGTTAAGATTTTTTTTTTTTATTGTAACTGTTATGTATGTGTATATGTAAGAGTGATTAAAAAAAAAGAGAAAGAAAAGGAAAAAAAAGGAAATGTGTTGTGTTTGTGCATCTCGTCGACTCTACAACCATCGCGAAGGTATGAATTTCCAACTCAGATTCTCGTTTTGTTGTTCGCAGCGGACCGGAAAACTTCCTATGCACACTTTTGTTGCGCGTGGTGGGATAGAACGCCTATTTGATGCTTACGACGAAGCGGGCAATCACCAAAACCCTACTTCAATGTTCGTGGCAAATTGGAGAACCGTCATATGCACGCCTTTATTACGCGTGGTGGGATTGGGGCCCCGGTGCGGCACGTACGGCGAAGCGGGGTCACTCATAAGTACCCCTGAGCGGGGGGAAAGCAAACTGTCTAAAAAAATAAAAAAATAAAAAATAAAAAATACTTTTCATAAAAAAAATGCTTTTGATAACCCCACGCACGCCTTTGTTGGCGTGGTGGGCGAAAAATAAAAAAATCACCGCCGCGGTGTCTCACAAACACCAACCGTGCACGTCTTTGTTGACGTGACGGGTAGGCGGCCTCTTGGTTTTTTCCCCTAAACGGGGGAGACGCCGGGAGGCTGCCGAAATTTTGTCTGAAAAAGACAAGGACTTGTAAACTTTTGGACTGCATTGGACTTGGACAAAAAGACAGAATTTTGACTAAACTTGAACTTGCAAGCATTTGATTCAAATTCGAAGTGGAGTCAATGTGACATGGAACTTGATTTGAGCAAGAACTTGAATTGAACATCAAATTGAACTTAACTTGAATTTAACTCAATAATTCAAACTTGAACTTAATTGAAGAAATAAGGGACCTAAATGACAATAAGCCAAATTTGATTGAACATGAATATTAAGAGAAATATAATTAGTGATGAGCCAATTTGTACTCAAATGAAATAAATAAAAGCTTAATTTGAACATTAAAAATTTGGACTCGAATGTGATTTGAGCTATAATGACATTGAGCTCATACTTGAACTCAAGTGAACTTGGCATTGAATAATGAAGTGAACTTGGCATTGAATAATGAAGTGAACTTCAAATTGACTTAGACTTGAATATGGCATAGCAAACTATACTTGAACTTTGATTTGAATGCTAAGCGAATGACTTGAATCTTTTGGGTTCTAACCCAAATGAACGAAGATCAAATGAAATGCTTATGAACAACAGTATAAGGAATTTCAAATGAATATTAAATAGTCACTTTCAAGTATATAATGGCTTGCAAGCAAACAAGGACCCATGTGTAAATCCTTTCCAAACTTTGACATGAAACTTTTGAATGATAATTTCTAATATGCAAAAATCATCTTAATTAAAATGAAGATGTTGATAAGTGATGATATTAGACTTATCATGCATATTGAATCATCAAAGTAAGAAGTTTGCAAATGAAGTTCATTTGTAAGCAATAAAAGAAGACTAAGGAACTTGGTTTGATTATAGACTCATAATATAAGCTTTTGGACTGTACCAATTGATTCATAATATTGGAGCTAGTTCATCCCTAATCTATTTGTAGTGAATGTATTGATTCACTAGAAAGGCTCTTGATGAATATGATGATTCATGGTTTGCTTGTAACCATTGCCAAAGTATTCACCTACGATCATGCACAAGGGATGTAACATGTTAGTGAGCAACATTAGAAGAGCCATAAGGAATAGAATCATTTATAATGTTCAATAATTCAATCATCATTTGATTTGCAAGCAACCATCAACAAGGATTAAGGACATATGATCTACCACAAGTAAAGATCAAATAGAGAGATGTAATAATATCTTCATGCTTACAAAGTCTTCAATGAGTATTCGTCATTTCAATGAATAATTTCAAACTCATCATGCACATTAAACTATATTTGAAGGAAAAGAATTTGCAAGAGTAATCTATTTGCAAGTGATAAGAAGATGGTGAGAAAGACAACTTGATTACAAAGCCATGATACGAAGACAAAAGATCTGCAACACATATGATCTCTCTACGAAGACAAATGTATGTGTCACATGCCACCCAGGGGTAGATGCAGAAAGGCTTCAGTGAATGCAGTATCTTGAAGTCAATTTCAGTCTATGAAGGAAGACATCTACCTACCTACATGCAACAGTAGTGGATGCACTGAAAAGACCAAAGACCACAAAAAAGTGCATAAGGAATATGACAGAGACAAGCTCCCACGAGTTCTTGCCCCGCTACGAATATTACATATAATCTACAAACAAATTCCAAAGAACTACAACGAATACAAGCATCTGCGAACAAGGCAGGAGATTAGTTAGTTCACTACGATCCACCTGCAGAAAGCAACGAGTAGTGCACGACAGTCAACCTGTATAAAGCAGCGAACAACTCTATTCAAAAGCTGCTACGCCGCGCCACTGGATCCGCGATATTCTTGATAGCGGACAGAAGGCGTTTCACGAATATTCTAAAATACCCTCTCACATGCACTGTAGTTTGTACACACTAAGATACCCTCAAAGAGGGTATACAATCAACACCCGCAAGGGCTCCGGCGAGCATGTTATTGTTACACACGTGACATCTAGGGATGCTGCCCGGGTTATTAAATTTAAACCCGATCCTCCTTAACAGGTAAAAGGAGTCGACAGGGTTTAATCATGAAATGCCCCCAAACACCCGCAAGGGCCCCGACGCGCGTGTTATTGGTACACACGTGACGTCTAGGGATGTTGCGCGGGTTATTAAATTTAAACCCGATCCTCCTTAACAGGTAAAAGGAGTCGATAGCGTTTAATCATGAAATGCCCCCAAACACCCTTATGGGCCCCGACGAGCGTGTTATTGGTACACACGTGACGTCTAGGGATGCTGCGCGGGTCAACAAGTGAATTCAAGTTCAAACCCGATCCTTCTATACAGATCAATAGAAGTCGAGAAAGTTCGAACCAACAAACAAATATATTGTTGTGGCGACCAGTGCATTTGTTTTAACATATTCATATTAGGCCTTCAAGGCCTAAAATCAATAGAATTCACTAACAAAGGCACAAAGCCTACGAAATCCGATCCCCTATCGGCAAGTTGATAGGGTTGACAAGGTTTAACATATGAAAATTACCTCAAACACCCCGATGATGGCCGTGTTGAATGCAGATCTCAACCGGAGGGGTTCCCAAATATTTTCAAATATCTCCCAAATATTCAAACTTCATTTTAAATATTCCAAAGCTCCACTCAAATGTTCGAAAATCCAAAATTCCAAAATAAAAAAATATTTAAAATTGAAATAAATCCATCAATTTCTTAAAGAAAAATCCATCCACCCTCTGCAACAGTTTGTCGGGGTGGACAAATTAAATTTTACCTCAGCTTACAAAAGAGGTAAATGCCTAGTCAAAAATATCACTATGATCCATTCTCAAACAACCTCCTGTCTGTAATGACATGGTATGTGTCCTCTGACCGGCGGTTCGTCGCCAAATGGCACCGCAGGATAAACGGTTATTACCCGGGACTCTCTGAACCGAGTGGTTTTGCCGCCTTATGGCACCACATAATACCGGTTACGGCCAGAGCCGATACGCTCCTTAATGGCATCAAATCCTTGAGATATGAATCAATAGGATATGATCGATAGGGCACAAAGCCCTCTGTTAGCTAAGGTGGATTCAAATTTGTCCCCTTAGACAAATATTTAACCCACGTCTACAAGGTCCCCTTGGACAAAGCAACCCATGACTGCCGACAAGGATCCTTCTGTCAGGTTGGGTCGACTACCTCCTCAGACTAAGTAGACCTGGGACCACGATGGCCCGTGACAATGGAACCATGGGATCTTGATCGAGTCTATCATCCATTCCCCCACCATCCGCTTTAAGTTCAAGATGGTGAAAATTTCTATTTTAAATATAAAATTTTCCAAATTCCCAAACTTCCCAAAATTTTTTAAATCCATACCTAATGCTGCTACTATATGCCAGATAACACGTATCATCTACGTATCTGATTGACGACTAGCCTTAATCGAAAGTTCTCTCTCGTGATCGAGAGGGGTAATTAACTATAGGGGCTTGCGCCTTTAGGAAACCAGAACTCAGTTCATAAAGTCATCACAAAATGAGGGCGAAATATCTGGGTAGTGTCTTATCTACAAACCCATCTGCCTTCCAAAATTTACCTCGGAATTTACTCCGTTAAAACTCCCTCGCGCGGCGCGGAGGCCGGGGCCGAATTTTTGGAGCCCATAGATTTCTGGCGACTCCACTAGGGAATGGTTTCTCTTTCCATCTATGGCTAGTCATTTATAGGCTATAGTAGCAGCAAAAAAAAGTAAAGATAATATTTAGCTCTATACGGTGAACATTAGGATGTGACATTTGGTCCTTATTTCTAAAGATCCATCACTAAAAGGTCTCGATAGAGCTAAAAGCTATCATCTTTCATGATGATATAGCAAAGAAAGAATAAAGATGTGTACGGTGAGCATCAGGGTGTGACACTTGGATGCATACCTTTGAATCCACTGACGAAAGGTCCTGACATAAGTAAAAATAAATATGGAGACCCACATCTCTAGAAAAATATTTAGATAATGGTGTGACATCTAGTGTGTACCCCTAGAGATCCACCATTAAAGAAATTCATCAAAAGTGGATCTCAAAGATGACCCCTATAGAAAATATTCTTGATGGTCGACGCCTTGAGGAAACCTCAAAGAAATCCCATCACTTTATAATTATATTCTCTCAGACTGAAGGAGATCATCGTCTGACCTTCATCAGTGACATTCTTCTCAAAGAGCAAGCGGATGAAATAAAAGAGATTTTCTATGAATTCAGGAATTGCTTTGTTTGGACATATGCTGAAATGTTAGCTTATCCTCTGATGTGGCGATTCACAGATTAGCCATCAAATTAGATGTCGCATCTACCAAACAAGCTCCAAGGAGAATGAGATTGGGGATTGAAGAATAGGTGATTGTTGAAACAAAAAAGCTTATAAAGGCGGGCTTCATCCGATAAGAAAAATATGCCGATTGGATCGCAAATATCATCCCGGTGAAGAAGAAGAACAGTCAGATTTGTGTCTGTACCAATTTTTGGGACCTCAATAAGGCGTGCCCAAAAGATAATTTTCTGCTCTAGGTATCAAAAGTTCTAGTTGATAACACTTTCAATTGTGATATGTTCTTCTTTACGGATGGATCATCAGGATGTAATCAACTTAAGATGGCGACTGAAAATGAAAAGCATACATCATTCAGAACATCTATAGACATATTCTACTACACAATCATGCCATTCGGCCTAAGGAACACTAGTGCCACCTATCAATTGATAATAACACGTGTATTTGATGAGCTAATACATCAAAAGGCCAAGCGCTATGTTCCTGATGCTGACGAGATCAATCATCCCACACTAAAAAAAATTGGTAGCAAATTTGTATCCAACTTGGAAGGACCTTTCATCATCGCGAAGGTGTACCAGGGAGGAGCTTATCAGTTATTTAACTTGTAGGGTTAGAGACTTATGCTGCCGATCAACAGTTGATATCTAATAAAATATCACACATAAAATTGCCCAAGAAAATGCTATGTATTTCGTACACGTTTTTGAAATTCTCTTGTGTAGCATGAATGCATTTCATAATCTCCCGTCATACTGGGGGCATTTTAAATATTTATTCAGGTCGACATCGCGATGCGTGCCAAGATCCCGGAATAAATATTTAAAATTTCAAAATACAAAGCCTATCCAAAATCTCCCTATAAGACAGGGGGCATTTTAAATATTTATTTGGGTTGACATCGTGCTATGCGTCGAGATTCCCAAATAAATATTTAAAATTTTAAAATTCTAAATTTATTCTATCCCAAAATGTCCCTACAAGACAGGGGGCATTTTAAATATTCATTTGGGTCGACATCGTGCTACACGACGAGATCCCCAAATGAATATTTAAAATCTTGAAATTCCAAATTTATTCCATTCTAAAATGTCCATGCAAGACAGGGGCATTTTAAATATTTATTCGGGTCGACATCGCACTGCGGTCGAGATCCCTGAATAAATATTTAAAATCATCAATTCAAATATTCTTTTGTGTTAAAGATTATAAATACTTGTCTTTCAAAGTATATGCAGGTGATCTTTCAAAAGATAGAGACAACACCTTCTACAACAAAGCAATACTCAAAAGTCAAGAAAGAGACTTTTGTGACTACACACTCCAACAAATTGAGCCAAAAAAGCTTGAAGTCTTCCAACAGCCTGAAGCTTAAGGTTCGAATGCGTGTAAAAGGTCGGATCCAACATGCCCAAATATGACCGGATGGCTGGCAGCTCCGTCTGCTCAATAAGCCATAAGAAAGACCTTAGTAGCGAAACCCCACTTCGTCAACCCGTCAGTAGGGACTGCATGAAGAACGAAGGCTAATTTGACTCGACAAGTTCTAGTAGTCGTAGTCCACAAGATGCTCCTAATTGACCGGAGAATCAAAGTTCCAGTGGAAAGGATGAGTCTCGAGCAATTATAAATGCTCGTAGAATTCAAATCTGAACCGACAAAGAAAATGATCCCAAAGTTCACACAAAGCCTAAGGTTGAACTGAGAGAATTCATCATCAACAAGTCTGTTAGGCACAAAGCTCTGGACCGATAACTTTTCGCCATCGACCTGATACGAACCCAAAAGGTTTAGGTCATTGGCATCTACTCCTTTATCAAGCCCGCAAATGCAAGAAGCATAGGGCCGAAGGTATAAAAACTATCTCACAAGTCAATAAAGATAAATCAGGTAATTCTCCATCAATATCCGCAGCACAAAGCACAGGGCAAAAGAAATAAGTATCTCAATTATCTATTGTTACATCGAAGAGATCTTTGAAGAAAGAAAATTTTAGTGTGACATCCAAGTGAGCTTTTGGAGATCCACTAAATGAAGACCCCAGCATGACATCCAAGTAAGCTTTTGGAGATCCGATAAATGAAGACATTTATGTGTGACATCCAGAATAAATATCTAAAGATTCACAGGGTCAATCATCATACAACAAACGTGATTCGCTCTGGACGCGAACCACATTTGTTGGGGGGCATTTATTGACCCCTACACATAAAACCATGCGAAAAGAGGCGAAAAATACGATTTAGGCAATGTGTACTTTGACAAAATGCATCACTTAAGGGATCAAATAACCTCCGAATACTGAATGGATGGTATCGTTGTGATCAGGACACTGAACTCTGCTGGGTCGAGGCTCCTCGCAATCGAATCGGACGAGATCGGTCAAAAGGGACGACCGACACCCGAAATTAAAGTGCAAGACTGATAAAACGATCCCCGATCGACGAATAGACTTCATCGTTGCATCCAGAATGTTGCCAACCTATGAAAATTACATTTTGTTTATTCCATTTGGAGTATCTAGATTGGTAACACAAATCCCAATGTAATGCAAAGATGCGCATATCAAGGAAATGAGGCCTCGAAGATGCTCGGACGAAATCCAATCGATAAACGGACAGAGCCATTGCGTCCGGAGAGTCGTCGACATTTAGGATATACATTTTATTTAATAAATTTGGATCGTTTGATGTGATGTCGCATATTTCAAAGGCGATCCAAATGTGATGCGAAGTCACGCATCTCAATGAAATTTGCCTCTTCGGAGACGACATGACGTTCAATCATGAAACGGACTGCGTCATTGCGTCCAGAACGTCGTCAGCATTAAGAATATACATTTTATTTGATTAAATTGCATCATTTGAGGTTACGTCGTAAATTTCAAAGGCTATTCAAATATGTTGCAATGGCTAGCATTTCGAGGGAGATTAGCCTCGACTATGATCAAACAATGTCTAATCGCAAAACGGAATGCATCATTAGGTCTAGAACACCGTCAATACTATGAATGCGCTGCCAATTTGTTCGAATAAGGTTTTGCGCGCAAATCTAGACAACGAGCATTTCAAGAGAACTAAGCCTCGTCGTCGCCCAAACGACGTCGGATCACGAAACGGACTGTGTCATTGCGACCGAGACGTTGGCAATACCCTAATTCCACTATTCATTTGTATAATTTCGATATTCGGCGAATTGATACGTAAAACGAGGAAAGAATGCACAAAAAAATAAGACATTGCTCGCAAACCGAGGAAATCACACAAATTGATGATTTGTTTTGGTTGATTAGCAATTTTTTGCCATTTCAAAGCCTAATTAATGGAATTTTCTCTTTTAAGTCAAGTGGAACAGAGAAATCAAAAGTCAAATGTGAATCAGGAGACCATTTCATGCAAACCTCGTATTATCTGCTCTGAATCCTGTGCAAAATCCCTACCAAATCCCCGATATCCCGCTGAAAATATCTTCTCCTCGGACGTCGCTAGGCTCGTTTAAACTCAAGTCCTCGATTGGTCCAAGACTTCTCACGAGCTTCCTTGTAGCTCACGGCCCCCCCTCTGCCGTTCAAAACCTCCTATCTGTCTCAGCATGAATCCAAAAACTCCTCTCATTCTTCTTAGAACATGCAAAGCAGGAGCATCAGAAGCAGCAGCTTGAGCTGCACGGAGTGCGTGAAATGGGATCCTTGCCTAGAAATGATCTCATGGGGCATGGCAAGGATAAGGAGCTTGTTATGGAGTGGCTGAGGAATCCATCAAATGAGCATCGGGTAACTACTTTGTACAGAAACATTTCTCTTCCAGCTATAGTGGGCCATGGTGGTATGGGGGAAGACAACTTCCAGTTAAAATGCCTTCCAGTTTCAGCTTTCTTCAACCTCTCGTTCTCTTGTCTGTCCCCAATCAAAGCAATTCAAGCTCCCACCCGTTTTCTTTCTCCGTCACCTGCTCTGCCTTTCGATCCCACGACCGAAAATCCCTCCACAACTCTTCTCAAAATCCCAAGTCCAGCCAGCTCACGCCTTCACCTTACTGGACTTCAAGCCGCCTCCACCTCACAGGGCAACGCCTGCATCTGTTCGTCTCAAGTTCAGCTGCAAAAATCCAAGTCCCCACTCAAACCTTCACCATCAATTTAATAGCTTTCATCTCCGCTTTACTGGACAGTAATTGGAGCAGACAAGCAGCTCTCCATACAAAGATTCCCATCTCGTTGTTTCACGTGGAGCTTATTGTTTGAGCTCCTCTACTAACAGCCTACTTACATCCTCATACATGTGCAATCCCAGGACCATCTCATTCTAAGTTCAAGCAGCCATTCCCATCTCAAATTTTGGCCCATTAAATCTGTACCATCAAACCTCTAATCCTAAGGGAATTGTTCAGCTTAGGTTGTCTTAGAACTATCTTTGTTTACATCTTCCACTATGGATCTCTAAAACCGAGAAAGCTACAGCTTCCACAGACCAATCAAACGACTCAGGAGAAGAAGAAGACACAATCCATTACCTTAGTTTCAGATCTCTGATAGATATTAGAGGATCTAATCAAACCGTGACTTTGTTCCTAATGCAATGGCTTTCCAATTGAATGGGGAGTTTGATACAGTCAAGATTTTTTTTTTATTGTAACTGTTATGTATGTGTATATGTAAGAGCGATAAAAAAAAAAAAGAGAAAGAAAAGAAAAAAAAAAAGGAAATGTGTTGTGTTTGTGCATATCGCAGACTCTACAACCATCGCAATGGTATGCCTTTGTTGCGCGTGCTGGGATAGAATGCCTGTTCGATGCTTACGACGAAGCGGGCAATCAGCAAAACCCTACTTCAATATTCGTGGCAAACCGGAGAACCGTCCTATGCACGCCTTTGTTTCGCGTGGTGGGATGGGGCCCTGGTGCTGCACGTACGGCGAAGCGGGGTCACTCATAAATACCCCTGAGGGGGGGGGGGGGAAAGCAAACTGTCTAAAAAAAATAAAAAATAAAAAATACTTTTCATAAAAAAATGCTTTTAAAACCCCATGCACGCCTTTGTTGGCGTGGTAGGCAAAAAATAAAAAAATCACCGCTGCGGTGTCTCACAAACTCCAACCGTGGACGTCTTTGTTGACGTGGCGGGTAGGCGGCCTCTTGGTTTTTTCCCCTAAACGGGGGAGATGCCGGGAGGTTTCCGAAATTTTGTTTGAAAAAGAGAAGGACTTGTAAACTTTTGGACTGCATTGGACTTGGACAAAAAGACAGAATTTTGACTAAAACTTGAACTTGCAAGCATTTGATTCAAATTCGAAGTGAAGTCAATGTGACATGGAACTTGATTTGAGCAAGAACTTGAATTGAACATCAAATTGAACTTAACTTGAATTTAACTCAATAATTCAAACTTGAACTTAATTGAAGAAATAAGGGACCTAAATGACAATAAGCCAAATTTGAATGAACATGAATATTAAGAGAAATATAATTAGGGATGAGCCAATTTGTACTCAAATGAAACAAATAAAAGCTTAATTTTGACCTTAAAAATTTGGACTCGAATGTGATTTGAGCTATAATGACATTGAGCTCATACTTGAACTCAAGTGAACTTGGCATTGAATAATGCTTATGAACAACAGTATAAGCCTATAAGGAATTTCAAATGAATATTAAATAGTCACTTTCAAGTATATAATGGCTTGCAAGCAAACAAGGACCCATGTGTAAATCCTTTCCAAACTTTGACATGAAACTTTTGAATACTAATTTCTAATATGTAAAGATCATTTTAATTAAGATGAAGATGTTGATAAGTGATGATATTAGACTTATCATGCATATTGAATCATCAAAGTAAGAAGTTTGCAAATGAAGTTCATTTGTAAGTAATAAAAGAAGACTAAGGAACTTGGTTTGATTATAAACTCATAATATAAGCTTTTGGACCGTACCAATTGATTCATAATATTGGAGCTAGTTCATTCCTAATCTATTTATAGTGAATGTATTGATTCACTAGAAAGGCTCTTGATGAATATGATGATTCATGGTTTGCTTATAACCAATGCCAAAGTATTCACCTACAATCATGCACAAGGGATGTAACATGTTAGTGAGCAACATTAGAAGAGCCATAAGGAATAGAAACATTTATAATGTTCAATAATTCAATCATCATTTGATTTGCAAGCAACCATCAACAAGGATTAAGGACATATGATCTACCCACAAGCAAAGATCAAAAAGAGAGATGCAATAATATCTTCATGCTTACAAAGTCTTCAATGAGTATTCGTCATTTCAATGAAGAATTTCAAACTCATCACGCACATTAAACTATCTTTGAAGGAAAAGAATTTGCAAGGGTAATCTATTTGCAAGTGATAAGAAGATGGTGAGAAAGACAGCTTGATTACAAAGCCATTATACGAAGACAAAAGATCTGCAACACATACGATCTCTCTACGAAGACAAATGTATGTGTCACATGCCACCCAGGGGTAGATGCAGAAAGGCTTCAGTGAATGCAGTATCCTGATGCAATTTCAGTCTATGATGGAAGACATCTACCTACCTACATGCAGCAGTAGCGGATGCACTGAAAAGACCAAAGACCACAACAAAGTGCATAAGAAATATGACAGAGACAAGCTCCCACGAGTTCTTGCCCCGCTACAAATATTACATATAATCTCCAAACAAATTCCAAAGAACTACAACGAATACAAGCATCTACGAACAAGGGAGGAGATTGGTTAGTCCACTACGATCCACCTGCATAAAGCAACGAGTAGTGCACGACAGTCAACCTGTATAAAGCAGCGAACAACTCTATTAAAAAGCTACTACGCCGCGCCACCGAATCCGCGATGTTCTTGGATGCGGACAGAAGGCGTTTCACAAATATTCTAAAATACCCTCTCACGTGCACTGTAGTTTGTACACACTTAGGTACACTAAAAGAGGGTATACAATCAACACCCGCAAGGGCCCCGGCGAGCGTGTTATTGGTACACACGTGACGTCTAGGGATGCTGCACGGGTTATTAAATTTAAACCCGATCCTCCTTAACAGGTAAAAAGAGTTGACAGGGTTTAATCATTAAATGCCCCCAAACACCCGCAAGGGCCCCGGTGAGCGTGTTATTGGTATACACGTGACGTCTAGGGATGCTGCGCGGATAATTAAATTTAAACTCGATCCTCCTTAAAAGATAAAAGGAATCGATAGGGTTTAATCATGAAATGCCCCCAAACACCCGTATGGGCCCCGACGAGCGTGTTATTGGTACACACGTGACGTCTAGGGATGCTGCGCGGGTCAACAAGTGAATTCAAGTTCAAACCCGATCCTTCTATACAGATCAATAGAAGTCGACAAGGTTCGAACCAACAAACAAATATATGGTTGTGGCGACCAGTGCATTTGTTTTAACATATTCATATTAGGCCTTCAAGGCCTAAAATCAATAGAATTCACTAACAAAGGCACGAAGCCTACGAAATCCGATCCCCTATCGGCAAGTTGATAGGGTTGACAAGGTTTAACATATGTAAATTACCTCAAACACCCCGATGATGGCCGTGTTGAATGCATATCTCAACCGGAGGAGTTTCCCAATATTTTCAAATATCTCCCAAATATCCAAAGTTCATTTTAAATATTCCAAAGCTCCACTCAAATGTTCGAAAATCCAAAATTCCAAAAATTTCAAAATAAAAAAAATATTTAAAATTGAAATAAATCCATCAATTTTTTAAAGTAAAATCCATCCACCCTCCGTAACAGTTTGCCGGGGTGGACAAATTAAATTTTACCTCAGCTTACAAAAGAGATAAATGCCTAAACGAAAATATCACTAGGATCCATTCTCAAACAACCTCCTGCTAGTAAGGACGCGGTACGTGTCCTCTGACCGGCGGTTCGCCGCCAAATGGCACCGCAGGATAAACGGTTATGACCCAGGACCTTCTGAACCGAGTGGTTTTGCCGCCAAATGGCACCACAAAATACCGGTTATGGCCGGAGCCGATACGCTCCTTAATGACATCAAATCCTTAATATATGAATCAATAGGATATGATCGATAGGGCACAAAGCCCTCTGTTAGCTAAGGTGGATTCAAATTTGTCCCCTTAGACAAATATTCAACCCACGTCTACAAGGTCCCCTTGGACGAAGCAACCCATGGCTGCCGACAAGGATCCTTCTATCAGGTTGGGTCGACTACCTCCTCTGACTAAGTAGACCAGGGACCACGATGGCCCGGGACGACGGAACCATGGGATCTTGATCGGGTCTATCATCCATTCCCCCACCATCCGCTTTAAGTTCAAGATGGTGAAAATTTTTATTTTAAATATCAAATTTCCCAAATTCCCAAACTTCCTAAATAATTTTAAAATCCATACCTAATGCTGCTACTATATGTCAGATAACACGTATCATCTACGTATCTGATTGAAGACTAACCTTAATCGAAAGTTCTCTCTCGTGATCGAGAGGGGTAATGAACTATAGGGGCTTGCGCCTATAGGAAACCAGAACTCAGATCATAAAGTCCTCGCAAAATGAGGGCGAAATCTCTGGGTAGTGTCTTATCTACAAACCCATCTGCCTTCCAAAATTTACCTCGGAACTTACTCCGTTAGAACTCCCTCGCCCAATAAAAAAGAAATCGCGCGGTGCGGAGGCCGGGGCCGAATTTTCGGAGCCCACAAGAAGGTGCTTATTCAAAGGCTCACAAAGTTACTAAGAATCTTTAGATGGCCAAGAGCTTAAGCAATGCATTTTGTAATAAATAATTGATTATGCACATATATCTTTGCACATGCTTATCAAAATGTTTCAAATTTTTTAACTTGTCCACGTATAGGTTCAAATGAGTTGAGTGGAGCTCGAGTCGTGCCTAACTCAAGCTCGACTCGCAAGCCAAATTCCGAGCTCGAGTTCGAGTTGAGCTCGAGCTAGGCTCGTTTCATCGAAAATGGTTCATCGGGTGGCTCGATTACCCGGTTCAAGCTTCAATTTCGCTACCGCGGCCCACCCCTAATTCCTCCCTGCGACTCTGCCTTTTGCGTCAGAGCCTGCCCCGCGATTCCGCCATCCTAGTTTGGCTGCCCCGAAATTTCACCCATCCGAGCCTGCTCGCCCTGTGGTTCTGAGTACGAGCCCGCTTTCAAGCCCTCCCCACAGTTTCTCCATTGAAATTATAATCGAGCATCCATAGTATCGAACTTGAGCTTTGTTAGCTCGAAATCCTGCTCGAGCTCGAGCTCAAAATTCGATAAGCTCGACTCGCGAGCTTGTTATTAAGTCGAGCCTAAGCCGGCTTGACTCGGTTGCACCCCTATGTCTATGTTATGATTGAACTTCTGACTAGAAGCCATTATAATTTTCTCTTTATTATTATTTTTTTATGAGTTGATTCCTCTCTTTGTGATTTTGACCATTTTATGCTTGTAATTGCTTATTTTTATTCTATTATGTGAGTATTATCTTCTTTGTTTCATGGCATACCTGCATGGTGTGCTTCTTCGTCTATTATCTTATACATTGATTTTCCATTTTAGGAAAATAGAGATGTGGTTAAAAAGAAGGCATTTGTTCCCCCACCTCGGTTTTTCAACATTGATGAAGCTAGGTACTTTATTGCTCTTGATTTAACCTATATTTGGTTGTTTAGTGGAATTAGTATTAATTTTATTCTGTTGTTTGTTGTGTCTAGGGAGATGCATATTCGTGTGAAATGCAGGAGAGACAAAGATACTGGGGAATATTTTGAAATGGTTGAAAATATGATGTTCAAAGATGGTTTTCTTTATAAAACAATGTCAATGAAATCAATCCGCTCTCAGAATATACAACCAACTTTTGATGAACTTGACAAATTCCGAAAACCTCGGGGCGATGGTGATGCTGATATGGCTAGTTTATCAACTTTAATTTCAAACAGAAAGAAAGGTCATTTCATGAAAGGAGATGCAGTTGTAGTTGTGCGAGGAGATTTGAAAAATTTAAAGGGATATGTTGAAAAAGTTGAAGAAGATATTGTTCATGTCAAGCCTGAGATGGCTGGCTTACCAGTAATCACTTATTTCATCACTTGCATATTCAAAATTTAATGTAAATTAATTGAAATATGATGGTAATTGTTTTTTTTTTTCTTTTGATTGTAGAAAACTTTGGCTTTCAATGAGAAGGAACTTCGCAAATATTTTAAATTAGGAGATCATGTGAAAGTGGTATTGGGAGTGCAAGAAGGTGCAACTGGTATGGTTGTGAAGGTTGATGGCCATGTGTTGATAATTGCATCAGATACCACAAAAGAAGATGTAAGCCTTTTGATATGTCAAAAAGTTTTTTGAGACTATTTTTTCCACTATTTAACACTTTTTTTTTCTTTTGTTCTACTAGATCCGTGTTTTTGCAGATAACGTTGTTAAGAGCTCTGAAGTTAATTCTGGAATTACAAAAATGGCGGATTATGAGTTGCAAGATCTTGTCCTTCTTTTGTATGTCACAATTATTCTATTAAAAGATTCTAATTTAACAATTATAATTTTTTTTCTTATGTTTACTTAAATAAATTGCAGCAACATGTCATTTGGTGTGATTATACGTGTGGAGAGCGAAGCTTTTCAGGTAAGAGGAGGCTTATTTTTTTAGCATAGCATACCTCATACTTTTACTTATTTTCTATTGATTCATTGAATTGAAAAAGGTACTTAAGGGAGTTCCTGATAGACCCGAAGTTGTACTTGTTAAGTTGAGGGAAATAAAGAGTAAACTTGAGAAACGTACCAATGCACAAGATAATAGAAAAAATATAGTCTCTGTGAAGGATATTGTTAGAGTCCTCGAGGGACCATGTAAGGTATCTATTATTATTCATTATTTTACATTTCAAACTTTTTTTCCTTGCGAGTGTTTGTTTATCTATTTCTTTATAAAACCTTTTAAATCAGGGGAAGCAAGGTCCCGTTCAACACATTCATGGAGGAATCTTGTTTATTCATGATCGGCATCACCTTAAGCATGCAGGTTTTATTTGTGTGAAAGCACAATCGTGTATCGTTGTTGGTGGAAACAATGTTAAACATGTATGTCTCAAAGCACTTCTATTTTTTGCTGTTTTTTTTTCTTGATGGTTATTAATAGGATAATGCTTCTGATGTTGACAAGTGATGACGATAGCTTTGATTCCTATTTACTTGTATTATAATATTTGCTATATTGACAGAGTGGTGATAAGTTTGATGCAATATTTGGTTTGAGGCCTTCATCTCCTTACCTTCAATCTCCAAGAAGACCACCTAGAGGACATATGGATCGTAAGCTTTTAACATTATGATGATTAATTTGTGAACCAAATTTAGAAGGTAAAAATTTCTATGGCAAATTATTATCTTAAATCTGATAGGTGGTGGAAGGGATAATAGAGGTGGTGGACGAGGAAATGATGCTTTAGTTGGAAGAACTATTAATATTCGTTCAGGGCCTTTTAAAGGATATCGTGGTCGTGTTGTGGAGGTCACTGGTTCCTTTGTTCGCATCGAATTGGATTCGCAAATGAAGATAGTTGCAGGTTAGCTTAATTTATATGTTTCTACTTTACCAAAATTTCCAAATGATTCTGTTATAGTCACACTTTTCTTAATGTTGTTTTATTAGTTAAAAGAGATGATATCTCGGACACACCAGGTTCTGCAACCCCTTTCCGGTAATATAGTTTATTTTAATCTTTTATTATTATTATTATTATTATTATTTTTTATCTGTAGTTTCTCCTAGGCAAAACTTGGTCTTAACTTATATTGTATTGCCTGATAGTGAACCTTCTCAATATGATTTTGGAAGTGAGACACCCATGCATCCATCTCGAACACCACTTCACCCATATCAAACTCCTATGAGAGATGCTGGAGGTGAGTGTTTTCTCTTTTATCATATGATATAATCTAGTAAAATTGTGTTTGGGATCTCTAAAGAGCATTTATCTTTCCTCCTTTGCTTAACTAAAAAATAGGGTATGTTTGACTGTTGTCATGCCTTCTCTGTTAGTGATCAAACTCAATCATTCGCATTATCATGATCTTTTTTCTAAATCATGATTTTGTTTCATGCAGTAACTCCCATCCATGATGGCATGAGGACACCTATGCGTAACGGAGCATGGGCTCCCAGGAGTCCTCTTTCGATGATGATGTTTGCACGGTAGTTAATGTGTTTCATTTCTTCGTTTTTTTGGGTAATAAGAGAACATATTAGATATTACATCAAAGCTTATTCTGGATGTATTTACAAATCTGCAGGGTGATATGATCACCTTGAAAACAAATAATAAGTGCTTATGCAAACTTTGGGAACTAGTACTATAGAGAATGCTCTTAAGCTAGGGTTCCCAAGAAGTCAATTACACTCTACGTAATGATTTTTTTTTTGTTTCCCTTGATTCTTTCGATGATGCTGGCCAAAGTGAGGAAGAAGAAGATAAGTTTAAAAAAAAAATTTACTGCAACTTTGGATGATGGCAAAGAGAATGGATGTTTTTAATCTTATATTTGAAGTTAATGTCTGGATAAGGGTTGTTCGGTTTGATGTCATATTAAAAAACAGCACTATTTAGGTAACAATGTTATTCATATTTTAAGATTATCTTTTATATAGAGTGTGCTCAATGTAACATTATTTTGAATAATCAATGATGATTATAACCTTAACTTTTTTTTCCTCATATATTTGAGCTGCTTTGGCGTTACGACTTTGTCATTCTTTATATTAAATGTAAATATGTAAATAAATTGTTCATATTTTTTATTTAAATTATGAAAGCCAACGCATTAAATAGTGCAAATAATATTTCCTACGGCCATCTCCATCTCCAACCAAACTTCATATCTGTGTTAGGCGTTTGCGAACTGCTCCAATCGAAAAACAAAATGTGCACCATTCTCGTGTTTAGGGTTCAGTTGAAGAAGAATTACTACATTTTGAAGTGTTACTGTATTTTAGAATGAACAATGAGTTTTTCGATTAGAGATGGTCTAAGCTCCTTTTTTTTTTCCATTTTTTGAATTGATTTAAAAGATTTGATATTTATTCTATGATTAGTGACTATCAAATTTAAGAGATTTCAAAGTAAATTTACAAATAAATTTATAATTCCTAAACCCTAAACAAGTTAAATCAATTTGTATATTATTTTATAATTAAGTTTTAATCAGCAGTGTATCCTAATTTAATTTTTTTTCAACAAAAATAGAATTTCATTGAAAATAAATTAATTAAAAGTCATTATAATTAATTAAAATAATTATTTATAAATAACTTTAATTAAATAGAAATAATTAATATTAATTAATCTTAATTTAAAAATATACTAAATAATCATAATTAATTAATATTAACTTTAATTAAAATTAATTATAATTAATTACTTAAAATTAGTTATAATTAATTATAATTAATTTAAAAATTATAGTTAATTAAAATTAAATATAATTAATTAAAATGATTTTTAATTAAAACTAATTAAGATTAATTAATAATTAACATTAATTTTAATTAAAATTAATCAACATTAATTTTAATCAAAATTATTTTAACTCTCTCCCTTTCTTCTCTCTGTAGTTCGGTGGGCTCACTGGATTTGGCCGAATGAGAGCACGAAGGGGAGAAATTTACCTTCAAAGTGAGCGGGCTCGGGTTGTTGCTCCCGATCAAAATGTTGTAACTTCAGGTCTACAGGAAGGGAAGGTCGTTCGAGCGAGTGAGGCCTTAAGACTTAGGATTTGATTCTGGATTTCGGATTTGGTCTGGTGTTTAAGTTTGAATGATTAATATTGATGTATCCAAATCATCTACAATCATTTGGGTGATTATTAATGATTGGTTAAGGTCAGAGCTAACTCACAGGTAGGATCAATATCTGAACTGGAGTTTGTGTTCTGGACTGGGGTATGGACTTTGATTAAGGCTTGATTTGAATTGAGTTCAGGTTTGGGTTGAAGTCAAGATTGATTTGAAATTTGGATTGATGGAACCTAAAGGGATTTTAGGGTCTAGGATTTAAAAGGGTCATAGGTTCTAGACAGATCCTCTAGTCTAGGATCTTGAAGGATCCTAAAACCTAAATAGATCTGAAAGTTTGGATATAAGAGAATCCTAAAGTCTAGATTGACTTGAAAGAAAACTAGAGTTTAGGATAGATCTTAAAATCCGAAGTCTAGAAGATTCTTAAGATCTAGATTTATCTGGAGAAATTTTAGGATCTATAGTAGAACCTAAGGCCTGGAGTTTGAAAGAATTCTAGAACCTAGAAGAGATCTTAAAGTCTTGATTCTAAAAGGATCCTAGGACCTAGAATAAGTCCTAAGGTCTGTATTTTAGGAGAATCCTAGGGTCTAGAATAGATTCTAGAGTCTGGAATCTAGATTGATGTAGTATCAGGATTGATCTGGAATCTGGAGTCTGGGTGGGTCCCTAGTGACCTCAAACAAAAATGAGGTCATCAAATGGACCCCCAATATGTGTAATAGAATGAAATTCTATTGCACATATTGGCGTTGATCGAAAAAGGTCAAGTCTGAAGTGTTGATCCTAAGGGTAGGAAAAGGTATATCTCTGGGGAATCGAGATTTGAATTGATACCAGGGTAGTGCCACAGAGAGCATACTATACCACTAGCGAGTCAAATCCTAAGGGAAGAAAAGGTTCTATCCCTAAAGGAAAAGGAAGTCTAGGTGATCGTATAGGCGTGAAGAGTTCCTAAGTCAGGATTTATGAAACTTTCGTAAATCCGGAGCAAAATCCTGCCAAAGGCGAAAAAACACAAAGTGTCACGGTTAGTCTCAGCTCGACTTCACGACATTTTCGAAAATGTTTCCCTAAATCCCGGACTTCGTAAATCCTGCATTTCGGCGGATTTAGCCGAAGAAGTGCGAGGAAGGGAGAACTATCCTTACCTTCGCAGCGGGCGAGCGAGCTCCCATCATTTCCTTCGATCCAATAGGAAGAACGTCGTCGAATTTTGATGAAGGAGGTGAAGTAAGGTCCCGTGCAACAACAACGAACGAATCTATGATCGAAGCCTTCATTTCGATTTGTTGGAAAAGTTTTATATAGATTTCTCTCGCCGACCTATGCTTTCAGTTTATTCAGCAAAACCTCCGAAAGCTCCATAGAGTCTGTGGTTGATCGCAACCTCCTCTCATCATATTTTTTGCCGGTTCGAGTGAACAGACTGAACGGTCCTACAAAATTTATCTGTGAAGGTTTATATTTCTTCAATAGATTAGTTACTTATTTTGATAATATAGATTTAAGATTTATTTATATTTTATTTAGAATAATTTTATAATTATTATTTTTTAAATAATTTTTTAATATATAATTTTTAAACAATAAGTAACTAACTATTGAAGCCTTAGGATCATTAAAGAAGTCTTAAGATCAATGATACTCTTTTATAAATATTATTATAAAATTGTTACCAAGAACATATTTTTTAATTAAAACTTGATATAAAAATACATTTTAATTTAAAAAATATATTCTAAAAGTTATGATTAAATAAAAATTTATAATTATAATATAAAAAATAAAGCAATAAGAAAGATGACTCAAATGAAATCTTAATCAATCAAAACCTAAGCGAAAATCAATTTTGATTAATTCATCAAACTTAACTCAAATTCAAATTAAATTTAAAGTATCCAGCCATAATTACAACTTATATATATGAGAATAGCTCAATTCAAAACAACACGTGAAATAATTTTTAAAATTTAACCTTATTAGGTTAATTAATTTAATTTATCATATAATATGCATGAAAATTAATGTGATTTTTAGTCATAAAATTCAAGTGGAATTTTATATATTACTGAAAATTTGTAGTTTTTTTTTTTCTCTATAAATCATGTAGTTGCTTTCTCTTATGTGATATATCCAAGAAAATTCACCTTGCATTAGATTAATGAAAGATGCTTCAAAGAGAACTAATTGAACTATAAGTGGGCTAGTGGATTCAATGAACAGCCAGATGCTCATTTATGTAAGGCACTTTTATGCTTGTTTATTCATATAATTATATATATTTGATCAAAATTTTAAAAACATTTCGTCTATAATTACATATGTTTGTTTATTCATATAATTATCTTTTTTTTTTGTTTTAGCCTTTCAAGGTGTCATTATACACACACACACACACCACATGGCATCGTGAGTACTCCATATGTTTCTTGACGCTCACTTGAGAAACCATACAGTAAGCCTATAGTAGCAGTGCGGTGAGAAGTAATAAGATTCATTTTATCGAAGATTGATTTAAAAATAATATTAATGAAACTCTCAGTGTTAATTAAAATGTTGTATATATTGTAGAATATATCTCGTTCTTCATTTAATGCATATAATAGTCATGCATGTGTTAAAATCTAGTGTGATGTATAGCCTTGACGGAGGAATGTTGGAACAATTAGAAGTATTGAAATAAAATGTTGGCATACCTAGACATAGGATGTTTGAATATTCTAGGTTTTATAGAGATTGAAAAACGTAAGGAATGCCAAAAATCTTTCTTTTCATCCTTACAAACTTGATAGAGATCTAGAGATTTATATGCTATGAGCCACATTTATATTTTAAAATCTCATTAGGAAAGTTATTTTTATACATTTATTAGTCTAAAACACTTTGTTTTTATTAGTATCAAACTCTTTTGTAAGTTTTTTTAAGTGATGAAAACTCAAAACTACATTTTTATCTTTAGTAGGATAAGTCATGCATTTGAAATACATTAGTAGTTAAGTTGTAATTAAGTATAACACTTTCTCGTGGGTTCTACACTTTATTCTATCACTTTATTACTTGATTCGATAAGTATATTTGTGTACTTAGCGCGCTTTCATTAATTTCATATCAAAATAAACCTAAGCATATTTCAAAACTTTATAAGTCGCATTATAGCTCATCCTAACTAGCATCTACTATCATATATAAGCCCCCATCAAGTTTTTAGCACTGTTGCTGGAGAAGTAATGTGTGTATTGCAATTTTGACTATATTGTTGAAATAAGTGCATATTTGAACTTACTTGTATCATATATGTTTGTTCTGTTTGATAAAAATTTTGAAAAATCCAAAAAGTGTTATGTTTGATTGTTTAGTTGTAATTTTTAGTGTTATAATTTTATTGTATCCTTGGAAAAGCTAGTAAGGAGTTATTGTTGTTCGATCCATAAATAGAAAGGACCTTTTAAAATTAAAAAATATAAAAAATGTTTGACCCAATATAAAATTAGGACCATTTTAGACTACTTATGGAGTATGTTTATCCTGTAGTATAAAGAATCAATCAGAGTATCAATAGATTTATTATCCAAACTAATAATTTTGAACTAAAACCTGTCATAAGATTCAAAATTTTCAATTTGGAAAAACTTATGCTAAAGATTCCAATTTATACTTAGCCAATTTCTGAAAAATCTATGCAACATTTAAGTATAATAGTATTAGTGATGATATAAGTAGACTTAGATTGTTCCTATTTTCTCCAAGCTACAAGGCAAAGATGTGATTGAATTCTTTGCCCCTGACTCTATAACCAATAGGAATGAGTTGACACATAAATATCTAGCTATGTATTTCTCACATTTAAAAATGGCTAAACTTAAAAAATAATATCACTTTTTTTGCTCTGTTCGAAGGAGAATCAATTTATAAAAGATGGGAGAGATAGATTCAATAAAACACTTAAGAAATGCACTCACTATATCTTATCTGATTGGTTCGTTATTCAGCCTTTTATAATGGATTAGGATGATCTCTTAGGTCAGTCATAGATACTGCAGCTAGAGGATCTTTGATGTTTAAACCATTTGAGAAAATATATAAATTAATAGAGAAAATAACTATAAATTTTTTGTGTATTGCTGATAGGGCGAATCCTAAGAGAGTAGCTAGAGCCTATAAATTTGATGCTTTGTCAATTCTTATTACTGTTGACCTCATTTTTGTATGAGGTTATTAAGACGTACATGGGTTTTCTTTTGGTAACCTAATGATCGACAGGTGCTCACTTATAGATAAGATAAGTCCCAAATACATCTTAATCTGACTCATAATCAAATTCCAATTCAACTTCTAATCAACCTTTAAACAAACTTCAATTAAATTCAATCGAGCTTCATTAAGTTAGTTTGAATCAATTCTATTGAATCTTAACCTTGATGGCTTTGATCGATTTAATTTAAGGTGTCCCGATTTGACTCAAATCTAAATTAACTTTATTGATTTTAATCGGCTAAATTTAATTCCTTTTAAGTTAAATTAACATTGATGAATGCAAATTTGTTATGCCGATTTTAAATTGGAATGCAATATAATTAATTTGGTGTTGTGTAGCTCTACCTTTCTCCAATTTACCTTTAAATTTCTTTAATTTCAAGGTTTGACATCAACCATTTGATCAAGTTTTGAGGATAGAATGGTTTTGTAGAGATGCACTCTACACCTCCATTTCCATAAGCAGCTACCTTTTTGGATATCTGTAGCTAGGGCCGGCAGAAGGAAAAAAAAAAAATATGGGCTGCCCTCAAACACGCGACTCCAAAAACCTTAGCCAAATATACACAGTCCCTACCTCACGGCAAATTATTGGGTCAGGTGACCGAAGCCATCTCTCCGTTCGGTCGCCAATAAAAATGCGCCATCTGTCAGTCGTTTTTTTAATTTAATATTAACGCTTTATGTCTTGTCAGAGTTAGCGACCCGACCCGATAACGCTATTCATTTGAACTTTTAAGCTTTTGCCGCCCTATTTTTTCATTTTGAGACCCGCGAAAGACGCAAATATGTGCTGCTGTAGAAGAAAAAACGAGCCAGAAAATTGCAGAGAAGAAATGGACTGCTCAGTGAAGAGGGAGGTGGAAGAGGGAGTGCATGAATCGGAAAGGATGCATGAATCGGAAGGGCTGGTGCATGAATCGGAATCGGAACATGTGCATGAATCGGAATCGGAACCTAACTTAGCCGGAAATTCCTCTGGTTTCAACATATCGGTAAGTATCTTGGAAAAACGAGTTAGAAAGTTGTTTGTGAGCAGAATAAATTTCTTAAGCAGAAAGTTGACGTAGGTTTCAGCTCATTATTCTTAAGATTTTTGATTTTGCGATTTTTAAGCAGAATAAATTTCTTTTGTCGAAAAAGTAAAAAATAAAAAAATCTAATGTTGTTGTTGTTGCTTAGCATTCATTATTGATTTCTAGGATGAAGATGATAAATAAAAGAATGCGCTATAGTTGCGCTATAGTTGCGCTATAGTTGCGCTATAGTTGCGCTATAGTTGCGCTATAGTTGCGCTATAGTTGCGCTATAGTTGCGCTATAGTTGCGCTATAGTTGCGCTATACTTGCGCTATACTTGCCCTTTACTTGCGCTATACTTGCCCTTTCAGGCTGTATACAAAGATGAGACAGAAGCATATGAATGTTTTTGCACTTATGCTCACGATAATGGCTTTAGTGTCCGAAAGGATCATCACAGTTTTTGGCCAAATTCTAGGAAGATAAAATCGAAGGACTTTGTTTGTTCAAAAGCTGGTTTCAAAAAAAGTGATGATCATAATTCAGGGAAGAGGAAGAGATTCATTAGACCAGTTGTCAGAACTGGTTGTCCAGCCATGGTGAGGTTTGTCACTGATGAAGACGGTTACTGGCATGTCAAAAGATTTATTGAATCCCACAACCATGAATTAGCTAGCCCAGCCGACCGACACCTTTTAAGATCATGTAGGAATGTTATTGAGGAAAAAGCTTCCGTCCTAAAATCGATGACAAATGCAGGGATTAGAACCGTTGATGCATATGCCTACCTTGCAGAGGAAGTTGGTGGATGTGAGAATGTCGGATTCTCTAAGAGGGACGCCTACAATTTGATTCAGAAGGAGAAAAGAGCAAGGATTGAAATTGGTGACACTAATTCTTTGATTCAATTATTTAAAGATCGACAAGTTGAGGACCACATGTTTGCATGGGATGTTCAATATGATGATCAGGATAGATTGTTAAATTTTTTCTGGGTTGATGGCAGAAGCAGGATAGATTATGAATGTTTTGGAGATGTGTTAATTTTTGATACTAGTTACAGGCTGAACAAGTATAATTTTGTTTGTGCGCCATTTGTTGGTGTTAACAATCATTGGCAGAATATTTTGTTTGGGGTTGCTTTTTTGTCAGAAGAAACAATTGAAAGTTTTACATGGTTGTTTAAAGTATTTGTACGAATAATGGGTAATAAATATCCAACAACAATATTCACTGATCAGGACCAAGCTATGGCCAGGGCCATAGAAGCTGCATTACCTCACACTCGTCATAGATTATGCCAATGGCACATATTTAAAAAGGTTCCATCAAAAGTTTCCATCTACAATAGCAATAATAAAGTTAGAGGACTCTTCCATAAGTGTATGAGGTGGTGTGATTCTGAGGAAGTGTTTGAGGAAGCGTGGAATGAAATGATCAAGGAAGGGAATCTTCATAATCATGAATGGTTGCAGGATCTTTATAAGATAAGGAGAAAGTGGTCAACTGCTTTCAACAAGGATTCCTTTTGCATGGGCATTTTATCAACGCAGCGTAGTGAGTGTACTAATAATGTGTGTCATGGCATTTCAAAGCCAACAAGTTCATTAACTGATTGCTTTCTTGGGTTGGAAAAGGTACTGATGAATTGGCGGCGAAATGAGCAAGATGAGGATTACAAATGCAGTCAATCTGAAATTGTTCCCGTGATAAAGAACAGCTCAATATTAAAACAAGCTGCTAGATATTACTCAAGAAGAATATATTCAATTTTTGAGGAAGAATTTATAAAGGCTGTGGGAGAAATGAGTATAGATTTTGTCTCGACTGATTCTTCAAAGTATATAGTCAACTACATAGAGAAAAAGAATCAAAACCATCCTTGGGTTGTTCACTTTGATGCAACAGAAGGTAACATTCAATGCAGCTGTAAGAAGTATGAAACCATGGGATTGCTGTGTTCTCATTGTTTGAGGGTTTTTAAACAGTTGGATATGGCTAAATTCCCTGAGAAGTACTTATTACTTCGTTGGTCAGCAAGGGCTCGACAAGTTTTTTATTCAGGTTACTTCCTTAATTCTCAAAGAAGTAATAATTTCCAAAGTGGTAGGGGATTCATATTCAGAAATCAGGTGAGCAGGTTTGCATATCAAATGAGCACGGAAGCTCAAGGGAATGAAGAGGCAGAGGAGTTTATTCTTTCCTCATTGCAAGACATGTATAAAAAATTATACTTAATTCTTGGTGGCAAGAAAAGAAATCAGAAGGATGTTGCTAGTTCCCAAGGTGGAACTGCAGATTTGAAAGATCCTCTAAAGCGTAGACCTAAAGGCATATCAAATGCAAGACTGAAAAGCCATTGGGAGAAGAAGAAACGGCCTAAAAGTAAGTTTTTAATAATTTGTTAATTATTTAATTCATAATCCTAATACTAAAGCTCTAGTTTCTTACAGATAAGAAACCTTTGGTGGGGGATAATCCATTGGAGGAACCTTCTTCAACACAACCTTCTTCAACACAAATGAACTTTTCAAGCATGCCTGAATGTTTCAGTGAGGAATATATAACCGGCATACCATCATGCCAACCTGGAGCTGAATACACCAAGTTGATGATGGATTTTCTTTCTTCGGAGTTGGAATTTAATGAATTTGCAATGTAATAATATTTATTTGGACTTAATGATTTCATTTATTGGTTGTAATAAAAAATTTTTTATAAATCATCTATTTGGACTTATGTAATTTGGTTTTTTTTTTATTTTAAACTTTTTTAAGCTAAATAATTACGAAATATATGGTTGCCCTATACTTGCGCTATACTTGCGCTATACTTGCGCTACGGTTGCGCTATGGCTGCGCTATACTTGCCCTAAGGTTGCGCTATACTTGCGCTACGGTTGCGCTATGGTTGCGCTATACTTGCGCTATGGTTGCGCTATACTTGCGCTATGGTTGCGCTATACTTGCGCTATGGTTGCGCTATGGTTGCGCTATATTTGCGCTATGGTTTAGCTATTGTTGCGCTTTACGGAATATAACAGATTTTAGAGAATGCTCATTAATAAACAGAATATAACAGTATGTGCACATTTTATACAACAATCAAAAAGTATATAAAAATATAATAAAATGTACATTTATAAATCATGGACAATATTTACAACAAGTTACAGATTGTTTACTTCTTTGTTTGTAGAAAAAGAAAAAATGCAAACTCTGCCCTAAATTTAGGCATATGCTTTTGCCAATCTTTAAGAGCATTCCAGTCTGGTTTCCTTCTTCGCACGGCCTTTTCCATATATTTACAAACGAAGATTCCGCAATCGTAGTCGTTTGATTGTGTTGGAATTCCACGAACCGCCTGGACATTCCATTTCGTAATATCGCTTGAAAAGCATCCTGTGGTGTCCTCGTGCAAATACTTTATCTGTACGAATAAAACATTATAAAAATTTATATTATGTATATAAACATAGTAATCTGGATATAACTTGAAATATGAATTTGAACTTACAACTGTATGACAAATATTCTTGTGTTCAGGATTTGGTAATGAATCATACATTTTCCAGACCTTCTCCTTCAATTTTCCAACAAGAAGAACCCAATGCTTCGCGTGAATTATGGGAAGTACAATAAGTTTGCTTTCTTGAATTGAAACAGGATTAATGTGATTGATAAAAATTTGATAATCCATACTGTATGACTTGTAAACCTGCAATAACTTAGTTCTATAAGGAAAAACTAAAGTGAAAAAAAGGATTAAAATATTATTTATACTTACCCTGTACAATGGAGAAATGTACAAGTAAGGATGAAATTTCTCCGCCATTAACCTACTCTGCTCAAGTAAAAAGAAAGCAAAAGCATCTACATGGTTATCTGCTAACCAATCATTTGTAAGCAGCATGTCAATATCTGATCTTTTTATTTCGATATTTCCAGATTGAAAAATTACGTGTTCCCTACAAAAACAAAGAAAAATTTAATGTTAACACGCAACCTTTAAAAAACCTTAGCGCAACCTTCAAAAAACCATTTCAAAAAACCATAGCGCAAGTATAGCGCAAGTATAGCGCAACCATAGCGCAACCATAGCGCAACCATAGCGCAACCATAGCGCAACCATAGCGCAACCATAGCGCAACCATAGCGCAACCATAGCGCAACCATAGCGCAACCATAGCGCAACCATAGCGCAACCATAGCGCAACCATAGCGCAAGTATAGCGCAAGTATAGCGCAAGTATAGCTTACTTTGTATTAAATTTCTTGAAAAATTCATCCATCTTTCGTTGGTTTTCCTCAGTCAGAAATTGCTTCCCTGGATAATCCATTTTTTCCAATGCTGGTCTTGTCTTAACTATTATATTTTCTACAGAAATAACCTCTTTATTCTTCTTTACGTATGGTATGACTGGTTTTGATGATCTCTCTTCTTTTTCATCATTTTCTCTTTTTCTCTTTTGAGGTGGAGGTGGAGTTGGAAGTATTGGTTGTTGTGGGGGTATTGGTGATTGTGGAAGAATTTCTTCGGCCAATGGTGGAGGTGGAGGTGGAGGTATTGGTGGTTGTGGAAGAATTTCTTCGGCCAATGGTGGAGGTGGAGGTGGAGGTGGAGGATGATCTTGTATTGGTGCCTGTCCTGAAGGATTTTTGTTGTGGAAGTTCACGGATTGGAAAGTGGAGGCAGATGTAGATACATGCGGCTTATCTGGATTGTGATCACACTGCATTTGAAATTCAATGAATTTGTACTTCAGTGAGTCTTGATCAGCCTGCAGTTTCTCCAAAATAACTTCAACTCTGTCCAATCTTGCTCCCACATTATCTTGAATTTTACTTAACATCTTCTCAAACATTTCAAAACATTTATTCTGAACAGCCTCTAAATCTGCCCTTCTAATGGGTGGCTGTTCAGCAAAAGGTTGACTTGTGGAAATTTTTTCTGTAGGTGGGCGAGTAGAAGGCTGAGTTGGCGGCAGAGACTCAGTTTCTGGTGGTTCATTATGAGGAGAATCAGGGGGAGGGAGAGGAGGAGAGGGAGGTGGGGAGGGAGGTGGGGTGGTGTCAATTTTCTTTTTTGCGGAAGCCTTATTTTTCTGTGGTGAATGCCATTTTTGTGGTTCATGACCTGAACGGGTATCCAAGTTTTGTATGGCAGTAATGTCGGCCCCGTATTTTTCGGCCTCCTCATTGGTAACATTGTCAAGACAAATAAATATCTGCAAAAACCAAAAAAAAATTATTAAAAATCATAGCGCAACCATAGCGCAACCATAGCGCAACCATAGTGCAACCATAGCGCAACCATAGCGCAACCATAGCGCAACCATAGCGCAACCATAGCGCAACCATAGCGCAACCATAGCGCAACCATAGCGCAACCTTAGGGCAACCATAGCGCAACCTTAGGGCAACCATAAAATAATTTGCATCAATAAAATGAAAAAATTACCTCACTTTTCTTTAAAAATTTAAATAATTTGGCTGCATTTTCTTGAGTAAAGTATAATTCTGTATACCCCTGCCATCTAAGAAAACGTGGTCTTATTTCTGAATCGGTTGGTTTATTCAAAGAAAAATGTTCCAAAAACCAAATCTGTATAATGCCAAAAAAAAAAAATTTAATGTTAACATTTAAAAACATTAAACATTTAGAAAAACCAATAGGAGTGGAAACTTACCAGTAGAAGAGGAAAGAAGCCATTGATGTAACCCAATGGTCTTTGTTGTTGAAACTTCTCAAAAATTGTATTGAACTCCCCAACCATGAAGTTCCTTAAGGAAGAAGCCCAATTAATGGAACTAAACTCACTTAAATTATTTGCAACAGTTGTGAGCCTTCTAGGGGTTTTATGACTATTTAGTGGAAAGAAAAGGTTGGATAACAAAAACATAATAAAGGTCTTTATTTTTGTTGCATTATCAGTTAATCTGTCTAATATTGACATTTCATTTTTTATTTCAGTTGACAGAGGTCCATTTAGAGGATCAATCCTCCATTTGATATCAATGCCTCTGTTGGGCAAACCTGTCAGAAAATTTCAGCTGTTAAAAAGTTCAAAAAACATATAGCTATAAAAAATTCCAAATTCAAAATATTACCTGTCAACAAAGAAACCTCGTCAGTAGTGAATTTCAGAACATGTCCAAGGACGATGAAGCCCTCATCAGCAGGACTCCAGAATTTAAGAATCTCAAACAGAAGTGGTATACACTGCTGGAATGCGGGGAACATCAAAAATTGATGAATGTTCAAATTCTTTAATGTTTGTTCCACTTCATCATCTATGATCTCGGCAAAAGCATCACAATGTTTCCGGAAAGCAGTAACATAACATCTAGATGTTACTGGCCTTTGATAGGGAGTCCTCATCTATAACAAAAAGAAAAATCAGAACTATGAAAATAGCGCAACCATAGCGCAACCATAGCGCAACCATAGCGCAACCATAGCGCAACCTTATATTTCGTAATTATTTAGCTTAAAAAAGTTTAAAATAAAAAAAAACCAAAAAATTGAAAACCACATTGAACATATATTCTAGTTTTACAACTATTACTAAACCCTAAAACTTAGAAGATAGCATAAACCTTTCGTATCATTTGCTTCATCCATTTACGAAGAGAAGAAGCGTGAAAAATCAGAAAAAAAATATTTGAAAGGAAACATTGGTAAAATTATAAGTAAACCAAACCCTAAAATTTAACGGTAACTTTAACGCAACGAAAGCGCAAGTAAAGCGCAAGCTAGGCGCAACCATACCTCTTCCTGATTGCTGGTCTTCTACAGTATCGTCGTCTACCTCCGGCAGGAATAAGCAAATGCAGAACCGAAGGTAATGGAGGAATCCGAGAGCTCGAGTAACAGTGAAAATGTCGCTCGAAAATAAAATGCGCGGCGTTTCCATTCTTTCTTCGCCAATAGAATAGCGTTATCGGGTCGGGTCGCTAACTCTGACAAGACATAAAGCGTTAATATTAAATTAAAAAAACGACTGACAGATGGCGCATTTTTATTGGCGACCGAACGGAGAGATGGCTTCGGTCACCTGACCCAATAATTTGCCCTACCTCACGCCTCCAGCCGCGCCTTCATCCTCCCCATCCGTCCAAGCAAGAGGAAGAAGAAGACTCAAAGATCCGGCCAAGAGGAGTTGTTGCTAGGCCCATTCGAGATTAGAGCCCTGTGAAATGGCGCTTGGATCAATCCACACGCAAGAACCTCACTCTCGTCGCTGGCCTTCTTGAACTAGATCCTCTTTTCTCGTTCAATCCCTATTAAAGAGGAGAATCAATCTGTTCCAAGCACACAAGAGCAGCAATCGAGCTTCTCATATCAAGCAAGAAAAGCCAGCTCTCTTCCTGGTAATGATCATTTCCTTCTACCGGATCAAATAGTTGTATATTTTTGTTTACCAAAAATTAACTAGCTGCACTTATATATATATTTTTGTCTATTTTCTCTCATAGATTGAAATGTGAATGCCTTTTAAAATTAAACAAGCTTGTGTGTGTATATATACCAACCATATATATATGTTTCCTTTTTTTAATCTCTGTTAACGCACATACTTACAGTTCTTTGTCGTAAGAGGCTGCAGTTCGTGTTCATTGTGGTGAACATGTATATAGCTGATTTTGGGATTTGGCTTTATGGAAGTTTGGGATCTTATTTTTACTCTTTATATATATATATATATATAACCGAAAGGAATGGATGCTGAAGTTGCTTATGGGTTTCATCATGCACGTGATAAAAGTCCAAACTTACACGAGGTCTAGTTTCAAACGAAGTGTTGTTTAGCCTTCTTCTAAATTTGTTTAGCTTGGAATTTGTAATTGTAGCTCCAGCTTTTCATCTCTTATTTCTTGTCACGTGGCTTGGAATTTGGCATTTATCTCATATATTTATGCTTGTTCATGCTAAGTTTCAGGTTTTAAAAAAAAATCCAGCGAAGATGCTTTCATTATTTGTTTATACACATATAGATGCCTGGTATTTGATAGGAAACACTTGGATTTCTAAGTGTTTCTTACCCAAAATCAAGAAAAACCAATGCCAAACTGCTGTCCACAGCAGAAATCAGCCAGGAAATAGGGAGAAACCGGAAGAAAACGCGAGAAAACTGAGAAGAAATTGCACAAAACTATTGTATTTCAATAATAGAAGCAAAAACAATAAGAAAGATACAATGTTCTTCGATTCGAGAGGAAGAACCACTCTCCAACAATCTCCGGCAACGCCAAGAGCCCAAACAAGAAACCCTAGAACTCCAAGAAAATTCAAATTCAAGATAATCCCTCCCTCACACCCAAAACCCTTAATTAACCATAAAGGAGTTTTACAAAATGTCTAAACAGCCCCTCGCATTCAAAATTTCCCTCCCAAAATTCTTCCCTGGCCCCCGTCGGCTTCGCTTCGCCCGCTCGGTTCCGCCTCCCGCTCGCGATTCCGTCGCGAATAGAACTGGACCGGTCCAGGTTGGACCGGTCCAGCCGGCCCCTCCTGGGCCGGCGTAACATTACCGCCCTCCCAAAGAATCACCTTGTCCTCAAGGTGAAAATCAGGAAACTGCTGTTTCCTCCTCTCATATGGTTCCCACGTGGCCTCGTAGTCAGGAAGGTTCTTCCACTGGATCAACACTTCCTTAGTTTTATCTTCTTTCTGGCGCACCCCTTTTAGCTCCATAGGTTCTAAAATCACCTCTAAGTCCTCAGTCAGGGTTGCTGGTAGCTCAGAATTGGCGGTGTACTCCCCAATGGCCTTTCTCAATTGTGATACGTGAAAAACTGGATGTATAGTTGCCGATGGAGGTAGTTTCAATCTGTATGCTACTGACCCAATCTTCTCCAGTACTTCATATGGCCCAAAGTACCTTGGAGCCAGCTTTTCATTCCTCCTGTTGGCAACTGTCTTCTGTCTATATGGTCGGAGCTTCAGAAACACCCTCTCCCCTGCTGCAAACTGTATGTCCTTCCTATGCCCATCCGCTTGCTTCTTCATAATTTGCTGTGCTCTCAGTAGATGCCTCTTTAGCTCTTCAAGTACTCGGTCTCTCTCCTCTAAGTACTCTTCTACTGACGACACAGGAGTGCTGCTACTCCCAAAATGCACCAAGTGTGGAGGATCCCTTCCGTACAGTACTTTGAATGGCGTCATCTGTGAAGCTGAGTGAAAGGAAGTGTTGTACCAGTATTCTGCCCAGGATAGCCATTTGGCCCACAACTTAGGTGTCTCCGACACAAAACATCTCAAGTAGGTTTCCAAACTCCTGTTAACCACTTCCGTTTGGCCATCTGTCTGTGGGTGATAAGCAGTGCTCCTTTTCAAAACTGTTCCTTGTAACCTGAACAGCTCCTTCCAAAAGTGACTGAGGAACACCTTGTCTCTATCGGACACGATTGCCTCTGGTATCCCATGCAACCTGACAACCTCTCTGATGAAGGCTGAAGCCACTGTTACTGCGGTGTAAGGATGTCGGAGGGGAATAAAATGAGCATACTTGCTCAGTCTATCCACCACCACCAGGATCACTGTGAAGCCTTCTGAGCGGGGCAACCCATCTATGAAGTCCATGGATATTTCCTCCCACACTCGTCCTGGTAACGCCAACGGCTGTAGTAGCCCCCCTGGTGACATAGCCATGTATTTGTTCCTCTGACAAATCTCACATTTGGCCACCATCTCCTCTACATCTCTATGCATTCCCTTCCAATAAAGCTCAGCAGCAATCCTCCTGTAGGTCTTCTGCACCCCAGAATGACCACCAACCGCGCTCCCATGAAATTCTTGGAGGATGTTTGGGATGTGGATAGAAGTCCTGGGCATCACGAACCTCCCTTGATACAACAATCTGTCCCCCTCTACTGAGTACCCTGGGTGGCTATCACCTTCCCTTAATAAATCAGCCCTGATCTTTTCCAACCCCTCATCTTTCGAGCTCTCTACTTTGATTGCCGCCCAATCTAACATCAAAGGAACAGACACACCCACTGTCTGAAGTTCACCCAAACATCTGGACAAGGCATCAGCAGCTTTGTTTTCCCCGCCTGGTCTGTACTGAATTTCAAAGTCATACCCCAGCAATTTTGAAAGCCATCGCTGATGCTCTTCAGTCACCATCCGTTGCTCTAACAAGTACTTCAGGCTCCTCTGATCAGTCCTGACAATAAAGTGTCTGCCCAATAAGTAAGGTCTCCACTTCTGGATGGCCAGTACAATCGCCATCAGCTCTCTCTCGTAGACAGACTTCAGTCTAGCCCGGGATGACAGTACTTGACTGAAGTAAGCTATGGGTCTGTGGTTCTGCATCAACACTGCTCCCAATCCATAGCCTGAAGCATCTGTCTCCACCACAAACACCTGATTGAAGTCCGGCAGAGCAAGCACTGGCACTGTCGTCATGGCTTTCTTCAGCTTCTCAAAAGCCTCTGAAGCTGCTTCTCCCCATAAAAAATTGTCCTTCTTCAATTGCTCTGTCAGTGGCCATGCTATAGTGCTGTATCCCCTCACGAACCTCCTGTAGTATCCTGTCAATCCCAAGAATCCTCTGAGCCCCTTCAAGGTCTTGGGTTGAGGCCATGCCAGCATTGCCTCTATCTTGGACTGATCTGCAGCCACTCCCTCCTGGGATATCACATGCCCCAAGTACTCCACCCGTGCCTGAGCGAAGTCACACTTCTTGAAATTGGCCTTCAGCTGATGCTCCCTCAGCACATCCAACACCACTCTCAGGTGCTCTAGGTGTTCCTCCTCAGTCCTGCTATAAATTAGTATGTCATCAAAAAATACCAACACAAACCTGCGAAGGTGTGGCTTGAAGATCCGGTTCATCAATGCCTGGAATGTCGCTGGTGCATTGGTGAGGCCAAAAGGCATCACCAGAAACTCGTAGTGGCCCTCATGAGTCCTGAAGGCTATTTTCTGCACATCTTCCTTCCTCATCTTGATCTGATGATAGCCTGACTTCAGATCAATTTTGGTGAACAAAGCAGCTCCATGCAGCTCTTCCATCAACTCGTCAATCACAGGGATGGGAAACTTATCAGGCACTGTCTCTTTGTTGAGAGCTCTGTAGTCAACACAGAACCTCCAACTCCCATCCTTCTTTTTCACCAGCAGAACTGGGCTAGAGAAAGGGCTCACACTGGGCTGAATGATCCCCCCTTCTAGCATTTCCCCCACCAATTTCTTAATCTCATCTTTTTGCACCTGAGGGTATCTGTAAGGTCTCACACTGATAGGGGAGGCTCCCTCTTTCAGGATGATCTGATGCTCCCGCTCTCTGTCAGGTGGGAGTCCCACCGGAGGTTGGAACACATCCTCGAACTCCTGTAGAAAGGGCTAAACCAACGCAGGAATGAGTTTCTCTTCCCCCTCCTGTTGATCCTCCAAGCTTTGCAACTCCACCAGGAAACCTCCTCCTTCCTCATGGATAATTTTTACCATCGACCTGAGTGACACTCCAGCTCTGGACAAACCTGGTTCCCCCCTCAGCTTCACCCTCTTGCCTTCTACCATCAGTTCCATCACCATGGTTCCCCAGTTCACCTTGGTTTCACCCAAGGTCTGTAGCCATTTCATGCCCAAAATGACATCGGTGCTACCCAACCTCAGGGGTAGGAAGTCCACCACCCTGATCTCCTGTAGGCTCATCTCCACCCCCTTGCAGATCCCCGTGCTAGACTCAATCTTTCCTGTCCCCATCATCACCCCATAACTGCCTGTCTCAGTAGGCTCCATCCCCAGCTCCTCCGCCACCTGGGTGGATATGAAATTGTGGGTTGCCCCACTATCGATCAGTACTACTACCTCCCTCCCATGGATCTTCCCCTTCACCTTCATGGTATGACTAGGAGTAAATCCCATCACAGAATTGAGGGATACCTCGGCCACCTCCAACTGGGGGTCACTCTGCTCCTCATCGGAGTCATCACCCTCCTCAGGCGCCTCGTCTATATAGACGGTGAGAGCCCGAAGAGCGCGATCCTTGCATCTGTGCCCTGGAACAAACTTCTCCTCACATCTGAAACAAAGGCCCTTGGCCCTCTTCTCCTGCATCTCTTCCTCAGTCAATTTCTTGAAGCTTCCTGCAGTTCTAGTCACCCCGCTCTTCTCCTTTCCACTCTCTCTAGGGACACTAGGGCTTGGCCCTTTTGGAGCCAAGTAAGTGGTGGTTGTCCTGGTGGGACCTCCTGAGTGGTTGTTCCGCCAACTTCGAGCGTTGGTCTTCTGGTTCTCCACCAGCTGAGCCAACTCCATTGCCTCCCTCAGGTCTCTCGGTCTCATGACCTTCACAGCATCCCTAATTTCTAGCTTGAGCCCCTTCATAAAGTTCCCCCCCAACGTGCTGTTCGATAAGCCCTCCATGTCGCCCACCAGACTCTCGAATTTCTTTCTATATTCCTCCACTGTCCCCTCCTGAGTGAGGGCATAGAACTGCTCGGAGATCTCCCATGGGCTGCCCCCCCTGAATCTCTCTCTGATGGCCTCCTTGAAATCCCTCCACGTTCTCACCGGGTCCCACTTATCCATGTACTTGAACCAGGCAAAAGCCGCCCCTTCCAAGCACATGCTAGCAGCCATCAATCTCTCCTCCTCCATAAGGCCATTCACTGCAAAGTACCTTTCCACCTTGTGGATCCACTCATCCACATTTCCCTCTTCGAAAACAGGCATTTTCAGCTTCCTGGCCCTCGTGTCCATCCCGTATGCTCTGTTCCCCCCATGGCCTCCTCTATCCCAGGCAATGGGGTCTTCCCAAGTTCCTCTTTCTCCATATCGGGGCTCATCCTCCCTCCTCGGCCGTCGATAGCCAACTTCCCCTCGCACTCCGCCATGGTGGTTATGGATCCCCCATGGCCGGTCCACTGGGTCGGGCCTCTGACGACGCCAATCATCCTCTCTTTCTTCCCTGAAGTCTCTCCTTCTTTCTTGCTCTTCCCTCCTGATGGACTCCCGATGTAGCATTCTTCCGTTGCTACCAAGCAGTTCCACCTCCTCTTCCCCTTCCGGATTTGCCTTCTCCTTACCCTTGCTCCCACTACCTTCTCCTCTTTCCTCCACTGGCACAGGTCTTGCTTGCCCTTCCAACAACTTTTTCATCATCTCCTCCAATGCCATGAATTTCCCTTCCATATTCTCACTCAACGTCGCCATCTTCTCCTCCAGATCCGCCTTAAATTGACCCACTTCGGTCTCCAAGACTTCTACACGTTTAGATGCCATGGGAACCAAAAAATGGTCGCCGGATCCCTTCCGAAAAGCAAAAATCTGCAGCGAAACGGTGGAAAACAGCCCCCCACCGTCCGGATCTTCGCTCTGATAACAATTTGATAGGAAACACTTGGATTTTCTAAGTGTTTCTTACCCAAAATCAAGAAAAACCAATGCCAAACTGCTGTCCACAGCAGAAATCAGCCAGGAAATAGGGAGAAACCGGAAGAAAACGCGAGAAAACTGAGAAGAAATTGCACAAAACTATTGTATTTCAATAGTAGAAGCAAAAACAATAAGAAAGATACAATGTTCTTCGATTCGAGAGGAAGAACCACTCTCCAACAATCTCCGGCAACGCCAAGAGCCCAAACAAGAAACCCTAGAACTCCAAGAAAATTCAAATTCGAGATAATCCCTCCCTCACACCCAAAACCCTTAATTAACCATAAAGGAGTTTTACAAAATGTCTAAACAGCCCCTCGCATTCAAAATTTCCCTCCCAAAATTCTTCCCTGGCCCCCGTCGGCTTCGCTTCGCCCGCTCGGTTCCGCCTCCCGCTCGCGATTCCGTCGCGAATAGAAATGGACCGGTCCAGGTTGGACCGGTCCAGCCGGCCCCTCCTGGGCCGGCGTAACAGTATTCTATTCCATGAAATCTTTGCATTAATCTGCCATGATTTGTAGGTATAAGTGCTGTTCTTTACTCCACCTGCTGTATAAAAATTTAGACCAATTGTCTCTGTGGAAAATAATGATCCAAGCACTATTTAACTTCTAGTTGGTTTTGCGTGATTAGTTCATGACTTAATGTTTTGTAAATTTTCCGATTAAAATTTTTGGGTCGTGGCCCTTATGTTTTGAGGAAATATTGCACATTGCATATGAGAAGCAATGAGTACAAAATTATTCTTCTAGCCTAGTTGGTTGCTTGAAGTTATAAACTATATCAGTGAGTAATGTATACCACATTCCTTCATTTGATTTGATTTAGTGTGGTCAGATTTTATATGCAGATTCGGTGTGGTCAAATTTTATATGCAACTTCGATTGTCGTGATCGCATCATAAAACTCTAACTTAATTTCTATATATAGTCACCCCTAGTCAAAGGCTGCTACTCTAATAATATAAAGGATCTATGTGATATATTCTCTCCTATTTATTTTTAGTTTGCATCAAATGATTATCAGAACATACTTCTAGTGCACTATTTTTTAAGAAACATGCTTCTTGCATTCTACCAAATAAATTTCTGTTAGCTATGCAAGCATATATGTTGTGATAGTGGATTTGATCAAGCAAATTTCATGTGGTAAAATTTATATACTTATGGTTAAGTGGTGGTTGGTATCTTATGATATGTATTCTATTGGCATGTTGAAGAGCATGAACTCGAACTCATTTCCTACTTCGGAAAACTGAAGGTGATTGTATTATCTTCCATTAGATGGCTTTTTTATCTTTTTTTTTCTCTGCTCTTCTTGGTATTGAAAGAGTGATTTGTCATCATTTCTTAAAGGATAACAGCAAAAAAAATAAAAAATAACATTGTGGTTTTCTCTCTTTAGCATTCTATAAATGCACAATTTTGAAGTCAAGATTATTATCTCATCTCTTTCTTGTTAAAGAATGAGAATTCCATGTGTGT
The DNA here is from genome assembly GCA_022539455.1 of Dendrobium nobile. Taxonomy (NCBI): domain Eukaryota; kingdom Viridiplantae; phylum Streptophyta; class Magnoliopsida; order Asparagales; family Orchidaceae; genus Dendrobium; species Dendrobium nobile. The sequence goes on from CM039733.1 coordinate 74,062,378, forward strand.
GTTGGAGAAGTTTGACTAACACTATTGCCATGAATAAGAATTCATTTCTGCAAACACAAGGTTCCTTTTATATTGATGAGAATTTCCTATTTGATTTCATTCATTTGAGTTTTATGAAATACCTCTGAGTATTGAGGATTAGATGAATTAGTATATCATTCTCTCCTTCTCTTTGCTTTACTTTCACAAAATTTGAAAGAATACAAGATCCTTATGTTTTCTTTTTAGAGGAAAGCAAAGAGTGGTGGGCCTTCATTCTTTAAAGCATTTCCAGTTATCATTTTCTTAAATAAATTTGTTGGTTTCGAGAAAACATAGTTGCTCTTATGCTTTTCCCATAAATTTTGATGAAGATCTTTCTCCAATTGTCTCTATTTTGGGGAAATTGAGCATGAAACTTAAAGGTTGTTCTTATTTGTGATATCTTTTGTAGATGCTCATTCAACATGAGAAAACCTGGTACATTATTGTATGTATTACCCATGTTCTGGTTTCTCGACAAGATGATGTGTATTGCTCCATATGTGAATGTTGGAAGGATTATATGTATGTTTGTGTTTTGATACTACACTTGACGTTTGATAATAAGGGTTGTTGATAATTCTCTTTTGTAGAAACCTGCAAGAATATATTTTTTTAGAGGTAGATGGTGATATTTGTGTCCTTTTGTTAGAGGTTTGTGGCATAAGTTTTTTTATGTTTTATAATTTGCAGTTGCAATTTGAATTAATATGAAGTTTAAGGGATCTGAAATTTAGCATATATGTTCATGTCTTGAATGTTCATAAATAAGATGTGCCCGCTTGAAAAGAGATGATTTGAATGAATATTTTACATCACGAGATCAAAATGACTATATCCTCATTCATGCTTGAATATTTAATACAACGTGGCTATTCATGGTTCAATGTTGAATATGAATTTAAATATAATTAACGAAGGGAAACTTTCTTTTGATGTCATTCCGGATATATTGGGAGGACTCATATGCATGTATGAATGTGCAATGTAAATAGTTCCCATTATTTCTTGGATATGTTTTGAGCTTAGCATTAAATAAGATTCTCTCTCTAACGTGTATAATTGTTCATTCATACTCTTTCGGAGATGTGCTTTGGGAATCGCATTTGGACATACATGTGACTTTGTTTATCTTGATAACAACTGTGACATTAATTGGATAATGACTAGATCATTAACAAAATTCAACCTTTTTCTTTATTCCCATTGTATATGTAGTTATGATTTCTTTACATGTTTGATTTCTTTTAATGAGAAAATACATGAGTTAAAGTCTCTTATATATATAATTATACATGCTGATTCATTCTTGTGAGATAGCATATATATTAGAGTCTTTTCCTATCTAGAAGCATATATATATATATATATATATATATATATATATATATATATATATATATATATATATATATATATATATATATATATATATATATATATTTTAACTGTTTCTTGCCAAGTTACATTTATTTTGAAATTATTTAATAATTTGATTTGATTTATATTTTCACATATTTACTCACATGTCAATTCATAGTAGTTTTTATATTTTCATACATGATATTCTGACACCGCTTTCTCTCGTCGCCTTATTTGTGAGGTACTAATGGAGCTAATTGGAGGATAAAGCCAAGGGGCTTCAGTTGCCCCCATTTCTTCTAAATAGGGGTGCTATGGATGGAATCACCATTGACTAGCTCTGGTGATCAGGTAAGTTTTCTTAAAACTTAGATGGCCATAAATCCCATAAGCCAATGATTGCATGCTCCTCCAACCTTAGATCCATGTAGTAACCTATGCATCTCATTTATATTTATTTTTCTGCAAACCCAAAACCCATTGATGTGATTTATTTATACCCATATATATGTATGAGGGTTAGAGACATTGATTGTAAACCCAATTTTAACTTTAATGTCATTTAAGAACAATAATTAAGGACGAGTCTTAGAGAACTTAGGCAAATTATAGGATTCACACATACATCCTTTAGGGATGAAACATTAAACATAGATAACGTAGCGACATCACATCTTAGGATTTAATATACACCATCGATTTGATCTCAAACAAGAAACAATTATTAATTTTTTCTTTAAAATTTGAAACTACGAAAACCATTAAAGGACTGAACAGGAGCAGGTCCCCAAACATCTGAGTGTATTAATTAAAAAGGTTTAAGTACATGACTAGTAGAGGAAGAAAAGGGTAACTTGTGACTCTTGGCCACATTACAAGATGTACACATAAAACTAGATGGAGGAGTACATATAGATGGAACGATACGAGACAAACATTGTAAAATGCTATGGTTCGGATGACCAAGCCGTGTATGCCATGGCTGGAGCTTGTTGACCGAAGATTGGAGAGCTTGTGGAGAGGCAGTGGAAACGGTGGATAGGGGATAAAGACCATCTCTCGATCGACCCGATCGACCCCGGAGAAGAGTGCTATTATTGTCCGAGAGATCCTTAATTAGGAAACCATGAGCATAAAAAAGAATAGAACAATTGTTATCTGAAGTTAGTTTATGAATAGAAAGAAGATTATGGGAGAGGAGTGGAACATGTAAAAGGTTTTTAAGGCAAAGCTTACGGTTCGAATCAGGAAGCGGCAATATTCCTTGCCCTGTATTACGGATGGGAAGAGTGTTTCCACTAGCAACAGAAACTGTATCAGCTCCAAAGTAAGGTGTCGGCTGTTGTATGTGTGCAGCGTCAGATGTTAAGTGTGAAGAGGCTCTGGAATCCAATACCCATTCTGTGATTGGAGAAGATACATTGCTGCTAGAACCAGTGAGCAATGCACACTGATTTTGAGTAGGAGCTGATCGTGCATATTGCATATTACATCGGTGCCAACAATTCAAGGCAATGTGGCCCTGTTTACCACAAATTTGACAAGTGGGGTGATTGCTGTTAGAAGCCGGAACAGGCAGCGTCTGGGATTGATTGCTGTTGTAGTTTGGTATATACGTCGCATTTGAGCTGGAGGAAATTGTTCTGAAGGGAGCTCCTCTACCGCGTCCTCTTGAAGTAAATCTTCCGCGAGATGAGTTGGACCGATTTGTCCACAGTGTTGTATGATCTGAAGGAGGCGGAGCTTCCTTTTTTTTGCTCGTTTTGCAAATTAATCTCTTCACTGCACAAGAGTGAATACAGGGCATCGAGAGTGATGGATTGCTGAATAATCCGAATACCTGATTTGAAGGGATTATAAATGGATGGCAATCCATTCAGCGTGTGCAGGATCACATCCTCAACATCTATATGACCGCCTGAGGATGATATATTGTCCACAAGAGATTTAACATGAGCAAGATATTGTGTCATTGTGCGATCTTTCATTTCAACATGGTGTAATTCATTCTTTAGTTGAATTACACGGGAACGATTTGTAGGTTGAAGCCATTTGAAGAAGACGGCTTAAAGCTTTAATACCATGTTGAGCTTACTCAAGATACCTGCAAGGAAGATAAACCGAAAACAAGAGCTAGAAGAATCATGGTAGAAGGAAATCAAAACCTTGTATTGCTCTACTCTTACTCGAGCTTTAAGGCAAGCTGGTGAGCCTTTACAGGGAGCATACTCTGCAGTTAACGGCTAAAGGTCTGCACCATTGGCAGGGCCCAGTAAATGGCAGAGAAAGTGCAACACTACTTGTGTTGACATTAGATGGAATAGGATAAGTAAAAGATACTGAGAGTATATTCTAACACAGGCTGCATGATATCTTTCAAGCTCGGCGGACTGTTCAAAAGTTAGATTCCTTCTTCATTAGATATCTTCTAAGGCTCTAAGCTCGGCTGATGATTAGACTATTCAAAACCAAAATCTATCTTCTTTGTACTCAAGAGAATTTTTTTTTGTTACGGTACAGTATAAAGTTAAGACTACTGCAAATGTAAATATATAAATAAAGCTTTTTTTAGGCTTTTCTTGTTTTTCAGCATTGAGGCAAATATTTTCAAAAGGAATTATAATAGTTTTATTTGATTTTATATACATGTGTAGGCTGATTCTTTGTGATGGCTTTGCCGATTGATGTGATATTGAAATTTGAGGAGATTTGTGGATATAGAATTGCGAGTGTTTTACTAATCTGTAGCAATTGACAGGTATATATTTTAGTTATTAATCAATTTATTAGCATTAATTTTTTTTTATGCATGTATAAAATTCTTATACCAGATGTTATTAAAATTAGATATGGAAATGTATTTCAAAAGAAAATTCGAAGGTGGTGATCAGAAATTTTTTTGTGAGGAAAAAATACTCAAATTCAATCAGTTTTTGTAGAAACAAAATTAGCTGATATCCCTGATTTGAAAAAAATGAAGACTCAACGGAAGAAATTATAGAGAATAGCTAAGAAGAATCTCAAGATTTATTTTTCTCAATTGTAAGTTTTTTTTTTTGTTTATCATATATTTTATCTTTTTTATAATGAATCAAATGATTAAAAAAAAAATTAAAACCGACATACCGCCCATGTCGGTCCCAAGTCCGTTGAAAAAGGTTGATGGTTTTTTTACTTCAATTATTTGTGCCCCCACTTGAGAAAAATCTTGAGTCCGCCCCTGATGATATATATATATATATATATATATATATATATATATATATATATCTTTTGATCTATGTCAGCATTTCTTATAGAAGTTATTATATCGGCAATAATGTCCCTACCCATGACGAACTATAGTTATTGGTGCCTCCTCATTTTGATATAATCAACATGCTTCTTTTTAGTTTTATTTTTTATTGAAATTCTTAAATTCTAAAAAATTATTCTAAATCTCAAATATATGCATGAGACACAATCAATTAATCGGATCTATTTCACATATTTGAATATTCTATTTTCTATATATATATAATAGATAGGATATATCCTATCTTCATCTATAAGACTTCGGGCGCTAATGAAACTATTTTAGTAAAAATTTCTCCTCCAATTTTTTCTAGTCGAGCTTCTCGACCTGTCATTATACCTCGAGAAGTAGAAAGAATTACAATTCCCATTCCACCTAAAATCTTAGGAATTCGTTGATAGTTGGAATAGATTCGTAGACCGGGTCGGCTTATACGCTTTAAAATCATTTTATTACCTTTCCTAGTCTTTCTATATGTCGTAAGGTTAAAACCAAGAAATCTTTTTTACTTTCTTGATGTTTTCGAACGTTCTCAATATATATATATATATATATAACTACTAATGGATCAGCTAACCCGCAACCAGCGTAAAGGATTTGATTTTTTATTATACTATTCAATTCAATGTGGTGGGGAATGGAGATTGATCATATATATATTTTTATGATATTTTTTTTTTCAATTACAATCCTTCATAAATATCATTTGTCATTTAATTTCTTTTAAAATAATACATTCATAAATTCACAGAAAATTCTCAAACTCTAAACAACAACCAACAATGTGAGCTTGAATCATAGGACTATATATATATATATACTGTGGAAATGAAAAATTAAAATTGAGATGAAAACAGACATTTAATGGTTGGTGCACTTATGACCTGATTTCATCCATGAATCCATCATATGTTCTCCTAGAAAAACTGCTTATTTGTTTACCAAATGGCAAATGGTCTACATCTGCAACAAGTACAATAATAAGATTCATGCACCATACGGAGGATTAATAAAAGCTGAATTCTGATTCTGATTTGCCATTTCAACTGTTGGAATTTTGGACGCTAATATCAGATTCTCTAACAACTTTTGCTTCCAAGGATTGGGAACTGCATTCTCCACGAAAAAAAAGGGGACTGCGGGCAAGCAAGCTCCTTCTACCAATCAGGAGGATGTCTCAGATCCTGTTTCTTCCGCAATCCAATAAGATATCCGAATCTCCTTAGCTGAAGTTTTTGGATCACACTAGCTTTTTGCATAATCTTACCAATAATTGCACAACTTCAAACATCGAAGGTCTGAATTCTGGTTCTGGCTGCATGAACCATGGAAAATTCTTATGTTTCAGATAATAAGTCTTTTCAATTTATGAAAAAGCGATAGATAGATATCTGCTATGTTTGAACTAATCTAACATGTTATACGAAATTATTTCTAAATGACATGCCTGCTTCTCTGTACTGGGTGTTAGTGCAGTTAACCCATAGTAGGATAGCTTGGGGTTAAGCTCTTCATCTAGTAGAATATTTGTCAATTTTAGATTTTTATGAACAACAGTTGGCGGACACACCTCATGCAGATACCTAAAAAAAAACATTTTTAAAAATAAACTTTACAATATGAATCTCAGACAAGACACTACGGGCATGTTTCTTCCTCTTACACATCTAAATCTTAAGACGATTGAAATCTAAAAACTATTTGATCTGAAGACCTGAAAAATTATTTGACTATTTATTTCAATATTTAAGATGTGTGAGAGGAAGAAACCCAATGAGGAGAATTACCAAATTATGAATTTAATCAATAAAATAGCTGAAATGAGAATTATCAAAATAATATGATTAAATATCCCCAAAATTTCATTTCATAGGATTTAATCAAAATATTTCTTACATTCTATCTAAAACAGAGTACCAAACATACCTGTATATGCAGCTACTAGTAACTTTTTAACACTTTTTTTGGAGATATGCTTGCTCCAAGGCTCTTCTAGTACCAAGTGCTACCCTCATGTGTGGGCTCCAAAAATTTGGCCCCGGCCTCCATCCACTTTTTTTTTTTCGGGGGAGTTTTAACAGATTAAGTTTTGGGGTAAATTTTGGGAAGGCATATGGGTTTGTAGATAAGACATTACCCAGAGATTTCGCCCTCATTTTTTCGAGGACTTTATGATATGAGTTATGGTTTCTTATAGACACAAGCCCCTATAGTTAATTACCCCTCCCGATCACGTGAGAAAACTTTCAATTAAGGCTATTTCTTTGGTGGATTAGTGTTTCATCTAAAATCTCTTCCTTCTTCGTTGTTGTGTCTTCTTGGAGTTGAATTGTTGTTGGTGATAGGGACATTACTGCATTTCTTCATGCTTACTCACTTTGCAAATATGTTTAATCAAACAAATCCCTCTTATTGTATTTGCTTGCATGAGGTTCATTTGAATGTATTTGAATACCTAGAATTTTTATTTGCTTTTGATATCTCCATTTGAATCATGTCCTTTATCAATTATAAATCCAAAGCTCTATTATTTGTTTTAATTGTAGTCCAATTTGTCGTCGCATTCAAGCTTGCAAGTCTTCTTTTTAAGTTGCTCAGGCTCAAGTTTGAGTTCCTGTAGTTCATTCAATTGAGTTCAAATGTTCAATGTCAAGTCCACAATGGTCCATATGCATTTTAGGTTCAATTTTGTCATCATCTTCTATTTGTTCATTTAATTCAAATCCACAAGTCTTCTGCTCAATTTTTTGTCATTAGGTTAAGTTCAAACTTTATTCAAGTTCATTTAAGTAAATTTAATTATTGTTTGCTTAAGTCCATTTAATTGTTTAAATCAAGTCCAAACAAAATCCACTGCTTTCCAAAATTTGTTCAAGTCCTTATCTTTGATTTACCAAAAATTTTGTTGTATCTCGTATTTAGGCAAAATTTTGAGAGTTTGGGCCTCCCGCCACGGTAGAGAAAAGCTTGCATGGGTGATGTCGGATGACACCGAGGCCAAAAGTCTTCAAACCCCACCATGCAAGAGAAAGAAGTTCAAGGGTCTTCAGGCACTTGTTTAAATAAATGCACAGTTTTATATTCATCCCCGCCTCGCTGTAGGCGTCGCACCAGATTCCCTTCCCACCATGCTAGAGAAAACCATGCCGCATTTATAACACTTTTTTGGCTGCATTTGTTTGGTATTTACATGGAAGAAAATATGAGTCCTTCCGGTAGCATGAAGGATATGGAGTTTTTTAGTATTGGAGCTTTGAAAGCTGTGACATTCATGTTCTTTTTGGGGAACTTTGATTGTGGAGAGGCCGATTCTTGGTCTCTAGTTATGGGAGTTGGTGATATTGCTTCGTCAACTTTATTTTGTTTGTCCATGATGGTTGTGGATGGTTGCATTGAGGTTTCAGAAGATACTACTCTTGATTGGAGTTTGTTGGCCTGAAAGGATGTTCAGAACGGTTCTTTTGATGTTTTGGCAGCTGCGTTCTTGGTGGCTGTTGTTGGTTAAGTTGAAGCAACAACGAATTCTATTCTTGATTGGAGCTTGTTAGACCCTAAGATTAATGAGGGCCGGCTTTATGTTTGGATAGCTAGTTTAGTAGTTGTTTTTATTTTTCTTGAACCTAGTTGTCATTTGCTTTTTTGCTTTTAGGCTTATTATACCTTTTTAACACCATTATGATGATATATTGGATTTTTACTAGGTTTCATTTTTCATATTTTGGGAAAGCTGGGATACTAACCAATCTTTTAGGTTGTTTTAATATTTGGTATCCCCATCACCCTAATGGATTTAAAATGGAATTTAGTGGATCGCATATCCATTATGATAGTTTTAAAGGGTTTGCTTTTGCTTTCTAGTTTGTAATAGGTTTTTCTTCTAATGCTATTTGCATTTCTTCAAAAAAAAGAGAGTTGTTTTTTTGATGCATTGCTAACACTAAAAATGGGGTTTTATCTGCCTCGCCATAGGCGTCACACCAGGTTCTCTTCCCACCACGATAGATAAAAGAGTGCATGAGTTTGTTTTCCGGTGTGCTACTAATGCCGAAAAATGGAGTTTTGAAGTTCACAAAATTATTTCTTCTCTTTTTTATTTTCACACACACACACATATATATATATATATATCTTAGTAATTAATAATAAAGATAGATAATAAATTATTAATATTAATAATAAAAACTGCTATTAACCCTTAATCCCTATCTTACAGCTGGAGTTCGATCTCAGGGTCGATCAAAAGAGTGAGGGGGTCGGCTATGGGTAGTTGAATGGAGCAACTTGGATGGGCTTTAACGTGCAGGAGATTTTGTCAATCAGGAGATGGAGGCGTCGGGTCCAGGAGGGAAAATAAATGGGGTCGTGGATCGGCCTGTAACTGTGGATTGCTTTGGAGGGTTGGAGGGTCTTCATCTACGGGATGTTTGGATCAGAAGGTAGAGTCAAAGGAAGCATCAGGTATGGGATGTGTCGAATACTTTACGTATGGAGAGGGAGTTCCGATCGATGGGGATGTGGTGAAAAGAAGCAGAGCCCAGATTCTCATTTTTGTCTCCTTTTAATTTTTAGCGATGCGAATCAGGAGGCGAGTAAATCCTGAAACAGTGCCGCATACACAGTTACTCAGTGAGATTTCTGGGATATAATCTTTAAGTATTTTTGTAACTACTCAGTATTTTTCACAAACTTTCACTGGGATATAAAGTTTGGATTAATTTCAGTATTTTTGTAACTACTCACATCTTTCTTTACTGCAGTCATATATGGATGTGATATCTTTGTTGTATAATTGCTAGAATTGTTCATAATTTATCTAAACTTTATAGATTCATCAGTTGGTGGGATTTTTTTGTAACTACTCACATCTTTCTTTACTGCAGTCATATATGGATGTGATATCTTTGTTGTATAATTGCTAGAATTGTTCATAATTTATCTAAACTTTATAGATTCATCAGTTGGTGGGATTTTTTTTCTCTTGTACTCATTGTATCTTGCTTAAATTAGACTTTTTGGTGATGGTACATTCAGTTTATGGATGATCTTTCATTCTTCTTTCCTTTGGTTGCATTTTTGTAAGAAATTTTAAATATTTATTTGGGGATTTTGGCACGTAGTATGATGTCGATCCAAATAAATATTTAAAATACCCCCAGTCTCTAGAGACACTTATACATATCATTTAGGAGACTTTTTTTGTAGCTTTAGCTTGAGTCTTGAGATTTTGGTTTCTTCTACCTTGTGTTTTTTATTGCGGATATTGATGACAGAATACTCTTACTTCAGCATTGAGCTTTATGTGAACTTTAGAATATTTTCTTCGGTCATTTTCTTTGTGCTTTGATAGAATTAATTAAAGAAGAATTCATTCAATCCTACCTTGATGGTTTATGGATTTATTGAAGGATTTGCAGATTTCAGTTTTGGTCGATAATACCAAATGCAGGTAGTATCTTAATCCTTAACCAGTTAAGGAGACTTTAATTTAAGTTACTTGAGTTCATTAAATTATATGAGCTAATATTTGATAGCTCTTCGTCATGTGGTTGCTGAAATGAGGATTCCTCTACTACGGCCTTTCTTATGGTGTATTGAGTAGATGGATCTGCTAGTTTAGTAGTTGTTTTTATTTTTCTTGAACCTAGTTGTCATTTGCTTGTTCTGCTTTTAGGCTTATTATACCTTTTTAAAACCATTATGATGATATATTGGATTTTTACTAGGTTTCATTTTTCATCTTTTGGGAAAGCTGGGATACTAACGAATATTTTAGGTTGTTTTAATATTTGATATCCCAATCACCCTAATGGATTTAAAATGGAATTTAGTGGATCGCATATCCATTATGATAGTTTTAAGGGTTTCCTTTTGCTTTCTAGTTTGTAATAGGTTTTTCTTCTAATGCTATTTACATTTCTTAAAAAAAAATAAGAGTTGTTTTTTTTATGCATTGCTAACACTAAAAATGGGGTTTTATCTACCTCTCCATAGGCGTCACACCAGGTTCTCTTCCCACCACGCTAGATAAAAGAGTGCATGAGTTTGTTTTCCGGTGCGCCACTAATGCCAAAAAATGGAGTTTTGAAGTTCCCAAAATTATTTCTTCTCTTTTTTATTTTCACACACACGCACACACACACACACACACACATATATATATATATATCTTAGTAATTAATAATAAAGATAGATAATAAATTGTTAATATTAATAATAAAAATTGCTATTAACCCTTAATCCCTATCTTACAGCTGGAGTTCGATCTCAGGGTCGATCAAAAGAGTGAGGGGGTCGGCTATGGGTAGTTGAATGGAGCAACTTGGATGGGCTTTAACGTGCAGGAGATCCTGTCAATCAGGAGATGGAGGCGTCGGGTCCAGGAGGGAAAATGAATGGGGTCGTGGATCAGCCTGTAACTGTGGATTGCTTTGGAGGGTTGGAGGGTCTTCATCTACGGGATGTTTGGATCAGAAGGTAGAGTCAAAGGAAGCATCAGGTATGGGGAAGAAAGGAGGAGGATTTATGGGCTGCACGTTGAAAGGGCTAACGGGATCAGGGTGGCTTATGACCGGGGCTTATTCAAAGCCGCTGGAAGTCAGGAGGTTGGGTTGAGCTGTTGGATGGCTAGGACTTTGATAGTGAAGGTTGCGGAGATGGGGTTGGTGCAACAGGAGTTTGGTTGTGTCGAATACTTTGCGTATGGAGAGGGAGTTCCGATCGATGGGGATGTGGAGAAAAGAAGCAGAGCCCAGATTCTCATTTTTGTCTCATTTTAAGTTTTAACGACGCGAATCAGTAGGCGAGTAAATCCTGAAACAGTGCCGCATACACAGTTCCTCAGTGAGATTTCTGGGATATAATCTTTAAGTATTTTTGTAACTACTCAGTTTTTTCACAAACTTTCACTGGGATTTAAAGTTTGGATTAATTTCAGTATTTTTGTAACTACTCACATCTTTCTTTACTGCAGTCATATATGGATGTGATATCTTTGTTGTATAATTGCTAGAATTGTTCATAATTTATCTAAACTTTATAGATTCATTAGTTGGTGGGATTTTTTTTTCTCTTGT